>OX336401.1:26450453-26975453 GCA_946902985.2 Meconema thalassinum
GTATATTAAATGTGTAATCTCAAGAACCACTGGGTGGATTTTGATGCTGCTTTCACTATTCTGTAAAGGTGATCTCGAGGAAGATTTGTGTAGAAAATAATTTATTTATGACCAAAGGGAGCCAAGCAGTAATGATTTCAGTGAAAAGGTCGAAAAAATAGCCTGGCGTCCGTGCGCTTTTTAAGCTTACGCTGGGCGAACCGTTAAAAATATCATTATATTATGAGTGTAAGAATTGTTCAGCGTGAGAAATTGTACAAAAAAGTCCGCGAGAGCATATCTCTATCTTCGATACATCGCCCACTATAAGTGGTTTTAGTTTGAACGGGAGGGGCATTTGGAATGCACCTCACCATTCTTAAATTACGTCTGACAGGAACTCCTTGCACATTCATAACTGTTCCCGGGCGAAGCCGGGGCGGGTTGCTAGTGACACTATATAATTATCATCATTATAATTTCCGCATTATCAAAATTAAAATTATATCACAAAATAAAATAGCGTGCTAATAAATCTAAGAGAAATTAGACATACCTTGCACCTTCTTCGGGTACAAGGACACTACTCCAGCACCGTCTCATTAAAAGGAAAGAGAGGATCAAAATTACAGCCGGGAACAAGTAGCAGCTAATCGTGTGTTGTGTTTTGTGCTAAGAGATCTTTCGACAAATTATCAGATACCGTGTGCCTTCTTTTTCACGAAGCAGCTGTCAGGACGGGACTTACATAAACTCCTGCTGGACGTTATTCTCGAGGTTGAACAATGCGGTTTCATAATTATAATAACTGTCTCTGATAATCACAAAACTAACAGTACAATGATGAGGCATTTAGGGGGAGGGAATTTGCAACCAATGGTCAATCACCCATACGACGAGTCTAGGAATGTATTCCCTAGTTTTGATCATTGTCACATTCTAAAAAAAACACACATTAGAACGCAGTTTCTGTAACGAGAGATGACTGATGGTACTGGAATAATTTCAGGGAAATACTTGTCATTACTATACACAATGCAAAAGGGTGAGATCGTCAAACCGGTCAGACACCTCACTAAAAACACATCGAACCCACTAAATTTGAAAAAATTAATGTTCGGCGTGCCGAGGAAGTGTTCTCGTCAGAAGTTATTGGTGCCATTAGTACACTGAAAGAAAATATAGGCATGCACCCAGAAGCGTACACATTCATGGACGCAGAAGCAACCATTTTTTTTTAAACGTTAATAAATGGTTCGCTATGCATGACGTAAGCATCACATATCATCATATTCAGTCTAGAAATCCAGATAAAGGGCATTTTTTCTCATTAAATGTCAGTCGCCTAAACTGGCTAGAGGAATATTTTCTTTCTTACCTTGAAACTTTGAAAGCTGCTAGTAACGCTGCTAGAAAGGACTTCCTGAGTTCTGAGACTTACGAAGCTACCTATACAATTAATCACGGATTCAGCTGTCCAGTGCATAAGGTATTATCTAAAAATGGGTAGAGGAAAGTCGCCAAATATGGGGAGTTTTTTTTATAGGGCTCACATTAGACATAAGAAGGAACGGAATAATTTTGGTTTTCTCACCAATGTAAACCTCAGGCGATATACTATGTATATTACAAATATAGGCACGTTTGATGGTGTAATACCCTCTGATATTATTGTTAACTTTAAAAGTGCACTTTCCCCGTATTAGGCGACCGGGTTTCGTAATATGGGGAGGTGAGAAACCTCACGGTTTTTATTTATAATTGGTACACTGAATAGTATACCCTACTAATTAAAGCATTAATTCTGACATTTTTTTTTTCGTGTGGCCTCCTGAGAGGCCGAGTGCAGGTCTTTCTAGGCGATGCCCGTGGGCGACCTGCGCGTCAGGATGAGAGATGGAATGGATGAAGATGAATGAAACTGGGCAAGGATGTGGAAGGAAGCGGCCGTGGCCTGTTAGAAGGTACCGTCCCAGCATTTGCCTGGTGTTGAAAAATGGGAAACCACGGAAAATCATTTCAAGGACGGCCGAGGGTGGGGCTCGAATACACGCGTCTACCGAGTCAGCAGAGAGCTTGGCCCCATGGCCTAACGCTGCGCTTTAGCCAGCGTAGCCTCTACTGTCGGTAATTCTGACAATGTAATGAAATCATGAACACAAATAGTACAAAAATACAAAAATGAATATTTTAAGTAAATAACAGTCCTAGTTTCCTGTTGCCGAACTTCCAAACCGTTCAGCAGAAAAATGCATAAACTTTAATGAAAACCGAGTGATTCTGATCGAATTCAACTGTAACGAGGTGCAAGGTATGTCTAATTTCTCTTAGATTTATTAGCACGCTATTTTATTTTGTGATATAATTTGCATTTTGATATTGTGGGAATGATAATATAATAGTGTCACTAGCAACCCGCCCCGGCTTCGCCCGGGAACAGTTATGAATGCGCAAGGAATTCCTGTCAGACGTGATTTAAGAATGTCGAGGTGCAAGCCAAATCCCCCTCCCGTCCAAACTAAAAACACTTATAGTGGGCGATGTATCGAAGATAGAGATATGCTCACGCGGACTTTTTTGTACAATTTTTCATGCTGAACAATTCTTACACTCATAGTATACTGATATTTTTAACGGTTTGTCCAGCGTAAGCTTAAAAAGCGCACGGACGTCAAGTTCTTTCTTCGACCTATTCACTGAAATCTAATATCGTTACTGCTTGGCTCCCTTTGATCATAAATAAATTATTTTCTACAGAAATCTTCCTGGATATTACCTGTGCAGAATGGTGAAAGCCGCATCAAAATCCATCCAGTGGTTCTCGAGATTACCCGTGATATCCAAGAATCGGGGACTTTGTTTCACACTAAGTAGAGATAAGTCTTAGTCGTGCAATGCTTGGTGAACAGCGCTGTGTGAGCAGTTGAGTAACTAACAAGATTTCATGAAAAAGGTCTCATTGTCTAGGCCGGTATGAGCGCATTCAGTCGGCCGTGGCGTTATCAATTCTAACCTACACATTTTGACTTCACACAGGTGTAGTTAGTGGAAGGTTCTTTTTCATGCCATAAATCTATGACATGGGACCGCCGTCTTTACTTCACCTCCGAAGGAAGGCATACTGAGGGATTTTTAACGCTCTTAAGAAATCCGACGACTTCGGTTGGGTTTGATCCTGCGACCTTGGGCATAGAAGCTCAGCATTGCTACCAACTACGCCACCGAAGCCGCCGGACTGGGAGAGTGCTGAGTATTTCGGAATCTTGTGAGAGTTATTCATGGTGGTAGCGGTGGCGGTCTCCCTGTCCTGAGCTAATCGTTTCATCTCTACATAGCTACCACACCCTACATCTGAGGCAATCCGTTTAACATATTCTAACCTTGGTCTACCCCTACAGTTTTTGTCCTTGACCATTCCTTCCATAACTAACTTTGCTATTCCTGAGTGTCTTGGTAAGTGTCCTACCAACCTATCTCTTCTCTTCATTAGCAGTCACCAGAAACATCTCTCTTCTCCCACTCGTCTTAATACCTCTTCGTTTGTTACCCTATCTACCCATCATTCTCCTGTAACACCATATTTCGAATGCTACTATTCTAAAATCTATTTGCCGAGTTGAGACAGTGCCCCTGGCTATCTGGACCGGGAAACACGCCCATTTCACTTCATTGGCTCTGCCGGTCAGGGGTAGCCAAGATTTCTACATTTAGTTCTGTCCTGGGCCATGTCAAGGTAGAGATTGGCGCTCTTCAGATCTTTGTGAAGGGTATCGGCCCATCGCTGTTTTGGCCGTCCTTTTCGTCTATTACCAGCGACTTCCAACATGTAACCCGTCTTTGTTATGGTGTCAGCCCCTGTCCTCAGCACATGTCCAAACCATCTTAAATGACTCTCGCGCATTTTTTTCATGAATGGCTGCAATGCCAAATCTCTCCCTGATGCATTCATTGGGGATGCGATCCAGCTGTCCACCGCAGCATCCTGGTCTCCATGACTCCCAGTCGACGCTCCATCTCAGTCATAGTAGGCCAACATTCACAACCATAAAGATGGTATATTGGCTTTCATGGCCGGTGAATTGAAACTCAGCAATTCTTATAGGTTTGTGCCGTGTCTTGTGTGGGGTTTCGCCTAGGACACCAAGCTGGCTCATCGGCGGGCTCTTGGTGTCCCCGCCCGGACCCCTACAGGAGTGATGAACTGCGTGCCACCTCCCTTTATATTAGGTGCAACTGCACCACTTGACTGCGAGAACTAAAAGCTCAAGCAGCCTTAACCTCCCTATGAAGGCTTCCAAAAAGATGGTATATTGGCTTTCACGGCCGGTGAATTAAAACTCAGCAATTCTTCTGGGTTTGTGCCGTGTCTTGTGTGGGGTTTCGCCTGGGACACCAAGCTGGCTCATCAGCGGGCTCTTGGTGTCCCCGCCCGGACCCCCACAGAGGTGACGAACTGCGCGCCACCTCCCTTTATATTAGGTGCAACTGCACCACTTGACCGCGAGAACTAAATGCTCAAGCAGCCTTAACCTCCCTATGAAGGCTTCCAAATTGCTGAGTTTTAATTCACAACCATACTGTACAGTGCGACAGGTCGGATGACAGTACGATAGATTTTAGATTTGAGGTGATCCTTCATCCTCCTGTCGCAAGTGACTCCAGTTGCTGTTGGCCATTTCATCCAAGCTGCGGATATCCTTGCATTGACCTCTTCGACAAGTTGACCAACAGCAGCGATCGTGAAGCCAAGATACTTGGATCTCGTTACTTGTGGTAGATCCTCGCAGTCTACCTGAATTGTTCCGATTGATTGTGTTTCAGATGTCATATATTCGGTTTTAAGAACTTATTAATTAATTAAATAAATACATAACGAACTATAAATAAACTGTGCTGTAGCATGTAACCGATAAGTCATTAAGTCAGTCCAGGCTATACACAGCACTAAAGTTGGCATACATTCAACAGGCACAGCTCTATGCAGCCCTTGTGGGCAGCCCTGCAATCTCGTGTGCAACTCATCATCATCATTTCCCCTTATCCAGCTCCTGCCGGGCCGGGGTATTTAAGGCACTTCTTCACTTTCCTGTTTCCTTCCACAATTCTTCTTCCACGATCTTGTCCCAGTCCAGATTTCTTTTTCTTACGCTGTTCTTCACTGAATCGATCCACCTTGTTCTAGGTCTTCCTCTTGCTCTCTTACCCTTGCACTTTGCCTCCAGCATCTGTCTTGGTACCGGTATTCTATTTTCCTCCATCCTCTTTACATGTACAACTGTGTTTTATTATTTATTCTAAATATATTAGTCCGTCGATCAATACCTTAAATCACATATATTTAACAGTGGTACATGTTTCGGACCACTACATACAACCCTTCATCAGCCACAACATAATGAATTTAGAGAACAATCTCACACACATCAAACACACTACGAAAACCTTAAAAAACATGTATAAAAACTTGGTTAAAAACACGTCAAAACACAGAATAAAATGCATGCACACGTCGTTAAAACACCATTAAAAAGCTCTCCGGCCCATAAGTTCATGGAGATTGCGTGAGTAAAGTTCACATGGAATATTCATGATACTATGTGATGACAGCCAGACACTGTCTGTGCTGATGTAAATATGGATTGAAAGAATTTGTATTCTTCTTGACGTGGTAAGACATCTGGTACGTCAAGTTATCGATATTATTCGGTCGAAACGGACGAAAAGTGGACATGAGCAGGATCCCAGGAACTGTAGCCAAGTTAGTGAAGATCAAACAAAAAGGTTGAAGGTCCATACATAAAACGAGTAGGAGCCGTAATCTTAAAGAGAAACAGAAGGAAAGGCCAAAAAACTAAAGTGAAAATCCAAGAACTGGGAGAACGGCCCGAACGTGAAAAAGCAGCGATGACATCCCTAAGGACAGGCCCACGGGCGAACGTAGCCTGGGAGAGCAGAAGTAAATCCCACAATACAACTGTTTTACTTCCACTATCTCGACTCGGCGAACAGACTTTAGTCTTTCCTGCTGCGCCAAGTTTCACTTCCATAGAGTGCCACGCTCCAGGCAAAGGCTTTCAAAAATGACTTCCTAATACCTAAATCTATATTTGATTTCTGTAGAAATACTTCCCTTGCCTGAGCCAACCTACTTTTTATATTCTCTTTGCTTCGACCAGACCCATGTGAGAACAATTTGTGGCCTTCCTCGTTAAAGCATTTGTTGATTTAGGTGTAATGACTCTGCCTGCAGTGTTCATATTCCAATGCCTCTTATAATTTACAATAAATATGAGGACCTGGCTCTGTCACATTCATGCAGCGCAAGGAGTAGGAACAAGTGAGGTTTTTAGCCTACTTTTCACATTTTGTAAAAATGAGGAAAAAGTAGACTTATGAGATCGATGCAGGCAAATGTGTGTCTGTCTGTCTTGCCATCTGTCTGTCCCCTATCAACTACTAAACGGCTGCAGCTATCAAAACCAAATTTGGTATGAATAAACAGCTATGGCTAAATATCTCACAGCCATGTTTGAAAATGATGTCAGTGCTACCAACTGCTGAAAAATCACAATTGAAAATTGAGGTCTATGTTGGATATCTCGGAAGATATGCATGGGAATTGTTCCTAAATTGACACACATATAGATAATATTACATCAGACTAATTTTCAGGAGTCCATATATAAGTGTTGCCAACATGATTCTATGCCTGCTGATGTGTCCAATCTTTTAAATGCATGTAACTTCCATACTATCTATTGGATTTCAACCAAACTTGATATGTGATTTGCATACCGGAGCAGACATGAATATGCATTCTTTTAGTGTTAACAGGGCTGCCAACTATTGAAAAATGCACTCTATACATTTTTATCCTAATCTCAATATATCAGAAAGTATGCAGACCAACAGTTCTAAACTTTGCATACATATAATACCTGCAAACGTAGGTTAATTTCCAGTGATCGATATACGACAGTGCTGCCAACATGATTCTACGCATGCTGATAGGTTTAATGTTGAATCATATATAACTTCCATACTGATAAATGAAGTTCTTTCAAAATTGGCGCATTATAGATCATAATCTTTCAATTTAAGTTTGAGAATCCCATTTATGGCAGTGTCACCAACCTAATTTTACGCATTCTGATAAATACAATATTTAAATACATGTAACGTGCACACTATCCTTTGGACCTCATCCAAATTTTACATGTGCATTGTGGACCTTAAGAGATGGTACTAGGAATATATTTAGAGTCGCCAGGTCTGCCAACTGTTGATATATGGTGTCTATAATTTTAAGAAAAGTAGGCTCTTTAGTTCGTCACGGAACTACTTAGAAGACATTTATTTCTATCTCTTTTAAAAATGTTTCAATTCTCTGTCACGTACCGTACTTTGAGGCAACTGCCTTTCAATGTATACAAACAAAAGATTAAGGGTGTGCTCAATGATAACAGCATATATAAATTTGTTGAATATTTTGAAGTCTAAATTTATTTCTTCTTCCGATTCGGCCATCAAAGGACCACGCCATTTCAACTGCTTCTTGCTGCATCGAGCTTTAACATCCTCTCAGTACTTTCGCATTAGTTCTTGATGCTGTTATTTCCTTACTGCAGTCCACTTCTTTCCAGTTGGAAGCTTTGGCTTTTCTTGGAAACATCGGTGTGCTGTTAGTTTTTGTTTAAGGGTGGCACGTTCCCAGATATCCTTGCCTGTAATTCCCACTTCTTGCAAATCTTTGTCCACCTCAATAAACCAAGCTCCCTTGGTTTTCTTTTTGAGGAAGTAGGTCAAAATTCTATTTGTCAATCGTGCTGGGTTCATTCTTGTTATATGACCGTAAAAGGTAATTCTCCGTTTCCTCATGGTGTCAGTTATTTTTTCCACATTGGTGTAAAGTTCATGGTTGTGCCGTCTCCTATATTCTCCATTTTCTTTTACTGGGCTCAAGATTTTTCTTGGAATTTTCCTATCTTTCACTTCCAGTCTCTCTTTATTAGTCCCTTGCGATGCATTGCAAGGCACTCCCTAGCATTTATTTATTCATTTCTCGTGTCGGAAACATACAAATTTACAGTTGCTATACATTGTCTATATAACACGTGCCCAATACTGAGCAACATCCAAGGCCATGAATAACCGGCACATCTATATCAGCTATAACATGCCTCTTAGCTCCTCTGCTCCCAGTTGCTCTGACATATTTAGACTATCACAACGTTATAGTGAATACGACCATGAGAATGGCTTATGCAATGGGAATATGAATCCAATCAACTTCAAGGTGGGCATTCTTGCCATCAGTACAATCATCATATAAACTGCTCAAAAAAATTAAAGCACCACTTTCTTCACAGGCCACCAAATTTTGAAAAGTTGATCGCACAAGCTCGAAATCTCAGTATGACGTTTGTCTTGATGCCTACCAAGCATATGCTTCAGCACAACTTCCCAACTTGAGTAGTTTCGGGGTAGCGCCCCGAAAACCAGCCCATTTTCGAATACCGCAAATTGAAGTTTGCGAAAAACGCTGTAGGACGTCTCGCAGGTTGCCAAAGCAGTCAAAAATGAATGAGTCTTGCTCTTAAAGGTTCCACAAACACGTTGAAATCGTTACATTTGACGTTTGAGTATTTTCAACCCCCTTCATCATCCCCTAAACATGGACTATCATTGGGTGTCTGAGAAGGTACCGGGTGTGTTTAACCACCTGAAAACCTGCACACCGTCCTCAGACAATGTTCACCCCCCCCCTAACACCCTCAACTGGCATGGGGCCAAACTACCCCCTCTCGATTCACCCCTAAGGAAGGTTTTAATCGAGTTGTTTATCAGTGCTGTGAATGGGGGTGTCTTCCCCTAACGTTTCAAAAAAGGAGCTGTGCCTGGGTCATCACCCCTTCCCCTGGTACCCCCGTTTGTATGATTTTTCGAATCAGGCCCTTTTTTAAAGGCTGAAACGAGGTCTTAATCGCTGAAAGGGCTGTAAAGGTGCTTAAAAGTAGTGGTGACACGAAATCAACCCCTTCCGATCGTTGATTGACATTCCGTCCCCTAAACTTGAAATTTTTGCACCCCCAACCCTCCCTGTCTGGACGTGTAACGCGTCATGGCAGAGTTTTCAGAGTTGGATGAAAATAACGCTTATGGCCTGCAATCGAGCCCAAAACAGCAGGTTGGATGGAAATTCATCGGTAGGGTGGGAAACGGGACCAAAAGGTTTTCAAAAAAGTTAAGTCTATACCAAACGTCAGGTCAAGTCCTGAGGAAAATATCCCTCCGCGCATCTCCTCGCTCTCTGTCCCTTCTAGATTGCCAACCTACTAAATACATTTAAAATAATTTGTTTGCACCATTTACTCAACTTCTCTCCACTTGTATTACCTTAGGAGTATTTTATTGGTGATTCAAGCTCTACAGCTTTACAACTTAGTGCAATCGTAACAGTGTTGCTTACCTTGGAGCCTGATTTGGCATTACTTGGGTGTTCTTTTGCCACTCAAACAAGGCTTATACACAGCAAAATGATATATAATAACAAATTCGAACTGAATTACTCTGCTATCGTTCCAAATACCACTCAAACTGTATTCACACACACACTATTCTTCACATGAAAAGCAAATCGGACCAAGCACCCAAAAAAAAACCCGCGAAAATGAAAAATTTATTTATACATTTTTACAAAGAAATTTCTGAAAAGTAATCTAGCCAGCTTATGGAAACTTAACAACATGCGCTGGAAAATCTTGTACGCCAAAAACAAGCAGAAAAAGATACAGTCAGTCTGGGAGACTAGACTTTATATCGTATCAAATGACGCATGCTACAAATGCTACACATGTTAGAAAGGCTCAGGAGGGCTTCGAGCGAAGGACTCTTTCAACAGACTCCATTACCCATCAACTTTGACTTCCCGCGCGGGGAACGGAGAGTGGGAGGTGCACTCTGTTGCATGACGTCACGCACTCGCCGTCTCCGTATCGCATAACGGTAGACCAAAGCATAACGATGAAGTCGACAAGATCATTTGAAATGTTAAAAGTGGGTACTATTTCCTGACGCGTTAGCCTCTTCACAGACCAGAACATCAAAGGGACCGCTTAGGTCTTGAGGTGATCAGAGGTATGCCCATGCATAGGCAACCCACATCACGTCCTTGCGTGCGGGTTGCCTATAATCGGCAATAGAATACAAAGGTTGGAAATGGGAGAAAAATGACGTGATGTGGGTTGCCTATGCATGGGTGTACTTACTAGAGGCTGTTAACTTTTTTGAAAACTTTTTGGTCCCGTTTCCCACCCTACCGATGAATTTCCATCCAACCTGCTGTTTTGGGCTCGATTTCAGGCCATAAGCTTCATTTTGATCCAATTCTGAAAACTCTGCCATGACGCGTTATGTGCAAAAATTTCAAGTTGGGGGGACGGAATGTCAATCAACGATCAGAAGGGGTTGATTTCGTGTCACCACTACTTCTAAGGACCTTTACAGCCCTTTCAGTGAATAAGACCTCGTTTCAGCCCTTAAAAAGGGCCTGATTCGAAAAATCATACAAACGGGGGTAGCAGGCGAAGGGGTGGTGACACAGGCACAGCTCCTTTTTTGAAACGTTCGGGGAAGACCCCCCTATTCACAGCACTGATAAACATCTCGATTAAAACCTTCCTTAGGGGTGAATCGAGAGGGGGTGGTTTGATCCCATGCCAGTTGAGGGTGTTAGGGGTGGTGAACATTGTCGGAGGCCATAAGAACTTACTGCAATCAGCAATTGAGGACGGTGTACAGGTTTTCAGGTGGTTAAACACACCCGGTACCTTCTCAGACGCCCCAATGGTAGTCCATGTTTAGGGGATGATAAGGGGGTTGAAAATACTCAAACGTCAAATGTAACGATTTCAACGTGTTTGCGGAACCTTTAAGAGCAAGACTCATTCATTTTTGACTGCTTTGGCAACCTGCGACAAGTCCTACAGCGTTTTTCGCAAACTTCAATTTGCGGTTTTTGAAAATTGGCTGGTTTTCGGGGCGCTACCCCGAAACTACTCAAGTTGGGAAGTTGTGCTGAAGCATATGCTTGGTAGGCGTCAGGACAAACGTCATACTGAGATTTCGAGCTTGTGCAGTCAACTTTTCAAAATCGGTGGCCTTTGAAAAAAGTGGAGCTTTAATTTTTTTGAGCAGCATATATTATTTCAGTAGTATAGATCCCTCCCGCGGTGCTCACAAGCAACCGATCATGACAAATGAGAATTCCAATGAAAGAGAATATATATTAGCAGTGACCAATTGCATTTTAATTTCATAAATATCTATAATTTCTTTTAAAATTGACTTTAAAAAAATGTACGTAGTGTGCGATTTGCAGTTACTGTTGCCGTAGGAAAATTCCATAATTGCTGTCCATTTCACATTTTGGCCTCCTTGATGCCGGTTTCATGTCATGTTAACATTCTGAGGTCTTTCCTTTATCATTTGCATGGATTTCAGAAACAGTAAATCAAAGGAATGAGTACTCAAATCGTATAATTTCATAAATATCGAATAACCGGTGAGTGTTATGATGATCCAATTTTCAGTGATTGCCTTCTTAAGTTAGGGAACGTAGAACTTGGAATTCTAACTGAAATGTAATTCGTGTTCTATAATCATTTGGTTGAAATAAAAACATAACAACCTTTCTCCTTAAGTCTCTCATAATAAACCTATTGGAGAAAGTGTGGTTTATGAACATGCGAGATTTCTCGCACGGGTCCGCTAGTCAGAAAGTAATTGAGGCAGTGAGTGAGAGAGGGGGCTATGCCAGAGTTGGATGGAACTGAGATATTTCGAGTTTTGCGGTTGCTCTCTCGCAGAAACAACATTCTTCACAAAACAAGAGAAGGAGCCTGTGGATGTCTTTGATATTATGCAAACTGAAAGATGAATATATGCCTTACACAAAGGTACCAATAACTCAATTTTGACAAAATCTCGGCATAGCCCCCTCTCTCACTCACTGCCTCAATTTTGAAAGCCTTTGCAAGGGATTGAGACTTGAACTATTGGCGCAGCAGAAATCAGGAGCTTGGATTCATTAGAAATGTGATGTTACAGATCTATTTATCTGAGGCAGTGCATAATTTTACAGCTCGCAAGTTTGCTGAGGCTGCCGTTGCTGATCAGATGTCTACGTTCCGTTCCTGGGGAATCATGGCTGATTGGAGTGAATGTTATCTTACGTTCAACAATGAATACGTTAAAAATGAGCTCCGTTTGTTCCTCAAGATGTACGAGATGGTTAGTATAGCAGGAAATAGTTACCATATAATTTCTAACTCCTGTGAAGGAATTTCTGCATTTGTGAGTTGTACAGCGTCATGCAGCAGCACATGAGAGAGAGCGAATTAATGTAATTCACTTGTCTATTCTCTTGTTTCAGGGACTCATTTATCGAGGAGTGAAGCCTGTCTTCTGGTCTCCTTCCTCCAGGTATAGTCTGTGTCACTAACAATGTAGCCTTGCCATTTGTCCCCCATCACTACAAACATGGTGATTTTATCATTTCAAATTATCTTCTCGACTTCATCTTTATGCTTTGGACTACCGTTGTGCATTACGGTTACGGAGAGGAAATGTACTAAGGTTGCACTTAAGCGTATGACGTCATCATGTTGTTCAGTGCATATGCACCGAGGCTGAGTTTACTCCTGGGCTATGGCGTTATGCGATACGGAGACGGAGAGCGCGTGATGTCATGCAGCAGAGTGCACCTCCCGCTCTCCGTTCCCCGCGCGGGAAGCCTAAATTAATGGGTAATGGAGTCTGTTGAAAGAGTCCTGGGGCAACGAGCGAAGCGAGAAGCCCTTCTGCCTTTCTAATATGTGTAGCATTTGTAGCATGCGTCATTTGAAATCATATAAAGTCTAGTCTTTCAGACTGACTGTAACTTTTTTTAGTATAAAAATAAATAATAATATCGTATGGCCTCGGGTGCCAGATGCAAGCTTTGTAATTTGACACCCAGAGGGTAGCTTGCATGTCGAATTTCGTTGTTCATTGAATCACTATGACAGTCAGGGAGGTTAGATATCTAAGCTCCTTCCTTGACACTATAGCGCTTTCTAGTAGAGAAATGAGGAACTTTGTGTTGGCGGAAACTCCAGAGATTAATTTTGCCATTATGAACACGGCCTACTGAATTCAAATGAGTTCTTTGACATGCCAACATTGTATGAGATGCGTGTCGTATTTTTTCCGCCTTTCAAAAATCACTTACCGCGGCCAGGGGCGAACCTTCAATCTTGGGGTTAGTAGACCGACACGCTATCCACTCACCCACTAACTTTGAACCACAAATGTTGGAATTATATTTTCTCCTCTTGTGTTGTAATGATATATATATGGGAAATGTATTAAAATGAAAGAACTAGTCCCAGATTTATCATCACCATCATCATCATGAACCGGCTCCAGTTTCCCGGGTGCGGTGAATGAGCGCTCTCCAAGAATGTCTCCCCCTCCACGACCTGCTGCAAATCCAGACCTCTCCCAGCAAGATCATTTCTAACCTGGTCAATCCATCTCTTCCTCTGTCGACCTCTTGGTCTCTTGCCTTTCAGTTCTTTCCCAAACCACACTCTAGCTGTTCTTTGTGTGTCCATTCTTTTGAGATGACCAAACCATTTCAGCCTGGCTTCAACACAGATCTCGTTAAGAGATTGTTCTACTTGAACAAGATGGCGTATCTTATCTTAAGGTCAGGTCCGGAGAAATCCTGCTACTGTATGACAGCCGACGGTACTACCTGCGACTGTCTGGCCGAGGGTCTGGCGGCCAGTACCAACCCAGGCAAACTAAGGGAGAACCAACGGCTATGGGCGGAGGAGTTTTCCTTTAGCAGGTTTGATGAAACCTGTGTGTAGGAAATGACACACAGATTGCAGTTTAGATAGGGGACTATCAAAGGCTAAGGGAGTTAACCCCAGCAGAAAATCTTCCTCGTGCGTTAGGCCCAGCAAGCCAGCCTGAGGAGTAAAATTGTCAAATTGCTTTCAACAATAAAACGAGTCCCAGATTATTATTATTGATTTAAGCCCACTACGGAGCGCTTATGACTAGTTCTTCGATGCTCTTTTCCGTTCCCAATATCTCTTGAGCCCTGCTGATAATTTCTCCTTTCTCTCCTGCGAAAGGGGCTTCCGACATTTAGACTCTAGGTGGTGGGGTCCAAGATTCTACCATAGCACAAAATTTAGAACGATCTTCTACATCAAGTTCAGCAATTCCAGCCGAATCCAAGTCCTTTAGTACTTCATTAAGCCACAGGCTTCCAGTCTTGTAGCTTTTAACCAAGGAGAAGATCTTCTTGGTAAGCCTGATGCTGTTCATTCGTTGTAGGTGCCCAGATTATATTTAAAAAAAATTAAGAATACATAAAATAATAATCATATATAAACAATACTAGATTTTACCCCGGTGCAAAGTTACACTTACATTGAACTTTAAACCACTGTACAAAATTCCACATTACTGTCGACCAAAATATTATGTGAACTAGAGTTTGATGGTTGTTTGTTAAGTAACCAATAGACTTACATAAAATCCAATAACATCATCCTTTTTGTCGTTCTATTTTATGTTAGTTCATGTAGGTTTGGAATTTTTAATTTATATTTTAATATTTTTTATCACAGTTGGAACACAAAAAGTGCCCGTTTTTAAGCGTGTTTCAACCATGCGTCACATTTAAGAATTATTATCTCAAAAACCCGTCATCAGATCGAATCCAAATTTTAACACAATATACATTGGAATGTTGTATAACTGGTTTATTAATTTCAAAATTATGTGTATCCAAGAAACAGAGTTGTTATCATTTTTGTAAGGTAACTTTTTCTCGGCTCGGGGTGGTTGGAAAATGTAGTTCTTGGTCACGTTGTAATCCTTATACTTCAAAAAGTTATGCTGTATGACTGTGAAGTACGTAAATTAATTCACTTATTTTATATCGGTTTGTATTTGTTCGGGGAAATAAGGCATGGTTCACCAGCTAGCCGCTCAGCGGAAAGCTGTACAGCGTTGCATGGAAACTACAAATATAACCGGAATGGAGAATTTGCTCAAGATAGAAAGAAGAATTTTAAGAAGGATTTATGGTCCTAGGAAAACACAGGAAGGTTATAGACTGAGATCGAATGCAGAAATTTATAGTAAAATCGACAACCTTGAAGTGATGATCAGAAAACGGCGACTTCAGTTCTACGGACATATGGTCCGCATGGATTGCTCAAGGTTAAACAAACAAATTTTTGATAAAATCTGGAACTATAAAGGACAAGGAGGCTATGTAAAACAAATGAAAGAAGAACTTCAAAAATTCAAAATTACTGAAGAAGATTGTCTAAATCGAATAGAGTACAGAAAAAAAATTTTTGGTCCCAAAATTCTTGTCGGGGAGAAGAAAAATCTCAACAGAGGAGAATGGACTGCTGAAAGAAGAGCTGCACAGTCGACCAGGATGAAAGACTTCTGGAAGAGAAAGAAGGAAACTAGACCTATAAAGAAGTGATATTTGCGTGGTCCTTGTTGGCCTGTCCGCGGTGTATATATATAAAATGTGAAATGGACTCAGGAGCGGAAGGACATTCACAGTGCCAGAATGAAGGAATACTGGGCTAGGAGGAAAGCTGCTAGAGATAAGAACCACGTGGTCCACAGCCGGCCCAAACGGAACCAAAAAAAAAAAAAAAATGGTTTATTGGTTTCAGTTTCAAGTCATTGTCATTATGTAAAAAAAAACTTTTAAATTCTACAGAATATGTACATTTCCACATTTTAATGCACACTACACAGTCAAATATGTATTAAAACATCTGCAATCATAGTCACTATCTGAAGACAATCATATACAACTCTACTACACAAATGTTACAAGATATGTACATAGTACCAACATTGCCAGTCACTGAGTCACTAGGCCTACTAGTCACATAAATATAAATACAAAAAACAATTGTATTGAATACTGATTGGGATTCTATTTGGTGACTATCCTAGGCAAAATACATGCCTATTACAAAATAAAATCCAGGCCAGCATTCGTTTACCCCCTTTAGAGAAACGTTCTAGAACTTTTTCAACGTCAACATTTATATCACGGTGGACAAATAACAGACACGAGCCATTCAACCTTTCCTCTGTCATTCGCGTTCGTAGCCATGATTTACCAAGTTTCAGGCTGCTAAAAGATCTCTCTGCACTTGCAACACTGTCGATGTAGCGATTATATTAACAGTGTTGCCATTACATACTATATGATAGCAAACATTGACCACATTCATGAATGCAGGCAATACAGCAAATATTTTACTTGAAGTGCAGTTTGGAGAGACAATCATTTTTGTCGGCAATATCAATGTAGCAGACAACTGGTTATTCGGGGGGGGGGGGCACTTGCCCCTGGTGCCCCCTCGGGATCCGCCACTGTGCATGGTTGAAACACGCTTCGGGCACTTTTTGTGTTCCAACTGCGATAAAAAATATTAAAATATAAATTAAAAATTCCAAACCTACATGAACTAATGTAAAATAGAACGACGAAAATGATGATGTTATTGGATTTTATGTAAGTCTATTGGTTACTTCCCAAACAACCTTCAAACTCGAGTGCACATAATACTTCGGTCGCCAGTAAGTGCATTATTTTAATCAAGTTAGCAGTTAGGATAACATTGAACCAGCAGAAAAATTAAACTACATTCGGGATAATTCAAGTTCAAGCCAATATTTTATAAAGTTGTACGGTAGTAGATGTGAAGAATATATGAAATCACAATATGGGCACTATTTTATTGTGAGTGATCAACTTGAAAACAGCTCACAAAATACCGCATCAACACACCAAAACTTCCAAATTAGCTGATACAAAGGTGATACAACTTCAGTTCTGCCAATTTATCTTCTCTGAAAATAAAGTAAAACCCAAGCTTTCAAATTATATCTCCAGAGTGCGATACTACCTAGTCTAGCCATAAATGATGTCACAAAATTTTGGATTGAACTGTAGATAATTTTCCAAAGAAAAATATATGTATTGTCCGTTGAGCCTTCCCAGTGTGTACTAGACAGTGTCTTGGTGAGGTGTGCATTAACCAACTGAAGAGCCCAATTGCACACCGGGGCGAAACACTGTCATTTTGTTGAGTTATGCCGGAACATTTAGCACAATTTGTGTTTAAATATTGAACTGTAGAACCGGTTTCCCTGGTAACAAACTATCGTTGGACTGAAGGTTAAACCCCCTACACACTATCAGACCAGACCAGACGAGCAGACAGTCGGAAAAAGTAGCTGTTGGGCGGGCAGTTCGACAGTGTGTAGGCCTGTCTGCCGCCCAATTCGGTCTGCGCAGAATGTCTGGCGGTCTGGCTAGAAAACCTTCAGACCACCAGACTGCCCCTCGCCTGTCTCGTCTTAGCTGTGTTGTGTGTAGCGCTGTCTGGCCGACTGGCAGACTCCATTGCGATCTGTAACAGTTCAGTACCTATTCTAGTGTTGAACAGAAGAGGCACTACGTCTTATTACAAGATTCTGTCGCCATTTCTCAATATTCCCAGCCTAGAAACAATGCGAGTGCCGATGATAATGAAGTAGGCGATCATGAGGGAGATACTATCATGCAAATGTATGGCTGGAACATACAGAGTAATTCGGTAAAACACTGTTCATCCATTCGTAGAAAAGTGTGGAAATCAGCTGATTCCAACTCCTACCTGTGCTTTTCTTTATACATCTTCTTCTCCAATAGTCTTGTCTTCTACCGCGTATCCTCATCACTGATCAATGAAACACACAATGATAGTCCTATTTTCTGTTGCTTTGAAAGATACGGCGCCATCACAGTACGTATTTAAAAACTCAACAAAATAACAATAACCTTCTTACTTATTACTGGGCGAACGACTCAATACAACTGAGGTCTGGTATGTTGGTGTCTATGCAACGTAGTCCCCAGACCTAGCAACTTGCCCGTCCACGTCTGCTGGTCTGGTCTGGTCTGATAGTGTGTAGGGGGCTTAAGTCTTGACCATTGTGTGTACAACAGTGAAAGAGAAACACTGAATCTTCTTTGCTTAAGCATGGAGTGGGGTGATTACGAAAACAGGGTAGCTGTCATTACCTTGCACAGGGTTGGAATGTCACCAACAGCGATTTATCAAACCCTGCAAAAGTTGAAACTCAGCAAGAGGTTCGTCTACCGGACAATCCAGCGATTTACTGAGACAGGCAGTGTGAACGATCGCATGTGGGTTGGTCGTCCTCGCAGTGTGAGAACAATGGTGGCCATTAAAGCAGTGGCGGCCCATATTCGGCGAAATCCTGTCCGGAAGCAGAAGATAATGGCCCGGGAGCTCAACATTTCGCCACGATCAATGTCCAGGGTACTTTCTGAAGACCTTGGGGTTAGAGCGTATGGGCGGAGTACCGGACATTTCTTAACGATGCAACTGAAGCATCAGAGGAAACTTAAATCAAGGCAGCTGCTCCAGCGGTACGCAAACAATGGACATCGGAGAATCCTCTTTACGGATGAGAAAGTCTTCACCATTGAAGAGAGCTTCAATCGATAGAACAATAAGAGTGTATGCAGCAAGCTCTCAAGAAGCTTGTAAGAGCATCTCTAAGGTCCAGAGAGGTCATCACCGTGCCTCAGTCAGGGTTTGGTGGGGGGTGAGCTACGAGGGCACCACCAACCTTCATTTCTGTGTGAAGGGGATAAAAACAAGTGCCAGAGTGTATGTGGAAACTGTTCTGGACCCTCTTGTGAAGGACTTGAGCAACTCAATGTTCAACAATGAGCCCTGGACCTTCCAGCAAGATTCTGCACCAGCTCATAAGGCAAGGATGGCACAACAGTGGTTGCAGACCTCATCTCCACTGGTGAGGGGCCTTCTGGTAGCCCCGATCTAAATCCTCTGGATTTCAAACTATGGTCAGTGCTAGAAAAGGCACCCTTCACTTGAAAGTTTGAAGTGCACATTGGTGGCAGCAGTGGCAGATTTCCCAATTGATACTGTCCGTTCTGTGATAGATGACTGGCCAAAGAGACTCCGAGCCTGTGTGCGTGCTAATGGTGGACATTTTGAAGTCTGATTGGTGCAACCTGTGCATAATATATGTGTCTATAAGATACTAAAAAGATATTGATTTCTTGTAAACCATTTTCCATTTATTCACTAAATAGTTTGTGACAGTATTTATGGCTAGACTAGGTATTATATTGTCTTTAAAAACGAAATAACACTTAAAACTGAGGGTGGTGCAAAGTTACCCTGAATGACTGTATTATGTTTGTTCGTAAAGACAGAAGGAACTCTTTGTTTCATTGCTTACAATTTTGGGTTGGCCGTTTGGCAGACTTAATGGGCCGCGTGTGCAGTGCTCTTCCCATTTGTCTAATTTCTGTCCTAAAGTGAAGTTCACTGTCTTCTTCTTCTTCTCCTTGTTCTTCTTCTTCTTCGCCTTTTGAGACCACATAGGATAGGTTATGAACATTCCCGAATGGGAATATGATGTTATTTCCGTTTGATCAGATAAATTATCAATTAGTATGATAAAATTGGTCCGGCTAGATCAAACTTAAAATGCCAGCGTTTCACCCCAGTGTGCCGTTGGGCTCGTCAGTTGGTACAGACACACCTCACCAATACGCATGGCTAGCACATACTAAGAAGGCCATCACAAGAAAGGGAGCTTGACTTCCGTAGCACATTGGCATCACTCGTGACGTCAATACTACTTGTATTTTGTGTCTTGTGATGGCCTTCTCAGTATGTGCTAGCCATGCGTATTGGTGAGGTGTGTCTGTACCAACTGACGAGCCCAACGGCACACCGGGGCGAAACGCTGGCATTTTAAGTTTGATCTAGCCGGACCAATTTTATCATACTAATTGATAACCACATAGGATCACGTTAACCAACCATTAGTTCGTTGACTTGTAGGAACTGTACGACCCTTGCGGTCCTCCCAGTACTTCTTCATTCGCATTGATCTTCTCGCCCTTTCTTGGGCGTAGTTGGTAGCATGCTGAACTGCTGTGCCCAAGATAACGGGTTCAAACCTGGCCGAAGTCGTCGGATTTTTTAAGAGCGTTAAAAATCCTTCAGTATGCCTCCCTTTGGAGGGGAAGTAAAGCCAGCGGTCACATGTTATAGATTTATGGCATGTAAAAGATCCTTCCACAGACTAAACTTGTGTGAAGCTAAATTGTTAGGTTAGATTTTGTCGGAATGCTCTATCAAAGTTCCAATGTTATCTGGTAGCGAATGTTGGAACTACTTGAAATTGAACGGAACTTGTACCTCATCCTAAGGGTATCCGCTGGAAGCAGCTACAGACTCAGGCGAGCCGAACATGTCCTCGGACACTCCCGGCACTAAAAGCCATACGATAAATAAATTGTGCAGAAGATATTCTTGTTGGGATGTTCTTTTTTTATGAGTGGAAAATGAAAAGTCATATTTTTAAGTGCTGTAGTTAAACTTTTCTTATTTGTAGCATCTTCTTCTTCTTCTTCTATGGTTTAGGCCGACTGTGGACCACATTAATTTGATTTCTGCTTCTGGATCTTTATTTTTGCCTAATACTCACTCATTCTATCGCTCTGCATCTTCAGTCCATGGTGTCTGGATCCGTGATGTAGGATGACTTTTAAAACCCGTGAAATTCTTAATTTTGGCTTTGTATGCTTCCCTGTTGCTGACTTCAGCTTCAGATGTTGCCATTTCTTCTAGGTCCTTCTTCACCTCCTGATACCAGCGAGCTGTGGTTTTCTTGGTCGCAAAGAATTTCATTATCCGGTTGGTTAATCCGGATGGTGTCTGAGATTTTATCCAATCTGAGGTATAATTCTTGGTTCCTGTAGCATCTTCTGTCGTTAGGCCAATTTCTTTTAAGTCCTCTCTGATTTCTTTTAACCATCGGCATCCAGTTGTTGTGTTTTTTTTGAAGCAGGATTGTACTGTACTAGTTGTTTTAGAAGACGTGAATCTGCCATTCTCATGATGTGCCCAAAGAATCCTAGTCTTTTCTTTCGCATGGTATCAGTAATGGGTTCTAGGTTGTTATAGACAATATTGTTAGGTATTATTCGCCATTGGCTATCTTTTTTCTAACTTTTATTGATACAATTTCTTCCAATCAGTGGCGTAGCTACAATGGGGCAAGCGGGGCACCGCCCCGGGGCCCCCGAGTTTAGGGGCCCCCAAACCCTAATATAAAAATTACAAATAAATGATAATAAATAAAAGTAGTACTAGAAAACATATTTGAGAATTCAATTTAGTTGAGGGGCCCCAATTGTTCTGAACTACGCGTCTAAACTTGTGTTTAGAAACTAGTCACGCTCAGTGCAATCTGTATGTAAGATATATCCATCGATTTGTGTGGTATTCTATGAGTATTTTTGATAGCCGGACGCCCGACCCAGGCGCCGGACTGACAATGCCTTGACTCAGCGCATGACCATGACTCATCTTTCCACCCTTCCCCCTCCACTGGGACATCACACCACAGCAATGGACAGTAGCAGAGTAGTAGCAGTAGTGTAGTTGGTACGTCGCCACAGCGGTTCCCGATTAAGTGACTGAACTTAAGTTGTAGCTTACATTGTGTTATTTTTTTAACGACGCTATGAAACGTACTTATGAAAGTGTAGCTAAAAGAAGGAAGGATAAAAGAAAAAAAGAGGAGATGGTTCGTGCTTGTACTAAATTGTTAACTGCATGGTTGCACCCTCAAACTCAATCAAGTTTAGAGTACGTTTCGGTGCAGAAACAAGATCAAATGAAGAATAGGAAAATAATGAAGGTAAGAAGAAGTTATAAGTTGTTAAGCAGAGTAAAATTATTGTTATTAAGAGTTCCATTAACAATTTGGTCAGGACGTGATATTTTATAACAAACTAATATCATATTACGTTAATATTATAAGAAGCATAGAATGTGTGATAAAAACAAACAATGACGTGGTTTGCGAATTGCGACGGTTGATTCACATCACTTGGACTGAGCACATTTGTTCGTTTTACACTTCACATTAAAAATCATACTATATCGGGTATACAGTATGATCGTTTCAACGGACGACTATCATTTGTGACACAGTCTTTTTGTCCCGTTAACAAACCAATAATCAGTTAGTCGGCTTAGTTCAACAGTTAGTTGAATCTGTTTCTACAAATAAAATACTACAATCAAATATACACCATTACACTAAATTTTATTGCTCACTATTATTCACTATGCATTTTTTTTCAGATGGTGACGCTCATCAACAGTCTGAAGTACATAAAATCGATGTTCCGACCACTCATAGTGGCCTTTCATGTCTTGATCAGTCAGTCAGTCAGGACGCAGTGAGCTTGACTGAAACTGGACACGATGAAAATTATGTTTTGCAAGACAAAATTGAATTTCCCTGTCCCGTCAATAATCCAGCAATGAAAAGGTTAATCATAGCATCAGAACCTTGTCAACCTCGTGGTCCCTTTCCAAAACAGCCTGATGAACGAGGCTTTAAAATATTTTCAACTAATTACTACAGTTTTATATCAGGTTCTGGGATGAAACGTAACAGACTCTGGCTTTGCTATTCGTAGAAGTTAGACCGTGTCTACTGTCAACCATGTTGGGTGTTCCCACAACATTCAGAGAACACTTTCGGTAGTACGGGACTCCCACAACATTCAGAGAACACTTTCGGTAGTACGGGACTCCCACAACATTCAGAGAACACTTTCGGTAGTACGGGACTCCCACAACATTCAGAGAACACTTTCGGTAGTACGGGACTAAACGACTGGAAACATCTTTCTGATAGAATTAAAACTCATGAACAATCGGATGAATGATGAAACAATGAGTGATGCTATAGAAAAACAGTTAAAAGAAGAGAAAAATTACTGGAGGAACGTTCTAGAAAGAATAGTTAATGTTTCATTAACGTTGGCCACCTGTATCCTTGCTTTCCGCGGAAGAAGTAGTAAAATGGAAGATTCAAATAAAGGAAATTTATTGTCTATAATAGAACTCCTGTCTGACTATTTCCCTGTACTAAAACCCTTTTGCAAAAGCCAGCAGAAAGTGTAAACTATTTAAGCCCTAGCATCCAAAATGAAGTTATTTCTTTGATGGTTGGTTGGTTCCTTAGTTTAGGGGCTGCGACAACGCGGTCATGTAGCCCCGTGTACTTTGGGTGTGTGTAGAATCTGTCTGATAACCGGTGTTAATTGTGATGACTGTATTAGTGTGTGTATCTGTTTTTTAATTCAAGTAGGGACTGGAACTTTGAATTTTCAAATAGTTCCTACTTTTGCCGCCAAACGCCACCGTCAACGACTACTAGGCCTAGTTCAGAACTAGCTACTAGACGCTGAAAGAAATCAAATACGAAATACAGGGCTCTCCTTTCTCTGTTATTATGGATACAACACAGGATTTAAATAAAGTTGATCAGTTAAGTGAAGTTTTCAGGTACGTCAAAGTGGTAAATGATGAAAAAAAATAACCCCAAAGAAATGAAGATTTGCGAGACGTTTAACTTACTTATTTTACAAAAGTAGAAGATCAAAGTGTATTTGGATTGGCAAGTGAAATAGTGGAATCTATTAAAGATCAAGGTCTTGAATTGAAAAAAAAATGTCGTGGCCAAGGTTATGACGGCGTAAGTCTAATGAGTGGAGTATACAATGGAGTGCAGAAAAAGATTCAAGAAGTTGCGCCACATGCATATTTCGTACAAGTCACAATTTAAATCTGGCGTTGAAAGACGCTATAGAAGCCAAGGATGTACTAAATGACTACAACTATTTTGGACACAGTATCAAACACTGGCTGGTGCTGCAAGATGTATCTGAAAATGCAAACATAACGTTATAAACACTCAACCCAACAAGATGGTCGGGAAGGTACAATGCAGTTTTTTCTTTAAAGGAGAGGTTTGGCGATATATTAAGAGAGCTATCCAAACTTATTTTGACAAGTAATAAGGCAAAAGAAAGGAATGAAGCAATAGGATTGAAAAAGAAAATTGAAAGTTTTGAATTTGTGCTTCTGTTAGTTGTACAAACAAAGATTTTGCAGCAACTGAACATCGTATCTAAATGTCTCGAGTTGACGAACTGTTTAAGAGGCAAAAGGTTTCGCCGAGACTATTTCTTATGATGTGTCGCCAACATTTCCTGCACAAATTTCCAGCGTGCGTGCATCTTTTTCCTCTAAAATTAAGAAAATGTCGACTGTTAAGCAACTGATAGACCTCCTCTACATTGAAAATCACATTCTGGTTGTAAGCTATCCTGACGTGTGTACTGCTTGTTTTATGTTCATGACTGTACCTATCACAGTGGCTGAGGCAGAAAGATCTTTTTCCAAGCTGAATTATCAAGTCCTACCTAAGAAGCACAATGAGTCAAAAACATAAGTGGGTTGGCCCTTTTATTGATTGAAAATGAAAGAGCTCGAAAACTTAACTTCTCATATGCACCGGTAATTAACATGTTTGCAGATGCAAAGAGTAGGAAAAAAAAGTTTTGTGTAAATTAGGTTAGTTGATAAGTTTATTTGTTTTAAATAGTTTGTTTAATAATAATAACTCAACGATCTTTTTATAAACAATGAGTAAAAATTTATAGATTTATTCTATTTCAAGTCATTTGTACAATATATTTATAATTTTGAGCTTTAGACCTGGCGTGTATTTTATTTTCAAAGCCTAGTACTTCATAGACGATCCTATCTGCTCCCTTTTGTTTTCTACTCTAGCTCCATATGTCAGTAATAAAATAACAAATATGTGTACTTAGCCTATAATATATATTTACATGCAGTTCTCTTCTCTTTCTAATTGATATTTGTGTAGACGTATTTTTCTTATTACGATATCACAATTTCTGAAATTGAAAAGCGATAGCTATTATTTATCATAATTATATAGGACATTTTATGGAGCCAACAGCCAATGTATAAATTAAATATTTCTAGAAAATGGGAAGTGGCAAGTGGGGAGGAATTCGAAAAGTGCATAAAGTCACTTTGATAAGTTCTTATCTTCGAACATTATTAATATTAAAGGCCTGCAGTTAGGTCACGTTTTCAAAAGATGTTAGGGGGCCCCATTTCAACTTCTTACCCCGGGGCCCCTTCAAGTCTAGCTACGCCACTGCTTCCAATTCACCTTTTGATCTTCTGTAATCTGTTGGTTTTAGAATGTTCATTTAGGTGGAATAATGTTTCTGCTGCTGCATATGTGGCTTCCGGTTTTATGACTGTCTTGTAATGTTTAATTTTGCAT
The DNA here is from genome assembly GCA_946902985.2 of Meconema thalassinum. NCBI lineage: Eukaryota > Metazoa > Arthropoda > Insecta > Orthoptera > Tettigoniidae > Meconema > Meconema thalassinum. The sequence continues at coordinate 26,475,780 of OX336401.1, forward strand.
TAATTGATAAGCATTTCTTTTTGTCAGTTTCCCATGTTAATTTTTGTGCCCTAGATAACTTGTTTGTTCTTATATGAATCGATGCTTTCTCATTTAAGTTGTTTGTTATTAACTCTCCTAGATATTTGAATCGTGTGATAATTTTAATTTTTGTACCATTAATTTGTATTTCTTTTAAGTGTGTTGGTTTTTGTGGCATGATTTTTTTTTCAAATGATATCTTAAGGCCAATTTTATTGGCAATGGTCTGAAGCTCTAATATCTGCGTTTTGACTTCCTCTAAATCTTTCGCCAATAATGCCATGTCGTCTGCAAAACCAAGACAGTTTGTGTGTTATATCACCGCACAGATTTCCTCAACAACACACCCGTCCCTTATTTTCAGGGCGCCTACTACTCTGGAAAACAGGGGATACTCAGGAAATTTTTAATTTCTGGAAAACTCGGGGAATTATTGGGGTATTTTAGTGACATTCAGTGAGTTTTTGTTTTACAAGGTCCAACCTTGAATAATTTATTCAGGCCATTATGAGACTGCCATAACCTCACTTTCCCGGCTATCCCCCAATGACTTTCACTACTATCCCTTGCTAAGCATAAATCTTAGTATCAAAGAAATAGAATGGAATGGACAAAGTATCAGACATGGAAATGCCAACTTTATTTTTATTTGAACATAGGGAGGGAGAATGCATCAATTATGGAATGCAGGATCACTTCTCACTAACATTTGTAAACACAACTGAGAACGTATTATTCACATATTTCACATTAATATACCAATAACGTTTCACACACACAAACGCCGATGGTTATTGCAACAAATGAAATGTGTTTAAAATAAAACTAAGGAGACTGTCATAAACACAATCGAATCGAAACATAAATAATACTAAACAGAAGAATGCAGGCAAGATGAAACCATGACTTTCATTGGCGGGTGGCGCTTCTACTCGGCCAATAGTGTGGCATCTTCTATTGGATATCGCGTGAAGCCATTTGGCTACACAATTCGATATCCTGCCCAATCGCGTACACAGTATGCAAAATGGCGTTCATATCATCTGAATAACAAACTAGGCTAATATACCGTAACAAGGAAAATATTTTTGTCATAAAAGAGAATGAATTTCAGTTGTAATTATAATTTTTTTTAAAGAATTCGTCAATTTCCAAGAATGTTGTATTTTGAATCTCAATAATTAAGGAGGGGGTACTATAAGCGATTTCGAAGAATTTTTTATTTTGGCTCTCGAAAATTAAGGGGGGTACTATAGGCGAGGGGGTCTTATAGCCGAGTAAATACGGTACATGTGTATTTGTATATAAATGTGCAACAGTATGGTTTTTGAGAGATATACTATTGACTAGCTACTTTGAATACTCGCAAGTACAATAGTTTTTCTCAATGAAAAATTTAGAAATTGGCAAATTATAGAAAAATATATTTTTCTGTACTTTTTCTTTGTCTTTTAAACTTTGTCATGCTATTGTTCAAGCACTTTTTGAAATGCTTTTTAAGTACAAACTCTGTTTTATATATTTATTATGGCCGTTACTGTTACTCAGGGAATTGTCAGGGAAATCTGTTAATTGGTTTTGGTAGACATCCTGGCAACCGTGCCCAATAGTTACAAGTACAACATCTGTTTTGTTATGTCCAGGACTGCCCTAGCGGAGTCGGAACTGGAATACAAGCCCAACCACCGAAGCACTGCCGTCATTGTTCGCCTGCCCATGGTCTGCGTACCGAGTCCTGTGGCAGCTCACGTACCGCCGGGACAACGTCCTGTGTATGCTCTGGTCTGGACCACTACGCCGTGGACGCTACCCATGAACCAGGCCGTGTGCTTCAATTCCAGTCTGCAGTACTGTTTGGTAGCTGACGACGATCACTTGTATATTGTGGCCAGCGAGGAGGTCGCAACCATCCAGCAGAAACTCGGGAGAACGTTAGAAGTCGTCTCGAGCTTTCCAGGTGCGTCTCTCGGGGCAGTGGCGTACACAGGATTTCTTTCTGGAGGAGAGGTTTCATTCATAAAGTAGTTGTGTACCAGTACTTCTTCTTCATTTCCTGGTTCCAGTGATCTGGGTCGGGGTGTAAATCAAGGACCTCCATACTTTTCTGTCTCTCCACCACTCTCGTCCCTCTTCCAGTACATCCTCCACTTTCACTCCTCTTTTCTCCCTCACAACATCCGTCCACCTCATCCTTGACCTTCCCATGCCTTTCTCAGTAAATAATTGCCTTGGGAATCGGTCTTCTCCCATTCGCATCATATGTCCATACTATTTTAGCTCACTGATCTCTATTTTGTCTTGTAACTTCGGGAATCCTGTTTTCTCCCTAATTTCCTTGTTTCTGATTTTGTCTCTGCGAGTCTTTCCAATTATATACCTCTAAGGAACTTCATCTCTGTTGCCTGGATTCTACTTTCCTCCCGTTTAGTTGTTGTCCACGTGCCTGCTGCATACGTCAATATGGGTGTGTAATATAATAATTCTAATGCAATACTTTGATTATTATTCATAAAGGGCTGGCTGTGTGGTTCAGCGGTAATGTTCTCGCCTGCTGTGCCCAAGCATCAAATACTGACGCAGTCAGCTGGCATTTGAGGGTGCGCAAATGCGAGGGAGCCGTGTCAGTAGATTTACTGGCATGTTAAAGATCCCCTTCGGGGCAAACTTCCGGCACCCTGGTGTCATTAAAAGTCCCAGTTGTTAAACAAATAACATTATTATAAACATTTATTATTCATAAAAAGCAATAATTAAATGTTCTTTGCATGGAAACTATTTCTAATATTAGGATGTCTCATAAATAATGTCGTTTTTTAAGTTTGGTGTCTTATGAGATAGCATCGGTTCGGTAATGCTATTTACAGGAGGCCATGACTAGAATTGCGTATATTGCGATAAAGTATCATCAAAAGATACCATACATTGCCAGATTAAGAAACTTGGAAAGTCAAACAGGAGCACTAGATCTGTACCTCATGTCGTCATCGGCCAATACTCGTATCCGAGTGTATGTTTCTTTTCTGCATTACTAATTTGTATTCAACAAACAAGTGTTTGTCCATAAGCAACATTTTAATGTGTCTAATGACACAAGTCCAACAAAGGAAAAGTGACAGAATATGCATGGAGCATTGCATGCTACATTTAAGAGTAGTGTTGTTGATGTTTTAATTAGTGTGTTTCTCAACTTGTAATTTTTAATATGTTCTATTATTTTAACTGATGAATTGTGTTTTGTGTTGTTTGATTAGGATTTTAATGTTGTTATGTGATGTTTTATACCAAATGTGGGCTGAAGAAGGAAACAAGATAGGTTTCCGAAACATGTACCCGTAGAATTTTTCTGTAAGTAAAGTATTGATTTGGCGGGAAAATTAAAGTTATACTTCTTGTAATTTGTATTCACTCGATGGTGATGTCGCTGGTGACTCAACAGACCAATTCTGGCATAGAACATACGGCCGCACACGATGCAGATGATGGAAGGTGGAGGATGTGGCAATATCTGGCGCAGCTTTCTCCTCTGACGAGTTTCCATTTCCAGCCTTCGGCGTTCTTCTTCAAAATGTGAAACCGCAGCTGAGGTGGCTGCATGCCAACGTGCGCGATCTCCTGCAAGTGTATGCTAATTATCAGGATCAAGGTTTGTTTAAGCTGGTCTTTGTAACGCTTCCAAGGTGCTCCTAGAGGTCTCTTGCCCGTGCTGAGCTCGCTGTACAGGATTTTCCGTGGGAGTCTGTCGTCATTCATACGTTGGACATGGCCGATCCATCCAAGCCGGTGACTAATGATGATGGCCTCTATGCTCTTCATGTCTGCTCTCTCGAGGACTGCAGTATTCGTTATATAGTCATCCCAATTGATGTGCATAATGGAACGGAGTTTCTGCAGGGTTTTTGATGGTCTGGCGGTATTGCATCCATAGAGCAACATAGAAATGACAACAGCTTGGTACACCCCTGAAGAGGCTCAACGTAGAGTGGAATCTGTCGTGAGCTTATCGGTAACCCCATGGATGATAAATTTATCAGGAGAATTGTCACATTTGATGAAAAATTGGTCTGTTATTGCCTCGAAACAGTGGCTCAGTCCCCGTCAACCTACCAAAGTCATTGCTGAAAGAATCAGCAAACTTTTTAGGGACAGAGCCAGAAGCAATACAAAATAATCTATGCGGGCCGGAAATAAAACAACACATGTTTAGAAATAGAAACTCTTTATTTTTGAATTTTAAATCAAACCAAACTTATTGGCTAAAATGGTAGAACACCTCCTTCTTGGTTCGTTGAGGCCCCTTGGACCACTCTGGCAAGCTTTCTTCTTAGCCCAGTACAGTATTCCTTCATCTTTGTTAGAAGAGGAAGGACAAGTGGAACTGTGACTGTGCTTCTAAAAGGTTTTCATAATCTGGTTGAAACTGGGATGAGTTGATTCTTAGTAGCGCAGCTAAATGGTGGTTTGTCAATCTCTTTCTGAAGAATAAGATTTTTCAATTTTCCGCCTATTCAATACTTTAATTTGTTACAGCATTTCAGGGGTACATGTTTCAAGTCCGGTTTCTTTTGGACCCTTCTTCAGCCCACAAACGTATATATAGAGCCCATCTAAACACAAAAAACATCGAAATCTTTACGATGACATAAAATGCACATACATAATAAATGGTTAAAAACACTGCCACAATATCTAAAAATCTAAAAATAGCGTGCATAGTTCACAAGCTTCAGGTACACGTTTTTGCACTTGTTCTATTCTATGTAAAACGTCATTTGACACTGTATAACGACAGACACATTTTGTTGACGGATGATGTCTATAATTGGTGTACTGTAGGTGTACATCATCCGTCAACAAATGTGTCTGTCGTTATACAGTGTCAAATGACGTTTTACATAGAATAGAACAAGTGCAAAAACGTGTACCTGAAGTTTGTGAACTATGCATGCTATTTTTAGATTTTTAGATATTGTTGCAGTGTTTTTAACCATTTATTATGTATGTGCATTTTATGTCATCGTAAAGATTTCGATGTTTTTTGTGTTTAGATGGGCTCTATATATAAGTTTGTGGGCTGAAGAAGGGTCCAAAAGAAACCGGACTTGAAACATGTACCCCTGAAATGTTGAAACAAATTAAAGTATTGAATAGGCAGAAAATTGAAAAATCTTATTCTTCAAAATTACTGTCAATACGGAACCTGAAATGAATAATATTTCTAACAATCTCTTTCTGACGCTATTTTTGCGAAGCTTCATTGTAGAAAACATCTGTTCACAGATATAGTAAGATGCGAACATGGCAGTTATCTTCTGTGCATGGGATTTAAAGTATGGGAAGCTTGATTTCGGTAGGGCCTTGTAGAACTCAATTTTTGAAACGTTGAGGAATAGTTCCTTTAATTCATTCTTACATTTATTTATTTGTTGACGGTACACAACAGGGCTCAGTGTGCGCCCCAATAACAGTGCACCTACACAGTTAAATACACTTCCTGATATTTATACATTAAGTATTAAATGTATTAATTATCTAAATGTAATTATTAAAACTAGTAAGTTCAAACAGATTGAACTGCATAGTAGTAAAAAGCTTAATCTAAAGATAATATAAAAACTAAATCTAAATTTGACCTAATGTCAAATATATAAAAAAGAGGTTTTTAAATTATTACATCGTAAACTAAAAGGTAACATTAATAACTAGGGAACAGGCCTATCCACATTATATACATTGTTGATTCTGTTTTGTGTGATAATTTTATCTCAAGTATGAATTAGAGTGACTGGATTATAATTTCCAAGAACGGTCTAATTAAGAGACAGAAATCTAGTTTCCAGTTTACACGAACCGCATCGTTGTAAATACTGCAAAGCCTCCATACAGGTGAATTATTATGTGAAGTAGTATTGGTTATATCATTTTTGAACGTTATAGTTGATCTTGTAGTTAAGCGAGGGATGTTGAAATTTAGGAGCGATAGGAAAAATGAGTTATCAATTTGACTGTTAATAACTTTATAAAGGAATTTCAATCAGTTCTAGCTGCTACTCTATTGCACAAAACACATAAACACAATGGGATTGAAACAGGTTTTCACTTCTAGGTACATAGAACAGGAAATATGACCCATGTGTAATTGTAGGTAGTATAATTCGAAACCATGTTGCGGGCCGGATTAGAATAGCTTAAGGGCCTCACTTTGCCCATGACTGCTCTAAAGTGATGTGTGTCTGGTGGAATTTTGAAGGAGTGATTCACTGGGAGTGCAGTCAATGCGGATCTTTATTCTCAACAACTTGAGACGGAGATACCCAGCATTATTTAACCGAAATAGAGTTCTCTTGCAGCAGGACAATGCGAAACCTCATACTGCACGAACAGCCATGGCAAAATTTCAGGAATTGGGAGGTGTCTAACTGCTACCACAGCCAGCATACAGCCCTGATCTTGTGCCTTCAGATTACCATCTTATTCGATCCATGGCCCATTTCTTGCGTGGAAGAAATTTTGAAAACATTGAAGCTGTGGAAGTGGGTCTAGCCGAATTCGAAGTATCAAAACCCAGAGACTGGGCCGTCGCAGGATGAGAAACCTCACTGAGAGATGACTCAAGACCATAGAATCTGTTGGTCTCTACTTTGAAGATTAGTTTAATTTCTTGTCAGAAAACTTTCCAAATAAAATTTTCTTTACTTATGAGACATCCCCCGTATCTTTTTCAGCACAATTAAAAAATTAAAAAACTTTAAAATAAAAAAAAAATAAAAACAAAAACAGTAACTAAATATTAAAACTGAAAAGATCAAGTGGTACCAACATGTCCATACATACAGCTTATGTTCTTCTTTGTCTTTACATCATTCCCACTCCTATGTGGGGTCGATGTTTCTGACAGCTCTCCTCCATTTAGCCCGGTCATGCACATCCTCTTCCGACAACTGTTTTTCTCTGAGGTCCTCCTGTACACAATCCATCCATCTTCGTTTAGGTCTGCCTCGCATTCTCACTCCCTGTATTTGCATGTTTAGCATCTTCCTCCCTTCTTCTCACATGCCCGTACTGTCCCCGTTTACCCGGATAGTAGGCTGTCAGATATCCGCCCCCTCAATCGGATTGCCAACAATCAATCGCACCAGCTCAGCTACATCAATGAAAATGGCACTGACAGATACTACCGAGGTTTGAACACAGAAGTTACCAAGAAAAATTATTGTGGAACACACCAAAATAGACGGGGTTTCATACTTACTTTTACTTACCTCTTATAAATATCTCGGGGATTGGGTTGACAACAAGATCCTTAAAGTATGCTCTCACAATAACCTTCACCATGACATTTAAAAATGAACCAGACCGAAGACGAGAACTTTGAACTGTACAAGAGCTTTATTTTCAAATAAAGAGTATGATTTTCACAACTCAACAAAATAAACGTGGCTATCAGTAGCCTATGTCAATCTGACTACGTCCTCCTAAAGGACTTGCAAATTTATCAAACAATAAGTTAGCTCCCATGAGCTCAAAATAACGTAACATTTTAATACACATTTGGATTGGATGAGGAAGTCAGGGTACGACATATATAGAGCATTTGGTTTCCTTTAATAAACATTGCACTTTTATTAATAGGCACAAGGCCGGAGTATCGACCTCACCCGCTTGTAACCAGATGTCTGGCCGGCTGGTCTACTCTTTAACCTGGCTCACACCTGTCAAATGGGGCGCACTCCTCTCCCCACACTTGCGTAAGAATTCAGCTCCTTTTAAAGCTTTAAATGTCTACAAGACAACTCATACATATTGACGCAAATCTTTCAAATGTTTAACTCACATCCCACTGGATTATTTTAACTATCCTTAAACTTGTTAAGTTATCATCCAAATGTTTAAAAAGCATAGTTTAGAGTATAAAACCCACTCTTAAATGTTTATAACAAATTCACATAAATTATTTATAACAATTAGAAATTGTTTATAATATTGTCGAAAATAATTACAAAAAATTTTAAACACGCCTTTAACATCACTTTCGTTCCACATTATTGTCAAAGATATTTACATTTATTATTTACACTATCAACATTTAAATTATTTAAATTAATAATTTAAGAAATACATTGAACCACATGTTTTATCCGGTTGGTAAATTCATAATTGTGTTTAATATAATCGACCAATGAAGGTTAGTTATACATGTATATGTCACAATCTGGTTTAATAAAGGTTGTAATAATTTTAATTATTTGTGACGGTAATCTTCATTCAAAATCTTATCTCAAATTCTTTCACAACTCTTGTTAATTATAACAGTAAATTCACTTGATTAATTTTCAACGAACTATGACAATACACTCTAGCGGAAAATACTTCGCTTACAAAATAATGCACAAACTGCATTCAAAATAGCCCAAAATTCATCATATATTAATCTATATGGCATTAAAACTTCCACTGAACTTACAAAACTTCCACAAATAATTCTTTATCATTATTAACTACTGTGGGAATCTCCTTCATTTATTTAAGGGCATTATACATCAGCGACTTTCAACATGTCCGCTGCACTATCGATTATACATTCATAGTTCCACTTAAAAATTCATATATCAATAATTGTTTCAAAACTGTTGTCATTTAAACTTCGTGGATTTCATTCATGAATCGAAATGAAATAAAAATTTGCCAATCACAAACAAATTTAATAGTGAATACGCTTATATACGCCTGTCTGGTCTATCAAAATTTAAGATTAACATCTTCAAAGAATTGTAGTATAAAAATACTATCATCAAACAAAGTGCGACTAACTGCAAAATAGTCGAATAGAATCCAATTAGACTGGGGAATGCAAACATCGTTATATAAATCTCTATATGAGAAAGAACCTAACACAAGTTTCACGAATTTAATGCATTCAATAATTTATAATTAATGTTCATCTTTCACAAAATTGCCTGTGATGCAATGGTCGTTCATGACTGACGATAAATGTCTGTGTTGCAATCAATTCAAATAACGACTAGTATTTCCAAGATCGTCGACAACGTACTGGATTTTAACGCTCTAAAATCATTTAAATGTTCTTCCTTCTTGATGATGACAGAAAATTGGTCAAAGTAATTAAACTGGGGTAGAATTACTTTAATAAAGTGACACGCTGTCTGAATTTAAATTTGCCATAAAAATCATTAACTTACAGTCATATCGTGACTACAAAAATAAGCAAATTACTGAAAAATCTAAATATCAGTCTCAACTGATTCAAAATCATTTAACTATGCCCATGACATAACAATGTCTTAATAAAACGTCGAAAAAGGCATAACTCATCAAGGTGTACTGAGAATAGGAATCTCAAACAAGAATATCGGGCAAAAATACATGAGGACAAAAATATGGGAAAAATGGTTGCTCAAATATTGCTAAGAAACTCAAATACAATAAACGTTCACGACTACCTTATCTGCCGATTGACGTTCCAGAGGAAAATTCCCCAAAGAAGACTGTTGATGGATCCATTTCACCAAGTTAAAGCTGAGCTCCATCCTCGAAACCAGAAACAGCACCATCGGAGAATCGAACTGCTTCACGAAGACGAACGACATCCTTCCGGCAATAATCTTCTTTGTGAGTCGGGACAACCCTGACCTCTCTTGAAAAATCCCTGAAGTTCCAGTTGACAATCGCCATGAAGTTTTTGTATAAATTTCCGAAGAAATATTCATATTCAGAAAGTATGAAATCATTTCTATTGCTGTTTGATAGTGTTCAGCCTTTAATCACGAAACATGGGTGTAGATGGTTATTTACCACATGTTCGCTTGTATGGAATAGCAATTAGCGAAGTTCCATGTTGCTATTTTACTCCGTTGAAATATGTCCCAATTGCATTAAGTCTTTTAGCCTTCCATCTGCTCTTCGGTAATAGTATTAGAAGAACAAACTGCCTTATTAAATTGCTCCATTATACTGCAGTGTTGTGTCACAAAAGCAATCTGAAGTCTCCCTATTTCACTAGCTCTGTCAGCCGTAGCGTAGAAGTCTGGCTATACAAAGTGTTTCTTCTGTGGCGAGAAAATCACTTTTGTCAGTCTAATATTGTCAATAACTTCCAAAATACTTCCTCGAAATTGTTCAGCTTTTCTACAGTCCTTACTGTAGCAATGCACAAGAGAATTAGCTTATAGGCGACCGCTAACTGTTCACAGCTAATCTTGTAGAAGCGTTATAAGTGTCGTTTCAACTTCACCTAGATTTACTTCACAGTAAATCTGCACTGCTTGTAAGTTCGACTCTCGTTTCATGCAGTGGCTTCGCCACGCGTTACAAAGACGACTTTTTCACTACTAATTTCACTCGACGTTTCACTGAAATGACTATTTGAAATCTGACGATTGATTTATAATCTGAGAGAATGAGACTCCTCTCTTCTGCGCAAGGCCTTTTATGAACTTCATGAGGGGCGTATCTATCCCTTCCATCGCGTGTTACTGCGTCATCGCTAGAAGTTCCAACTTCGTCAATACATGACGGATTTTCATAATTCAAAAACTGAAAATAAATTTCACCAAAATTCCAGAACAATGCCTCTACTGCAAATGGATTTCCACAATTCTGCATTCTAAAAAGTAATAAAAATACCATAGTTTCAGCAATCTCCGTCTTCCTTTAGACTATCGTTCATTGGTTTAAGTCTCCCCTCCAATAGCATAATTTCTTCCTCAGCAGAATTCCACGTTTCCTGCGACTGCGTCGTACATCTTGGATCCTTCTCGAATAAATGCTGACGTCACTGAGAATCTCAGCTCAAGTAGCCTGCTGGCATAACGTCTGCGTCATCCGTGCTTACGTCATGACTACCCACGTCATAACTATGACAGCCATAACTTTCGCTATAATTTCCAAAATAGCCACCGTGGTCTCTATATAATTCAATTACGGGGGCATTCTCCTCTCACCACGTTTTAAAAACAGTTGCAAATAGTTTTTAAACTCAGTGTTACAAGTACCTCAACTCTCTTGAACACGAAATTGAATTATTACTGGTTTACTCTAGTATAGTATCTTTTTAAATTTCCAGCATTGAACTTGCCGTAAATGACATTATTCTCATCATCGTAGAGTTCATAGCAGTTGTTTCCATAGGCGTTCGTAATCCTAAACGGCCCCATGAATACATTTCCAAATTTGGGGTATATTTTCTTGCTCATATCAGCCTTGACAGGTCTGCGTAATAATACAAGATTTCCAACTTGTAAGGGTGCACCAAAGCGTTTTCCAGCTACTCTTTTCAATCGTTTCTCTGCTGCTTTCTGGAGTTGTTCCTTCGCCTTGTCAATCCTCTGCTGCCTTCCTAGGTCGGGATCTCTAGGAATGTGGTTGAAAAGATTATCCCACGGCCTTTCTGGGTTTCTTCCAAGATGAAGTCGCATTGGCACTTCTCCTGTGCTCTCCTGCACTGTAGAGTTCAGACATTCCTCTATAAGGGGTACAAATCTCACCCAACCAGAATGATCATTTGGACAGAAAATTCGACAGAATTTCGAAAATTCAGCCATATATCTTTCTGAGGAATTCGATTCTGGGTAACGCACGCTTGAAAATAAGTGCTTAATGCCAAGCCTCTCCATATCCGCTGCAAATTCCACGGATGTAAATTGCGTTCCATGATCTGACAGTAGATATTCTGGTATACCAGCTTTAGGAAATACAGCATTTTCCAGTCTGCTTACTACGTTCCTTGTGTTAGCTTTCTGCATGGGACTCATTGTAACAAATTTTGAGAAAACATCCACGGTAACCAACAGGTACTGATTACCCTGATATCCCTTCGGACAGGGGCCAAATATGTCCGTCGCCATTAGTTCGTTTGGCTTAGAAGGAATCATAGCCTTCGGTTTTCCTTTTAATAAAGCAGAAGCATACTTTGTTCTTTGACATTTGTCACATGATCTAATGATCTTGGCAATGCTGGAACGCATGTTAGTCCAGATAAATCTCTCTTTGAGAGTATTAAGAGTCTTATCTAAACCGGCATGTCCAGTTGCGTGATGAGCTACCCACACTAAATTGACAACAAGTTTAGGTGGCACGACTATTCGGAGTTTTGTATGCGAGAGTCAGCATACTTGCATACGATGCCTCCACTCAAGACAAAGTGTCGTGAATTTCTGCGTGTAACTGCATAGTCAACATCAGTATTGTCCATGTAACCCTTGAGGAACCTGTACATTTTCCTTATTGGAGCGTGTCTCTTCTGTGACACACCGATTCGGGCTAACCTCCTAACGGTTTCTTGATCTTCTTGCTCCAATTGTACATGGTGTATCTGCACATTTTTAATAGGGTTACGTGATAGAGCATCAGCCAGTAAGTTATCTTTCCCAGGCTGGTGGACGATAGTGGCGTTAAACTGTTGGGTGAACAAAGCCCAACGTGTCAATCTATCACTCGACATGTCAGTTTGCAGCATAAACTGTAGTGCTTTATGGTCAGTAATAATGATGACCTTATGTCCCAGCAGTATTTTCTTCCAGGCTTGCAATGCTGTTACAAAAGCTAACGCTTCAAGCTCCGTCGTGAAGTAATTTTCCTCGTGTTTCTTCAACTTCCGACTAGTGAACGCAATGTAGTGCTTGTTGCCTGCCTCGTCTTTCTGGTATAAGACTGCACTAATGCCTACTCTTGATGCATCAGACTCAATATAGAACACCTTCTCAAAGTCTGGGTACTCCAGTTTCACATTATTTCTGAGCATCTCTTTTGCTTTCTCAAAAGCCTCGTCTGCAGCGGTACTCCATTTCCATCTGTTATTCTTCTTGAGTAAGTCATACAGAGGAGCCATAATTTCCGAGTATCTTGGACAGTGGCTGCTAATAAATTGGCATGCTCCTACAAATTCTCTGACTTGTTTCACCTTGGTTGGCTTTGGAAATCTCGTGATCGCATCTACTTTTTTCATGTTTGGATGATATCCATCTTTATCAATAGTATGCCCCAAGTAATTTATTTCCTGCTTCAAGAATTGACATTTTCCAAAATTCACCTTGATATTGGCCTCCCGTAAATTCTCGAACAACTTTCTCAAGTGCACTAAATGTTCTGCGGCGCTGGGTGAAGATACGATTAAATCGTCGATGTAGCAGATTACATTTTCTTTCACTTCGTCAGTGAGCTTACTATCAAGTGCTCGAATAAGTGCTGGTCCACTGTTAACCATACCAAAAGGCATTCGGACAAAGACCCATGACGTCTGGTCAAATAGGAATCCAGTGTACTGCATACTATCTTCTTCTAGCTGAACTTGATAAAATGAAGACGTCAAGTCAAGAACGCTGAAACATGCTCTCCCTTTGAATTTTCGAAGCAGATCTCTAATCTTGGGTGGTCGGTCATTTTCTGGAAGAATCTTCAAGTTAATGGTCCTGGCATCGAGACAAAGACGTATCTGACCATTACTTTTCTTCACTACTGTGATGGGGTTTATATAAGACGACGCCTGTTTTTTAATAATTCCGTCTACCTCCATTTTTCTGATTAACCCTCGTACTTCTTGATAGTATTTCTCAGGAATGGGGTATATTCTCTTCTGGTAAAGGGTTTCATCTGTCAGCCTTATCTTGTATTTATAATCCTTAATCAATCCAGGCTTTTCATCGAAAATATCTTGGAATTCCTTTATCAGATCCTCAAATTCCCCCTGAATTTCTTCAAATCCTTCAGTTTTTCTACCGGGTATTTCTGCTAAATTTTCCACTTCATTAACTATAGTATTCAAAATTTCTTCCCTAAGGTCTATTTCCAGACTGTTTTTCACGTCCTGTTCTTCTATCTCTTCTGTGATTATGTACCCATCATTAAAGCTAATACTTCTGTTCTTCATGTCAATAATAGCTCCGACCTTCGATATAAAATCGATTCCAAGCACCATATCAAAATTGATCTTGCTCACTACAATGAAGATCTGTTCATAATTCCTTCCATTGATCTCAAAGTTCAATAACACTTGAATCTTGCACTTCACTGCCTTATCTTGGAATATCCCTCTCACTTTGACAGTAGAAACAGGTAGAACTGTCAAGTTCTCTCCTCTTAGCAGACTTTGATAACATTCCTCTGAAATGATGGAGATAATTGCACCAGTATCCATCAGGGCTTTATACTGTTGGCCATCTATCCGTACAGAAATAATAGGTAAGGCACATGGTCTTTCCTCTTTAATTATACCCCTCTCTTCTAGCAAATCTTCATCAGTCACTTCATGTATCTCATTAATCGTAATCAGGTGTGGTGTGGCAATGTATTTACAGGTTCTCACTGACGTTGAGAAATCGGCGTTTTTTTTTTTGTGTTACCGACCTCAAAATTCTGCTGGCTCGTAGAAGGCCCAGGATCGATTACAACATCCTGCCTTTTCTTTTGGTTGTCTGCTTCTTTTTCCCGTAATTCTTTCAGGTATTGCTGGCTTTCCTTCTCTCTTTCCTGATACTGATCGGGTGTCATAACCTGACCTTGAGGATTTTGATTTCTGTTTTGGCTCTGGTTATTCCTGTTATAATTTCGGTTATAACCATTATTGTTATAATATCTGCCTCTTCCATTGTAATTTCCTCGGTTATAGTTCCAGCCTCTTCTCTGTTGATACGGTCGGTAACCTTGCGATCTGTTATTTCGAAACTGATTATTCCTGTGAGGACCTACATTGTCAGTTTTCTCCTCATCTGGCTTGTCAGTTTGTTGGACTTGGTCCATATATACAGTATTTATTTCTCTAACCTCCTGCCTTTGACCTTTCTGCACCACGTTAGGCATTGGACTTGTGTAGTCTAACCTCCTCAGTAATTCATCCATGCTGGTTAAATCCCTGATGTTGGACGAAATTATTAGTCTTCTCACCTCAACTGGCAGCATACGAGAAATCGCATCAATAAGTTGCTCCGTGGACAATGGGGGTTGTAAGAATCTCAAGCGGGATAATTGACTCGTAAAGAAATCAGCGTACCGCGTTGGAAGAGTACCGGAGTATTTTCTTGAATACACCTCCGCTCTTAACGAATTCTGCGCTTCTATGGACCAAAATCGTTTGATTAATGCCTCTGCAAACTCGTCAAAGTTACTGAATGTGTATCTAAATGCGCGAAACCATTCGAGGGGTCCTCCAATCAAATATCTCTCCACTATCTTCATCTCTCTCTCTCTGGGAATGTGAGCTTCGATGAAATAATCTTTGAGGTTCCTTACATATTCGATAGGTGTCAAACTATCCGTGTTACTGAATTTTTGCGGTTTATCTTCAAAATTCCTGATGACCGTTACGTTCCTCGGATATGAATCCGGGTAGTTTTTCCCACTATCACGATAGTTCCACTCAGGTTCCATATTCCTCTCGTCATCTTCCTCCCTGAATCTGGATATACGTTCTTCAGGAGTCACGTCTCTCTCTTCTGGATCTAGGTTATATCTTCTGGCATAATTCCTACTAGTTTCGCAAGCCAAGCCTACTGTATCCTTGTCAGTGATTTCCGTTAAGACTTTCTTGATTAACTCTTCTTTGTAGGTCTCCATTAAATTAGCCTCTCCTAACTTCAAATTCTGCAGTTTACTCGTCGTTTCATTCACATCAGAGACAACTTTCTGAATCTGTTCCTCTAATGCAGATTTTAATGTTTGCACATCCTGATCTAATTTTGTCCTATCTTCAACTTGTCTTTCGGATAGCGAATCCATCCTGACGCTTAAAATCTTTCCTAATCTGTACTACTTCATTATTAATATCAATTTGAGTACTGGCAAGTTTCCTTTCAATACGATCCTGAATTTGGGTTACATGTTCCCCACTTGACCTAATCCACTCTTCTTTCCATATTGCTACATTTTCCGTTAACATTTCTGCTATGTCTAATTCAATATCCTCTTTCAATACTTTATTATGGTCTAATACTTGGGTTCTCATGACCTCTACATCAAACTTTAAACCTTCTAAAGACGCTGTCGTTCTAACTGACTCATCAACTAGCCTAGTCGTTAATGCACTTATATTACGTGTACAAAGGGTTTTCGAATTTTCTATCTCTTCCCTGACTTTATTTACATCAGTTTTGACTTTAGCAACGTCTACGAAAACTGTGTTGACCTCTATTTGAATTTTATTTATGTCACTTTGCATCTCGTTTACATCCGAATGAATGTTATTAATATCAACCTGAACATTGGACACATCAGTTCTAACATTTTGGATTCCTCTTTGGACTTCCTCAACCTTGTCTTGGACAGTCGCAACATCATTTTTGACAACAACTACCTCAGCCCTAGCACAAGAAATATCACTACGGACATTAGCAACATCTAAATTCAACATTGTAAGATCTTTATGCACATTAGCAACATCAATTTTAACATTGGACACGTCTGAGCGGATGTCAGTTACAGTATTCTCAATTCCTTGGGTATTAATCTGTAAACGCGACATATTATCCTCTAAGTTAGCAGAACTGGTCTGGAGAGTTTTCATATTCTCCTCCATTCGACTAGCATTCTCCTTCATACTCTCACTCATGCTAGCTTTCAAATTACTAGCATTCTCCTCCATTCGACTAGTATTCCTAGCTTCCATCTCCTTCATGCATTCACTCATGCTAGCTTTCAAATTAGCAGACATCATCTTCAAACTTTCATCTGCCATTACAATATTATTCAAAAATTAGACTGCTGTAGGGACATACATCAAAAGAGCAAAATAACAACATTTGAGCAACACTTTTCACCATATATGAATTTGATCAATTTTCTGTCTTAAATCTAACTTATAACTACCTTATAATTAACTTTCGAAGACACTTCATGTTGAAACAAACTCAAGCACATGTTCAAATTTCACTGGCCCATTTTAAAATATCCTAACACAAATAATTTACATTTACAATCCAAATAATTTAATTTTATCTTTAATATGACTGAAATGTCATAAGCCGGTCAAATAAAATAAGATTCCAGATCATAGGCGATTTTTCTAAGTTTCCAGCCTATTTAACCTTTCTCAAGTCGTATAAGATCTGATCTTTTCTGAGTGTAATTTTCCTAATACAATGCAACATTTAATTCCTATATAATCACACTCTTCAATTCTACAATTGGCCAAGACATCTAACAAAGAATCAACCTCTTTATTTGAGTCTAATCGAACCACACGTTTTAGGTTTGCCAATTCTACTGGCGTTCAACCTGGTGATCCAGTTATGTTGAATCGAGCCCCACGTTGGGCGCCAATCCTTCTGTCCCCGTTTACCCGGATAGTAGGCTGTCAGATATCCGCCCCCTCAATCGGATTGCCAACAATCAATCGCACCAGCTCAGCTACATCAATGAAAATGGCACTGACAGATACTACCGAGGTTTGAACACAGAAGTTACCAAGAAAAATTATTGTGGAACACACCAAAATAGACGGGGTTTCATACTTACTTTTACTTACCTCTTATAAATATCTCGGGGATTGGGTTGACAACAAGATCCTTAAAGTATGCTCTCACAATAACCTTCACCATGACATTTAAAAATGAACCAGACCGAAGACGAGAACTTTGAACTGTACAAGAGCTTTATTTTCAAATAAAGAGTATGATTTTCACAACTCAACAAAATAAACGTGGCTATCAGTAGCCTATGTCAATCTGACTACGTCCTCCTAAAGGACTTGCAAATTTATCAAACAATAAGTTAGCTCCCATGAGCTCAAAATAACGTAACATTTTAATACACATTTGGATTGGATGAGGAAGTCAGGGTACGACATATATAGAGCATTTGGTTTCCTTTAATAAACATTGCACTTTTATTAATAGGCACAAGGCCGGAGTATCGACCTCACCCGCTTGTAACCAGATGTCTGGCCGGCTGGTCTACTCTTTAACCTGGCTCACACCTGTCAAATGGGGCGCACTCCTCTCCCCACACTTGCGTAAGAATTCAGCTCCTTTTAAAGCTTTAAATGTCTACAAGACAACTCATACATATTGACGCAAATCTTTCAAATGTTTAACTCACATCCCACTGGATTATTTTAACTATCCTTAAACTTGTTAAGTTATCATCCAAATGTTTAAAAAGCATAGTTTAGAGTATAAAACCCACTCTTAAATGTTTATAACAAATTCACATAAATTATTTATAACAATTAGAAATTGTTTATAATATTGTCGAAAATAATTACAAAAAATTTTAAACACGCCTTTAACATCACTTTCGATCCACATTATTGTCAAAGATATTTACATTTATTATTTACACTATCAACATTTAAATTATTTAAATTAATAATTTAAGAAATACATTGAACCACATGTTTTATCCGGTTGGTAAATTCATAATTGTGTTTAATATAATCGACCAATGAAGGTTAGTTATACATGTATATGTCACAATCTGGTTTAATAAAGGTTGTAATAATTTTAATTATTTGTGACGGTAATCTTCATTCAAAATCTTATCTCAAATTCTTTCACAACTCTTGTTAATTATAACAGTAAATTCACTTGATTAATTTTCAACGAACTATGACAATACACTCTAGCGGAAAATACTTCGCTAACAAAATAATGCACAAACTGCATTCAAAATAGCCCAAAATTCATCATATATTAATCTATATGGCATTAAAACTTCCACCGAACTTACAAAACTTCCACAAATAATTCTTTATCATTATTAACTACTGTGGGAATCTCCTTCATTTATTTAAGGGCATTATACATCAGCGACTTTCAACATGTCCGCTGCACTATCGATTATACATTCATAGTTCCACTTAAAAATTCATATATCAATAATTGTTTCAAAACTGTTGTCATTTAAACTTCGTGGATTTCATTCATGAATCGAAATGAAATAAAAATTTGCCAATCACAAACAAATTTAATAGTGAATACGCTTATATACGCCTGTCTGGTCTATCAAAATTTAAGATTAACATCTTCAAAGAATTGTAGTATAAAAATACTATCATCAAACAAAGTGCGACTAACTGCAAAATAGTCGAATAGAATCCAATTAGACTGGGGAATGCAAACATCGTTATATAAATCTCTATATGAGAAAGAACCTAACACAAGTTTCACGAATTTAATGCATTCAATAATTTATAATTAATGTTCATCTTTCACAAAATTGCCTGTGATGCAATGGTCGTTCATGACTGACGATAAATGTCTGTGTTGCAATCAATTCAAATAACGACTAGTATTTCCAAGATCGTCGACAACGTACTGGATTTTAACGCTCTAAAATCATTTAAATGTTCTTCCTTCTTGATGATGACAGAAAATTGGTCAAAGTAATTAAACTGGGGTAGAATTACTTTAATAAAGTGACACGCTGTCTGAATTTAAATCTGCCATAAAAATCATTAACTTACAGTCATATCGTGACTACAAAAATAAGCAAATTACTGAAAAATCTAAATATCAGTCTCAACTGATTCAAAATCATTTAACTATGCCCATGACATAACAATGTCTTAATAAAACGTCGAAATAGGCATAACTCATCAAGGTGTACTGAGAATAGGAATCTCAAACAAGAATATCGGGCAAAAATACATGAGGACAAAAATATGGGAAAAATGGTTGCTCAAATATTGCTAAGAAACTCAAATACAATAAACGTTCACGACTACCTTATCTGCCGATTGACGTTCCAGAGGAAAATTCCCCAAAGAAGACTGTTGATGGATCCATTTCACCAAGTTAAAGCTGAGCTCCATCCTCGAAACCAGAAACAGCACCATCGGAGAATCGAACTGCTTCACGAAGACGAACGACATCCTTCCGGCAATAATCTTCTTTGTGAGTCGGGACAACCCTGACCTCTCTTGAAAAATCCCTGAAGTTCCAGTTGACAATCGCCATGAAGTTTTTGTATAAATTTCCGAAGAAATATTCATATTCAGAAAGTATGAAATCATTTCTATTGCTGTTTGATAGTGTTCAGCCTTTAATCACGAAACATGGGTGTAGATGGTTATTTACCACATGTTCGCTTGTATGGAATAGCAATTAGCGAAGTTCCATGTTGCTATTTTACTCCGTTGAAATATGTCCCAATTGCATTAAGTCTTTTAGCCTTCCATCTGCTCTTCGGTAATAGTATTAGAAGAACAAACTGCCTTATTAAATTGCTCCATTATACTGCAGTGTTGTGTCACAAAAGCAATCTGAAGTCTCCCTATTTCACTAGCTCTGTCAGCCGTAGCGTAGAGTCTGGCTATACAAAGTGTTTCTTCTGTGGCGAGAAAATCACTTTTGTCAGTCGTCTAATATTGTCAATAACTTCCAAAATACTTCCTCGAAATTGTTCAGCTTTTCTACAGTCCTTACTGTAGCAATGCACAAGAGAATTAGCTTATAGGCGACCGCTAACTGTTCACAGCTAATCTTGTAGAAGCGTTATAAGTGTCGTTTCAACTTCACCTAGATTTACTTCACAGTAAATCTGCACTGCTTGTAAGTTCGACTCTCGTTTCATGCAGTGGCTTCGCCACGCGTTACAAAGACGACTTTTTCACTACTAATTTCACTCGACGTTTCACTGAAATGACTATTTGAAATCTGACGATTGATTTATAATATGAGAGAATGAGACTCCTCTCTTCTGCGCAAGGCCTTTTATGAACTTCATGAGGGGCGTATCTATCCCTTCCATCGCGTGTTACTGCGTCATCGCTAGAAGTTCCAACTTCGTCAATACATGACGGATTTTCATAATTCAAAAACTGAAAATAAATTTCACCAAAATTCCAGAACAATGCCTCTACTGCAAATGGATTTCCACAATTCTGCATTCTAAAAAGTAATAAAAATACCATAGTTTCAGCAATCTCCGTCTTCCTTTAGACTATCGTTCATTGGTTTAAGTCTCCCCTCCAATAGCATAATTTCTTCCTCAGCAGAATTCCACGTTTCCTGCGACTGCGTCGTACATCTTGGATCCTTCTCGAATAAATGCTGACGTCACTGAGAATCTCAGCTCAAGTAGCCTGCTGGCATAACGTCTGCGTCATCCGTGCTTACGTCATGACTACCCACGTCATAACTATGACAGCCATAACTTTCGCTATAATTTCCAAAATAGCCACCGTGGTCTCTATATAATTCAATTACGGGGGCAGTACCATTGAAGTCACTTTTCTTGTATGAAGGTCGCAGGTTCAAGTTGTGGTATCAGGGTAGGAATAGGGCAAACTCAACCTCGTGAGAATAACCGAGAAGAAGTGGGCTTAGCCATCCTGAACGTATTTCCCTTCAAACAAGGTGCAAGGTCAGTACTGTATGGGAAACTTTATACATCCCTTTGAAAATGATAACGCAAAGCTTGAGGGTGGGCCAACAATGAACATTGGTAGAATGTTAGATCGTGTGTTGTATCTGTAGCAACTTGCTTCTCTGTTTCAGGCAGTGCCTTGAAAGGCGCGACATATCAACAATTGCTGGGACTACGACGGGAACTCCCGTTCCTCGCAGCACGCCACGTGACTGCTGGAAAAGGCACTGGGCTGGTGCATGTATCCCCTGCGCACGGAGCAGATGACTTCCTTGTGGGCTTGGAACATCATCTGCCAGTTGTAAGAACTTTTCTTGAGCTTCTATGCCCAAAGTCGCGGGTTCAAACCCTGCTGAAGTTGTTGGATTTTTTAAGAGCGTTAAAAATCCCTCCATATGCCTTCCTTCGGAGGGAAGTAAAGCCGGCGGTCCCATGTCATAGATTTATGGCATGTTAAAGAACCTTCCACTAATTACACTTTTGTGAAGCTAAATTATAGGTTATATTTGACTAATTCTCTTAGGTTCCAACGTTCGTTGCCAGGAGCCGACTGCGGTGGCATTTAGTAATAAAGTGCAGAACTAGTTGGTCGTTGATGGTGGCGTTTGGTAGCAAAAGTTGGAACTACTTGAAAATCGAATGTCTACAGTCCTTACTTGAATTAAAAACAGATAACACACACTAATACAGTCATCACAATTATCAGACAGATTCTGGTTGGTTCCTCAGTTTAGGGGCTGCGACAACGCAGTCATGTAGCCCCGTGTACTTTGGGTGTGTGTAGAATCTGTCTGATAACTAGAGATACGGGAAAATCGCAATTGCGATAAATGCGAATTTTACTTTTTTCTCCTTTTTTCAACTACCTGGTAACTAATATGACTATGTATACCCAAAATTTGCGAAACTGAATGTGCGACAAAGTGCGATAACTAAGGGTTCTTGCGAATTATTCCCATAAATGCGAAAAGTGCCGAATTTACCGATTAATGTTGAATATTATGTTTTATTACATTTTCGTGCCGCAACTTTGAAATTTGCGAGTTTCCAGCAATGAAAATATCGGCTATATAATCGATATTTACGAGTAATAATCGATGTGTACGAACATCGATTATTGTCGTGAAAACAATCGATTACAGTAAAAATTAATTTGAAAATGGTGCTGTTATTATTGCCGCATAATATACACTGTTTATCGCCAGTAAAACAATGATTTTGGAGAAATTATTTAGTAGTTTCAGTTGGTTGTGCTAATAAAAGGAATATTCCAATCGTTTGTGCCGATTCTTTTTAAAAATTAGAGCAATAAGGTTATGCTTATATAGGTTTATATCGTGCCGGCCCTCATTTCTTGTATTTGAAATGAAAATAAAAACTCTTCAAGTACGTATCGTGATATGAATAGACAATTTTTGTTAGGCGTTCTCTTTGCTTTGGGAAATGTTGTATAATATGATGAAAGTATTCTCTACCATGTGTGAGTTATAGGTTATGTTACATGTCGTCCGGCGATTTCTCCGTGAATTCGGATACTGTTTTACAGAGTGTCAGTCAAGAGTCGCAGTGTGGTCAGGAAATAATGAGGGAGTAAACATACATTTTATTATTTAGTTAATTATCCATTGTGTGATATTTACACAAAGTTAAGTAAATGTATGATTCACATTATTACTTCCTTTTCAATGAGGGCCATGGATGAGGGGCATTGAATTTCTATTTGCCGGTGGTTTAATGGTCAAATGGCACTTCTTGAATCCTACCTCATAAGATAAGTTATTAAAAGAAATGAATGGAACTTGGCAAGGACTTAGTTGGAAAACCACACAAATAGATTTCATAGACATCCTCAGAATTTGAACCAATTCGTCCATCGAGTCCAGGACAGCCCGGTATTGTCGTCATTCCACCTGCCACACAGTAAACTTCATAAGACAAGCATTGCTGCCTGACCACAGCTCGCTTTATTCTAACAATTGGCACCTTGGTACCAGTGAACTAATAAAACTCTCCGCCGGCCCTCAATATTTGAGTTGCTGCAAAACACCTGATATTGTTGATTGCATAATGAGAACATGACCTTTGGATCTTTTGAGCATAGCTTAGGTACCCTCGTCTCACGTCATACAACCAACCGACAGCACTTGAACTCAATCTTGCCAATTAGCCAGGCTGATGCCTTTATTTTCAGAGATCTCACATTTCTGAAAAATGTATGATGTCAAGTTTCTACATTTCTGTAATACTGATATTAGGATTTTAATACTTCTAACACTCCCTTAGTAAAAATAAAAACCACACACACAACAGGAGACTTATATTAAATGCTTATGCCGTTTATCAGAAACGCCCATATTTCCAATCCTGCACATGTTTGAATTAGTTTCCGTGCATATTATTTTGAACCTGGTGACGAACTTTTAAATGCTACAAAATGCTAATTTTTAAATTTCAAAATGCTCCAAAATGCTATTTTTCAAAATGAAAGTGCTACAAAATCAATTTCAAAATGCTATTTTCTCGTATCTTTACTGATAACCGATGTTAATTGTGATGGCTGCATTATTGTGTGTTATCTGTTTTTAATTCAAGTAAGGATTGCAGACATTGAATTTTTTCAAGTAGTTCCTACTTTTGCTGCCAAACGTAACCATCTACGACTACTAGTTCAGAACTTGGTTACCAGATGCCACCGCAGAGTACAAGCAGGATGTGGAATTTTATGAACAGAATTACTAGAGTTGGTGATGTCGTACACCTCACAACTGCGAGGAGACTTGAGTGTTGCTTGTCCACATTCCCTCCAGGGATCATCATCACCCGTGTCCATCTCCGGTCACCCGGGGATTGTAAACTAGCCTCTTCCACTTCTCCTGCTCCATTACTTCTGCCACATCCAGTCCAATGTTCCATATGTCTTGTCGGATTTGGTCCATCCTTCTCTTTTTCGGCCTCCCAAACAATCTAATACTGCCAAGGTTCCTCACCATCTTCCTCTTTGCAGCTCTGTCCATTTCCATCCTTTGCACATGGCCAAACCATCTTAATATTGACTCCTGTATTCGCTGTACTAATGGTTCCGTTATATTTAGTTCTTGCCTAATTTTCCAGTTTTGGATTTTATCTCTTCTAGTCTTCTGGAGAGATGTTCCAGTGATGGTACACTCTAATAATTACATTTATTTATTTATTTAAGTATCATATGGCTTTTAGTGCCGGGAGTGTCCGAGGACATGTTCGGCTTGTCAGAGGCTGTAGCTGCTTCAAGCGGACACCCATAGGGTGAGCTACAAGTTCAGTTCAATTTCAAGTAGTTCGCTACCAGATGTCACTGATACCTAGTGGTGAATGTTGGAACTTCGATAGAAATCTAACCTAGAAATTTAGCTTCACACAAGTATAGTCTGTGGAAGAATCTTTTACATGCCATAAATCTATGACATGGGACCGCCGGCTTTACTTTCCCTCCGAAGGAAGGCATACTGAAGGATTTTAACGCCGACGACTTCGGCCGGGTTTGAACCCGCAATCTTGGGCACAGCAGTTCAGCATGCTACCAACTACGCCACTGAAGCCGCTTAATAATTTCAGATACACAGTATTACACAGGTTATGGGACTGATAAACTCATCACTTTCCTCGCAGGGCCGAGCTTGCATGTACTGGTCCGATTCTTTTCCCAGTCCCTACCGTGAATCCAGCTTCGCCTTCCATCAGGTTTTCCTTTCTGACTGTGGAGGTCTCTGCCTTGCTTTGAACATGACCAGCCCATCTAATTCTCCGCTGCAGCTCTGCATCTGTCCTCATTCTCCTGATCTGTTCGCTCCCATTTCAAGTGAGACTGGGCATCCCATTGGTACTGGAACCAATCCATAACTGTATCCTGTACTTCCAAGTTGGAGTGAAATCTTTGTCCCTTTAGGAATTTCTTCCAAGGATGCGGCAAATCCATAGTTTCCTCACGGCTATTGCGACCAATCTGAGACAGTTGTCTTGGATGAGCACTCCATTTCAGGATTTCATGGAAATGAGTCATTGCATTAATAATAATAATAAATTTATTACAGCCGAATGGTCAGGAAAGGTTTACAATATCAGGTTACAGGTTTACATTAGATCACAGTTGCACTGTTCATTTGCTTGCATTTATAAGGTCATTAAGAGACTCTGTTCTGCTTTTGCATTGCTTGATGTGATAAAGTTCATACCTTTCGCCACATATTTTACATATGCATTGGTCATCTGCTTGGTGATCTTTAGTAATTACACACATTTTATGGCGGAAACCATGAATCGCGAGCCCTATGATCGAGCGCCTTTGCGTTTGATTGGTGTTCGTCCATTGTCTATTTAATATGGCATCTGTTCCAAAAAAATCCATTATCTATCTCTTTCTCCTTTTGTTTCCTACTTCTGTATAAGCGCATGTACTTGGTAGGAATTCCTTGAGCCTTATATCTTCGAGGAAAAAGTTTCTTTTGCTAGAATGTATGCATTGAAAGTAACTTCCACCACATTCTTCACGTGGCCTACATTCACAATACTGTATGTTCACTACACTCGGATACAAAAGAAAAGCTCTATGCTAATACAGACGTGACAACATGCCCGTATGTAAAGTGTCCGGTCTTACGCATGTTGACTGTATAAACTGTTAGAGGAAACTAGCGGCCCCGTGCGAGAAATCTCCCATGTTCATAAACCACACTTTCCCCAATAGGTTTATAATGAGAGACTTAAGGAGAAAGGTTATGTTTTTATTTCAACCAAATGATTTTAGAACACTATTTACATTTCAGTTAGAATTCCAAGTTCTACGTTCCCTAACTTAAGAAGGCAATAACTGAAAATTGGATCATCATAATACTCACCGGTTATTCAATATTTATGAAATTATAGGATTTGAGTCATTCCTTTGATTTTCTGTTTCTGGAATCCAAGCAAAATGATAAAGGAAAGAGCTCAGAATATTAAAATGACATGAAACAGGCGTCACAGCGCCCAAAATGTGAAGTGGACAGCAATTATGGAGCGTATTTTCCTACAGCAACAGTATCTGTAAATCGCACACTTCGTACATTCTTTTAAAAGTCATTTTTTAAAGAAATTATAGATATTTATGAAATTAGAGTGCAATTCGTCAATGGTAATGTCTATTCTCTTTCATTTGAATGCTCATTGGTCACGATCGGTCGCTTGTGAGCGCCGCAGGAGGGATCTATACTACTGAAATAATATATATGATGATGATACTGCTGTCAGGTACGAGGGACGGGAAAACTGGCTCAATTATGAATACATGACACACTGCAAGCGCGTCACTTCTACTCGTATTGCAAAGCATCACTCGTTTGTCAAGCAAAAATTCCTTCAAAATTTTGGCCCGTCTTGTAAAAAGAAAACCAGTCGCAGTTGCTCACAATCCAAGGTTCTACTGTGCTCTCGCTCAGAACTGAACACAGACTGGATCGTGAAGTTGAAGGCAAACACTAACATGCAACTTTAACCCACATCTCCCCACTGTCGACAATTGTCGACATGCATTTTTAGGATATTGTTAATTTTATACCTGTAAAAAACCATTTTTGATTATCATTGTTAAAAGTGAATTTTTATTTTTATTTTCATAGTTGGAATGAGCTATTTTATTTTTTTGTTTTAATAGAAAGAAAAAAATCTGCAATGTTATGTATGCGAAAATAGTGTACATGCTCAATTGAGATCAAACATTTCCCGATTTTCGTTTGAAATCATGCATTTTGTAATTTTTATTGGGCTAATGCAACATCTGTGTGACTTGGTACTCACTAATTTCTCGATTAATACATTAAAGGAGGTTAAAACATGGAAAATGTACCGTGATTGAACAACTGTTTTACCCAACCCATACATGCACCCACTGTCAACATATGTCGAAGTGGAAGAAATAATGAATGAACTTTGCAACTTTTCACCTTGCACTTTGCGCTTTTCAGTTCAGATTTTGTCCCACGATCACTTTTCAGATTTGTCTTGCAATTTGAAAGTTAGGAATCTTTCAGTTTTGAAGCCTGTTATGTTCCTCCATTGGTGCAGAAATGCAAAGTGCAAAGGAATGAAGTGAAAAGTTTTCAGAAATCTTTTCAAAGAGACGATTCCTTTTTCAGCTGTTAATGAACAAGTCTCTACACTAGTTTCTCAGCGCAGAATTAGGTTTAGTGTTATAAATATGTTACAACGAGAGCTTTTGTTATCATCAAGTGAGGATAGTGATGAAGAATCTAACAAGAGGACGTACAAAGACAGGATGAATTTTCATAACCTCACTCGACGGAATTTCGTGAGTGGTTTCGTATTACCCCGATACAATAACTGGCCATTTATTGAAACCTGCAACAAAAAGAAGTCGATCTCTTTGTGAAAAAGAACGAATTCTTATATGCTTACATTGGTTAGGAAATGGTGCCCAGCACGGTATAGCAGCAATGCTTGGGACATCAAAATCAACTATTTGCAGAACTGTTACTAAAGTCCTCAAGTTCACCACGAAAAATTAAGCATTAAATCATGGAGTATTATACAGTTTGTTCATGGAATAAACATGATCGGGTCATTCCTACGCAAAGACTTTTCACTTTGCAAAGAAATTGAAAAGTAATACATAGATCATGGTGGAACAGAAAGACTTTGCACTTTGCAAGAATTGAAAAGTCATCATCATCATCATCATCATCAAAGTCCCACTCCAGTCACCCGGGTGTGGTTTACAAGCCTCCTCCACACCTTTCTGTCCTTCCATTTTTCATGTTCCATCACTTCTGCCACATCCAATCGAGCCTCTCCAATGTCCTTCAAAATTTGGTCCAACCACCTTCTTCTTGGTCTTCCAACTGGTCTCTTTCCCTTGACTTCTCTTTCTAATTCCCTTCTTGCTACTCTTTCCTTACCCATTCTTTTTACATGTCCAAACCAACGTAACCTTGCTTCTGTATCTTCTGATTTAACGGTTCCATATTTAACTCTTCTCTGATTTTAATATTTTGGATTCCCGCTTAATAGGCCGGGGCTTGCCTCAGTTTCCAAATCCTGCAATACTTACAGCAGATGCGTGATACGAAATCATGTATGTGCTGTTTTTGAATTCCATTCTAAAGTGCAAAGTTAAAAGTTGCAAAGTTCATTCGTGGAACAGGCCCCTGGTCTTACAAAATAGATAGCAATTTTCAAAAAAAGAAAAAACGTTTTAGGCAGATATGGGTTAAATTTGTAAGTTCTAACTTGAGAGTTCCAAGGTAGTTTTTCTAATAAGATGCCATAATTCTGACGTAAGGGGATCTTGTGTTTGCTTCAGGAATGTCTGGTGGACGAGTCAGGCTGTTACACTGCGGACTCGCTCCCGGAACTGCGCGGGTTGTGTGTGCTCTCGTCCGGCAGCGACAGAGTGCAGGAGATGTTGAAGGAGGATATTGTCCACTCGGAAGAGTATGAACACAGTTATCCTTACGACTGGAGGAGCAAGCAGCCCGTCATAGTACGAGCCAGCGAGCAATGGTTCATAGACACTGCCACCATCAAGTCAGCTGCTGTCGTGAGTAACTCTTCCCTCTAGTCTGGATCGGATATATGTGCTTAACTTTTCAGAAATATGTATCTATTTATGTGCTTAAAAGTAGAAAATATGTGATTAAGTTTCCAAAATATGTTTTTAAATTTGTATCATATTGAAGACTTAAATGTGCCCTACTACCTGGTTGACAAAATAAGGATGTTATATCGGAGTTGTTATAGTTGTGTCCAAATAGGAAATGGTCGTTCTGAATGGTTTCAGACAAAAAGGAGAGTCCCGCAAGGGAGTGCCTTGTCACCACTATTGTATGTCACAGTTATGGACAGAATTTTAAAATCTATTAAAGAAACTGCAAATGAATCAAGGGCTTTGGTATTTGCAGATGACGTGCTCTTATGGGGAGAAACAGAAGTGGAAGTACAGGAGAGACTGACTGCTTGGAACAACAAATTTAAAGAATTTAGCCTGAAGATCAGCAGGGCCAAGACTGTTGAAATAACCGTTAGCAGAGAGAGGAAAAGTTCAAACATATATTTGGAGGGAGCAAAACTAGAATCCGTTTCTCATTTCCAGTATCTTGGAAGTATGGTCTCCATGAATAACACAGGACACAGGAAGCATCACATTTCTATAACCAAGTTCGGCACTTACTTTGGGACAGCCTTGACAGCAAAGGCAACGTTGTATCACACCTACTTTGTTCCAATCCTTACTTATGGAATGGAAACATGTACATTGCTAAGTAAGGGTTACAGTAGAATTCAAGCCACAGAAATGAGATTTATTAGGACTATGAACCAAAGTACCAGGAGAGACAAGATCAGAAATGAGGTACACAGAGCAACAGCTGGCATCAGGTTCCCTGTTACCAACTTTCTGGGGAAACGCAGACTCCAGTGGTATGGCCATGTAATGAGGAAGGATAGCTCTAGAACAGCTAAGAAGTACTTCAACCTGGATGTCAGAAGGAAGAGACCAAGAGGAAGACCAAGGAGACGATGGATAGAGACATTTCGATCAGAGGTAGAGGAGAATGGTTTGGACTGGGACGATGTCCAAGAACAAATGGTGTACCAAGATCGGGCAAAATGGAGAGCGCTTGTTAGCCACACCAGGGAAACTGGAGATGGAAAACGATGATGATGATGATGATCATATTTGTGTCCCCCAGCAAACAGTTGCAGAAAGTAGAATGCTTCAAGTACCGTATATACTCGAATACCACCCGCACATTTTTAAACAAAATCGGACGTGAAAAATTGGGGTGCGGGTCTTATTTGAGTCATCCTGATTTTAAAGATTTAAATTGCCCGCCTCGCGCGATATCGGGTGTTGCGAGTATCCGCTAGATGGTGCTAGCCTTCTTCCGGCTATCACTTTGTTTTACCGTAAGCAGGCGGCGTCAATCAGTCTTGTGCGGGTCTCGCGCACGTTTTCCGAGTGTAAACATGAGTTATACGAAGCGTTTGCGGTCGTTTACTGTGAGTGAGAAGGTGAAAGTTGTGAGGGAAGCTGAAATTATTGGAAATCGCGCCGCCGGTAGGAAATATGATATTGACGAGTCATGTATTCGAGAAGGGAGAAAGAAAAAAAACGTGTTGCATGATTACGACGAAAGAGCTTGCTTGTTCTGGACAGTTACCGCGGCCATACAACAGACGCTGTGAAGAAATTCGTCAAGGATGGGAAAACCGACCTAGCAATCATCCCGGGTGGGATGACATCTATGCTACAGCCACTGGATGTCTGCGTGAACCGACCGTTCAAAGCAGCCTTGAAACAGCTGTATACGGAGTGGATGGCGGCCGATAAGCACACACTGACCCCAACTGGTCGTATTCAGGGCCCGGAAGTTCAGCTGCTCTGTTCGTGGATTTTGACGGCATGGAATCGTATCTCGGGAGATCTCATACGGAAGAGCTTCAAGAAATGTAGTATTTCCAATGCTATGGATGGCAGTGATGACGACATTTTGTGGGAAAGTGATGGTGAAAAAAGTTCCGAAGTTGGTACTTCTGATGACGAATGAAGTGTTTGTGTCTTTTATTTGTACTTTTAATTGTTTCTGTGTGTTATTTTAGGACGACTTCAGAACTGTTGGAAACTATTTTGTAGAAATGCTATTCTGTTTATTTAGTAAAGATTGTAAATAGTTCCGAGAATTTTTTTAAAATTTTGTTCTTCAAAATCAGGGTGCGGGTCTTATTCAGGGGCGGGTTGTATTCGAGTAAATACGGTACTTGGGAAGCATAATTGAAGAAAAGGGAGGCAATAGGATGGAAATAAATGAAAGGGGAAGGTGCGCAGATGGATTTCTCAAGAGTGTTAGGGGGATGATATGGAATAAAGATGTACCACAAAGATGTAAAGGAATCATCTACAAGACCTACTTTGTGCCAATTTTGACATATGGTTCAGAAACATGGGTGATGAAGGAAAGGGACAAGAATAAAATACGAGCAGTGGAGATGAAGTTCCAGAGGAGTAGGGTAGGAGTAACAAGAATGGACAGAGTAAGGAATGAGAGAGTCAGAGAGATGGTGAGAGAGGAACCATTGCAAAATACAGTAGAATAGAGCGATCTAGGCTACAATGGTATGGACATGTGAGGAGGATGCAAGAGGAGAGGATACCGAAGAAGATGTTTGGAATGGAAATGACGGGAAGGAGGCCAAGGGGAAGACCAAGGGACAGATGGACAAACGGAGTTAAGAAGAGTGTGGAGGAAAGAGGAGTGTGCTGGGACTCAGTGAAAGACGAGAAATGGTGGATGGACAGGAAACGATGGAGAGGCTTATGTTCCAAGCAGACCCGACCAGTGGTTGGAAACTGTTCAAGATGATGATGATGTCCCCCAGTTACTCGAAATATGGTTAAAACGTCTAGTTGTTTCAATAATTCATAATCCTGACTACTCTACAAACACATAACAATCCGGGCCTTTGTGATGAGATATAATGTTGTGTTCGCAGGAGAAGTTGCGGGAAGTGAAGCTGTTTCCCGAGAGAGCCAGCATGGAGTTCCTATCGTCACAGTTGGAGAAGCGTCCGTACTGGTGTATCTCTCGTCAGAGAGTGTGGGGTGTTCCTATCCCCGTGTTGTACGATACCAGGACCCAGACACCTGTCGTCACAGAGTGAGTGTTGCTTCTCCCTTCCACGGCGACACGCTCCATAGATTCAGTTGAGTGGACTGATTATCTGTTCGAAATGCAGGGGATAAATTAGAAACATTATGACAAGTGGCGGAGAGCCTTTATGGATTGTTATAATGAATCTTCGGTGGTGTAGTTGGTAGCATGCTGAACTGCTGTGCCCGAGATAGCGGGTTCAAACCCGGCCAAAGTCGTCGGATTTTTTAAGAGCGTTAAAAATCTTTCAGTATGCCTTCCTTCGGAGGGGAAGTAAAGCCGGAGGTCCCATGTCATAGATTTATGGCATGTAAAAGATTCTTTCACAGACTAAACTTGTCTAAAGCTAAATTGTTAGGTTAGATTTCGTCGGAACACTCTATCAAAGTTCCAACATTCACCACTAGGTATCATTGATATCTGGTGGCAAAAGTTGGAACTACTTGAAATTGAACGGAACTTGTAGCTCACCCCAAGGGTGTTCGCTGGAAGCAGCTTCAGACTCAGGCGAGCCGAACATGTCCTCGGACACTCCGGGCACTAAAAGCCATACGATAAATAATAAATAAATTAGAAACAGAGGAAAAAGATAAATAACTTACGACCAATCCTATCCCCAATTTAACAAGTAGTTCCGTGAAGAACCATACAGCCTATTTTCATGCATCCTTTGTTGATTGCCACTATCAACATACAAAATTTCAGTTTGATTGTTGTCATAGATTAGTAGATATTCAGAACCGTCTAAATATTTCGGTTGGTCACCATGTTGGATTTTTATATATTATGTAGGCCATAGAGTTATGTACCATTAGATGACGATTGTTGCTTAGGTTCATAATTCAATTTTTCACTTCGGTTGCATGATTAGGATACAAGAAATAAAAACTTAATTTTAAAATTTTGCACAGCGGCCATCTTGAGGTTATGTAAACAATTGAACTAAATTAAATGTCTGTGCATTGCAATGTGTATAAACCTTTGCTGTATCAAGTTTCAGCTAGGATGCTTAAATCGCGAGAAAAGTCGATTTGAAAGGTTCAACTTTGCTTGGCCGCCATGTTCCTTTTGTACTTAACAGGTTTTTGAAAGTCACCTGGGTGAACTTCTAGTAGTGCCCTTTATCACCGTACAAAATTTCAGGGTGATATCATGAATAGCTTTGGAGATATAGAATGCCGGTGAAATATTTTGCACAGCCGCCATGTTGGATTGGTGAGACACATTAAAATTTGAAGGGCACGGTCAGGATCGGCCAAAATTGTACTATGATTTTACCGATTTTCATTGAAATCACTCCAGCTGTTTAGAGTTTATTAGGGTAACACACACATGGACAAAAGGTGATCTCATAAGCCTATTTTTTTCATAAATGAAAATAGGCTAAAAATACACACACTAATATGGCCATCACAATAACACAGGTTGCCACACAAATTCCACACACACCCAAAAATACCTGGGGCTATATTACCGTGATGTCGCAGCACCAACAACAAAACAAGAAATGTATAGTGTTTTGGTAAATCCAGGGAAACTCATTGTCGATACCAAGATGGCAGGAATACTTTGAAAAATGGCACGGTGGCAGATTTTGAGGTTAAGCAGGAGGACGGGAACAGGAAGTGGAGTGGGTGGTAAATATACTTGTTGTTTGAGTCTTCGGTCTTTTGACTGCTTTGGTGCAGCTCTCCATCTCTCCCTATTCCTGAGCTAATAGTTTCATCTCTACATAGCTACCACACCTTACATCCGAGGCAATCTGTTTAACATATTCTAACCTTGGTCTACCCCTAGAGTTCTTCCCCTCGACCCTTCCTTCCATAACTAAGTTTGCTATTCCTGGGTGTCTTAGTATGTGTCCTACCAACCTATCTCTTCTCTTCATTAGCAGTCGCCAGAAACATCTCTCCTCTCCCACTCGTCTTAATACCTCTTCGTTTGTCACCCTATCTACCCATCTGATCCTCATCATTCTCCTGTAACACCACATTTCAAACTGTTACTCCACTTTTCTGCTGCACCAACAGTCCAAGTTTCACTTCCATAGAGCGCCACGCTCCAGACAAAGGCTTTCAAAAATTACTTCCTAATACCTAAATCTATATTCGATGTCAACAGATTCCTTTTCTGCCGAAATGCTTTACTTGCCTGAGCCAACCTACTTTTTATATCCTCTTTGCTTCATCCATCACTGGTTATTTTGCTTCCCAAGTAACAGAAGTCTCCTACTTCCTTGAGTTTTTCACCTGTCAATTTGATGTTCATAGAGGTTTCTGATTTATTTCAACTGCATTCCAATATTTTTGTTTTACGTTTATTAATTGTCACCATGAATTCTATCCTTAAGACAGAGTCCATACCATTTAAAAACTCATTCAAATCCTCAGGCGTGTCGCTGTCATCAGCAAATCTCAGAGTTGAAATTGTCGTCATCGGCCGATACTCGTATCCGAGTTTACGCTTCTCGCCTGCAGTTCCATAATCTTTAGTCCAGGCGATGAAGATGGCGATGATGGCCTATCAGGCCAATTCTCGCATAGAACATGTGACCACATATGTTGCATCCGATGGAGGGTGGAGGACGTGGTAGTGTTTGACGTATCTTCTTCCTCTGGCGACTTTCCTCTTCCTGTCTTCGACGTTCCTGCTCAAACTGTACAACTGCAGCTGAGATGGTAGCACGCCAGCGAGGGCGATCCAGTGCAAGAGTATGCCAAGTATTTGGGTTTATATCTACTCTTCTCATGGTCTGCTTGAGCTGGTCTTTATATCGTTTTAAAGGAGCACCACATAGCCTCTTGCCAGTGTTGACTTTTCTATACAGGATTTGCCGAGGCAGTCTGCTGTCACTCATACGATGGATATGGCCTGCCCATCTAAGCCGATGACCAACAATGGAGGCTTCAATACTGGTTATCATTGCTTTCTAAAGGACTGCTATTTTATAAGGTGCGTTCAAAAAGTAACGAACCGGAGGCATAATTACAGAAACCAGTACCAGTTTGTTAGAAGTATTGGCCCTGGCTGTTGAGGCACTTGTCCCACTGTGACACGAGGCGGTGAATGTCTGTCTCATAAAATTCCCTGGGCTGCGTTGTGAACCAGTTCCACACGTACAGCCGGACGTCGGCGTCCGAGGTGAATCGTTGGCCCCGCAGAGCCCTTTTCAGGGGACCAAACATGGCGTAAGCACAGGGAGAGAGGTCTGGACTGTATGGAGGGTAGCCGAGAACCTCCCATTTGAATTTCTGCAGGAGTGCCGCGACTGTGTTGGCTGTATGAGGTCGTGCATTGTTGTGGAGTGACCACGGCGGCTATGGCGTTCACTGTCACTCGGCGGTCCTGGGTAATTGTACCCACAAGTTACCTTCAGAAACACAAACAGAAAAACGATAAATAATAACAGAGAGCAACTAGGGTATGTGTGTGGAACGGCTGGACAAATTACCATACCCAGGTTGCATTTAAATTGAGAGAAGAGCACTAAAACTAAACTTGAAGAAAACACGAATCACATTTCATAACATTAAATATAATTGAAGGAAAGAACATCTTTACATGCATGTTAAAAATAGATGTAACATAAAAGGTAATAAATAGAACAAACAAATTAATAATCAAGAAGCAAGGAACCAAAAATTAAGAAGGAGATGGAATTTAATTACCCAATTTCAATGAAGAAGATCAATTATGCGAGAACCAATTATACCCTACATCAGTAGAATTAGATTCCGAAGAAAAAATATACATTATCATCGTATAGGTTCGAAGAATGACAAGTTCAAAACACCAAGAAGATATCTCTTGGAAATTAATAAGATAATTCTTGAAATCTTTTAGTTACTCAGGAGCAAAGGCAAGGTACGTGCGTACGGCATGAAAATCCAATATGACTGACCTCAAGTCGACATGAAAAATTAATTACATTGTTTCCGAGAAAAACGAAATCAGATAACAATCCCGGAGAGTATCCAGGCAACGGACCATGGAAAATATAAAATACATATCATAAGTGGAGATATTTTAAACAGAGTCTTTAAGAGACCACGCTAACGAGACGAGGAAAAGGAAAATTAACTGTTACGAAAAAAAATTAAGGTTAGGAAAATTCCTCGCTCAAAACAAAATGAGATCTGAACATTACACAGCTCGGCACGTCAGAAAAAAGATAAAACACAACCCTCCCAAAATACATATAAATAAGTGTATTACATCAAGTTAAAAATAAGGTATTGGAACTTTCTCTTCATGCTTAGGCCTACTCGGTTCTACAAACCAAGTGACTTACTAACGGCAAAATAAATGCCAACTGCGCTAAGATAATTATTCAACAGCTCAAGACTGCAACATATAAAATATGTAGAATAACACCAACACAAAATACTCGTATCTACGACCAATTCACCTTTTCAGGTCACAAATAGTTCCAATAACTTTTAACACATAACAAACCTTAATAAAGAGATGTATTCCTGTAGCCAAACTTCATACATTGCGTTTTCTTCATGTCTACATATTTAATCCGATGACAGAGATTTCTCAACGGTGGGCGGTAAATGTAAATCACGTAGAGATGAAATAATATCGGGGAAAGGAAGTTTACCTGGCCTACGGCCAGATAATCCCCGTTTTACACCAGAGATTTAGTTCTCACATCTTTTCTTCTTGCAAGAATTCCTTCAACTTGCATTTGTTAATTCACAACAACAAGAAGAAAATGGCGGCCGTTCGGGTACGAACGGAGCCGATCGTGAGGCCTCGTGTTCTCCGAAACTAAGTACCAACATTTGCCACACGAGCGAGCCATCGACAAGACAGACACGCTGAACGTTGCCGGCTCACTAGTTCGGACAGTCACCAATAGATACCGAGAAGATCAAGTTTGCACCGCAGCCGCCCGCGGTAACGACTGGAATGCACGTTAATATTTATTAACGGGTCATCTCTCCCCCACACAATGCTGGACAATAGGCAACAATTGTTCACAAGTTTATGGTTGGGGGTAAAAGATACACCGAGAAAATATGACCTGAAAACATACATCAGTTCTCACAACGCCTAGTACACCAAACTGATCGTTCCATGATTAGATACACCCAAGTTTTTTCATGCATCTGAAAATCACCAACATGCGTAAAATTCCAACTCTTACTTGGCAGTAGTACAATCTTTTTTTGATACAATAAAATACAGAAATGAGTCTTCATAGGATGGAGGAGACTCGGTCATTCTCAGTGCTGAGGTCACGGCTTAGCATCACGACGTCCGGGCCCTGGACATTCGCGACAGTCACAACGCTCTTCAAACAGGATGACGATATCACCAACATTTGATCTGAAATCAAATCGTACTCCGACAGCAATGGTCCATTTCTTTCTTCATCACACTTTTTGATTAACATCAGTTACGACAAGTCCATAGTTAAACATGATTTAGGAAAAATTTAGGCTAACAGAAGATACATAACTAAGTTTTAACTAAGGTTTCCCCATCAAATTTTTGAGATTCCTTGCTTTTACAAATTTAAAATACAACTTTATGATCATTAATTTGAAACATCACAACCTCTCTTAACATGAGACATATGCACCCTAAATATTTTCTTTTTCTGAGGGTCCTTTACAAGTAATGTCACCGGAGTGATAAAACTTATAATTTCACAAGGGCCACGGAATCTTGTGACTAGCTTGCCAGATTCTCTAGAACCAACTTCCTTAACAGAAAAATTCTTGACAAAAACCATGTCCCCAATCTGAAGTGACGTCGGTTTACGTCCTTTATTATACCTCTGCTGTAGTTTCTCGTGTGCCACCTTCATATATGTTTTGGCCTTTTTCCAAATAGAACGTACGTTCTCATTCATGACTTTATCAGGCAACAATTGATTAATAGTCCACAAATTAGATATAGGGGAATTTGGGACGAAGGAGAACATTAAATTGAAAGGGGTGGTACGATGAGATTCATGCACCGCCGTGTTGAACGAATAAGTCAACCAAGGAATACAACTGTCCCATAATCTATGGTCCTTATGATGGTAAGCAATTAACGCAGCTCGAAGATTCCTGTTCACCCTCTCAGCATACGATCCTTTAGGATAATAGATAGAAGATGTCACATGGGAAATGGATAACTCGAAACAAAAATTGCGGAAAACATGTGATGTAAAGCATTTCGCGTTATCTGATACCAGAAATTGGCAGGGGCCAAAAACAGCAAAAATATGGTTAAGACATTTAATTACCGTTTCAGTGGTAGCTGAACGAGTTGGGAACAACCAGTTAAAACGACTGAAGCCATCCGTACAAACCAGTACAAAACGGTTACCCAGCTTCGACAGCGGCATCGGGCCGACAAAATCTACGAACAATCTTTCCATTGGTTTATCGGAAAGTTGAGACGATAACATTCCAACCTTAGTGTTAGGAGATGGTTTTGCCAATTTACATGTTGTACAATTATTTACCAGTCTTCTGATGTCACCATCCATACCCTTCCAGATAAAATTTTGCCTCACCTTTAATCTGGTCTTATATACTCCTAAATGTCCACCGATAGGAGACTCATGAAAGTATTTAAAGATCTCGCCTACTAAAACAGTGGGAAGAACAATCTTAGGTGTTCTATCAGAACGGGCCAAACAACACAAGATTCCATTCCTTAATGAATATGGTTTTACAACTTCACCAACCTCTAATTTTCTTATAATCTCACTTAGAACTGGATCTTCCTTTTGATATTCAGATACATCCCGAAACAACATTGGACAGTTAGACAGAATAACGTTTGACATGTTATGTTCCAAAATTGCGTTACACTTCACATTTTCCTCAACCTCAACATTAGTGTCACCATACATCCGACTTAAACAATCAGCGATGACATTTTCACTCCCTCGGATGTGACGTACAGAGAACTTAAAGGAAGAAATTCGAGTGGCCCAACGAGCTATTCGACCAGTTTTCCTAGGTCTGCCAAGAACCCAACTCAAGGCTTGGTTATCTGTTTCTAACTCGAAGGGTACATGTTCGATATACAACTTGAACTTTTCAAGAGCATCCATGACGGCCAAACCTTCGAGTTCATAAACAGAGTAATTTCTTTCTGCATCATTCAGAGTGCGGGAAGTGTATGCAATAGGTAATCTACCTTTTCCATGGTCTTGTAGTAACACTGCACCAACAGCACTATTGGAGGCATCATTTTGCACAATAAAGGTTTTGGAGAAATCAGGGATGGACAAAATAGGTGCATTTATCAAAGCTAATTTCAAATCTTCAAATGCTGCTTCTTGCGAAGGACCCCAAACAAAATTAACTCCCTTCTTCCTCAACATATTTATAGGAGCAGCACGCTGAGCGAAATTGTTAATGAACTTACGGAAATAGTTCATCATACCGATGAACCTTGATACACCTTTAACATTCTTAGGGGGCTTAAAGTCACGAATCGCTTGGGTTCTCGAATGATCCACAGAAATTCCAGACGATGTTACGATATGTCCCAAAAATGAAATCTTGGGTTTAGCAAAGGAAACTTTAGATGGTTTTACGGTAAGACCAGCTTTCTTTAGACGAGACATAACCTCACCAATATGTTCCAGATGATCATCAAAGTTCTCACTGAATATGACTACGTCGTCTAAATAATGATACACAAACTTGAACTTGATTCCATCAAATACCATATCTAGCAATCGGCTTAGGATGGCCGCACCCGTGGAGATCCCAAATGGTAAACGGTTAAAATGAAAGAGATTCCAGTCAGTGGAGAAGGCTGTTAGATGTTTAGAATCTTCAGTTAATGGAATCTGAAAGTACGCGCGATTCAGATCTAAAATCGTATACCAGTTAGCACCCCTAAACCATGCAAAGCAAGATCTCAGATCAGGAAGCGGGATGGACTGCTGAATAACCTTTTTATTAAGAGCTCGATAATCAACAACTGGGCGAAATTTACCGTCAGATTTAGGCACCAAGAAAATAGGTGACGAATACGAGGAAGTAGACTTACTAATGATCCCTTCATCTAACATCTCGTCGATTATCTCTTTCAAGATTTTCATCTTGGGAGGGGCTAGTCTATACGGTGGCGAACTGACTGGAATATTATCAGAAACAACAATCTTGTATTCCAATAGATTGGTCACCCCTAACTTATTCGTCAAAACCT
Source organism: Meconema thalassinum (assembly GCA_946902985.2). Lineage (NCBI taxonomy): Eukaryota > Metazoa > Arthropoda > Insecta > Orthoptera > Tettigoniidae > Meconema > Meconema thalassinum. The sequence goes on from OX336401.1 coordinate 26,515,964, forward strand.
CAGGGAAGGATGAACACAGTTCACGAAGTTTATCAGCTTGGTCAGGTTTAAGATTTTCAAAATTAAACTCCTCAATGGTGTCAGAACCAGATATAACTTTGGAGGAATTCACTCCGGAAAAACTAAGACAAGGCTTGAAGTTTAATTTTAAATTAGGCTTAAAACGAAACCAACATGACCTGTTTCTAAGGTCTAGTAACAACCCAACATGAGACAAAAAATCAGCACCCATAATGGCATCGCAAGATAAATTATTTGCAACCCAAAAACATATCTCCAAGTGAAATTTAAAATGCGGATCTTTAAGTTTACCAATCCTAAAACTTCAAGACTAGAACTGTTCGCTGACACAAAATTGTTCGGTTCTTTAATAAGTTTTCCAAATTTGCATACTGACCTCATATTTTCAAACCAGTTTTTACTTAAAAATGATTTCACACTACCCGAATCGATCAGAGCAGTAACAGGTTCGTTATTTACCCAAATATCAATAAATGGGGAACAATGTTTAGAAACTTCAGAAATGCGACTACATAACCTCACTTTAGGTTTAAGACTTCTGACATCATCAAAATAATTATTTACCTCCATAGAATTTATAGAACTATTTGACGCATGGCAATCCGAAGAAGTCTCCTTACGATTTAGTCATTGGTTATGTTTAGGTCTTCTCGTACACCATTTAGCAATATGTTGAAATGATCCACAAGTATCACATCTTCTCCTGTTATTCGACGTGCGATTACCCGAATCGAAGGAATTTCTATTTTGGAAACGAGGGCCTTGCGAGCTATCATAACAGATAGGATTTCCAGAATCCTGAGATAGATTAGAATTAAAATTAGGTGGAGGAACATTGGCAACTCTCAAGGAATCGGAATGTTTGATAATACCCGAATTCAACACAAATCTGTTTAAATCAGAGAAATTTACGGGAATACTGCATGTTGTCAAGTATGACCTGCTTTCTGGATTAATCCCTTCCAATATAGAAGCCACAATTTGTTGTTCACTTATTTGTACAGAAAAAACTCTAGCATAAGACTTGATATCAGTTACATGATCATTTAAAGACTCTTCGAATCTCTGAACTCTATAGAAAAAATTATGCATCAGCATACTCAAAGCACGACTAGGAATAAATGAACTTAATATTTCACGATGAAATCGATCAATGGAATAACAACCTTCCATGGCTACAATTAACTTTTCTCTCAATAAACCAGAGGTATAAGGAAAGATCAGGTTGAAAATTTGACTATCAGGACACCCAAATCTTACAGCTTTGTCAGCAAGGTCAATAAATTGCTTTAAAAATTTTATTAACAGGTTAGCATCGTTACCGTTGCACATCTCTAGATTTTGGATGCAAGCATTTAAAGGATGAGGTACACTACCAAACTTAATTCCCATTTTAAACTCCCCACGAGGATTATTATTTACATTAGATGACACATGTTCTAAATTAATAGGATTTTCAGAACATAGGGGCGATAATCTTTCATCATTCGACCTAGCATTTGATAAATTACCCCTAACCTGGTTGCTCGCAGCACCAGAAATGGACACATTAGCAAAGGAAACATTTATATCATCAAGATTTTCAAGGTTATGACGTGATGAGGTCGACCCTGTTCTGACATTGCTACACTCAGACCTAACCTCAGATATTCTGCACGCACTTGGATAGTTTTCCTGATTATACATAGTTGCAGGTTCACTATGATTCGACAAAGATCCACCAAAACTTCCTAAATTGCTTTCAACACTGATATTATGCACCAATTCGTTCAATCCACTAATAGAAGGAACCCCTTCATTTGCACACACACCAGAGTTAACACTCGCACTCTCACTATTATTTGGGAATAACGCAAAAAAGCAATCAACAAGTTTAGCACGCAGAGAAATTAATTTTAAATGGAATTCAGGATCTCTATCCTGCCAAACTTCTATTAAATCACGAAGGCGATGGTACCAATGTAAACAGCGGACCTTAAATCTGATAAGTTGAGAATTAGACGGAGCACAGTCAGAGTTTAATGTATGAAAAACCACAATTAAACTTTCAACAGATGGTACTGTTACGTTTACGGTTCTTGAAATAACCGGTCAGGCATATACAAATACACTACCGTACTTCTTTATTTAGCAAACCTTACACTACTAAATATTAATGTAGTGTTCAATAATATTTAAACTGGGAACGTCGAGCTCTAGTCTTTCTGAGACTACTACACTCCAAATCTCAACACTGCCTTTTCACCGAATCCTAAATCTCTTCTCTGTCGTATCGTCGCCTTCTCGATTCATCCACTGCCAGCTTGCCGGCCCAACTCACAATTGCAGCCAGCGCGCTCGCACGAGTCTGCCACCAGGTGCGCTCACACGTGTCTGTCACACTGTCCCCTCCTTAAGATTGTTCCGTCCCGGAGCAGACACCTCGTCTTTGGGACCAGCAGCATGCCAGAATTTCAATCCCTGTGCGCCGAAAGACTTCTTCTAGCATGCTTCTTACGATCCTCCAGTCCAATCCATCCTGCCCACAGCCCAACTTGGGCACAGCTAATCTGGATATGTTCCGCTGCAGTAGGAGCTCTCGCATCGCAAGTAGACTATCCCAGACGGCACGATAGGTCGGTTTCTGATGGGAAAGTTCTTTCGTCACTAGATAGAATAGCGATCGCTCGTTCCTGGGTAAATACAACACGTTTCCGACACGAGGCTCTTGACGCTGCAGCTCTTCAATCCCACCATACTTCCGCCGGAATACTTGGGCGATTCCTCGGCTCATCCTCAGGTCCTTAGCCACAGAGTGAGCCAAGGCATACTCACTGGAGGTTTGGAATAAATCCTGCCGAATCTCAGTACTGACGCCATAACAAACATTGCGGTCAGTACCACATTGGGACATGAATTCTTCGAACGATCGTTCCGACTCCGGGACTCGACATATACGGGCGAGTTGCCCGTGCTCCTCGTCATGGTTGTTGCCCAGGAACGATGCCAGCCGATTGAAGTGGACCACTCGGGGTTTGCCATTCGGTCTCCTCCTGATACGGTAGACGACGTCGTTAATCCTCTTCAGTACCTCATATGGTCCGTCCCAGGAGCGTTGCAGCTTTGGAGAGAACCCTCGCCGTCGTTTAGGGTCGAAAAGCCAGACTAGATCTCCTGCTTGGTACCCGCCTGATTCGGCTCTTACGTCGTATCGCTCCTTCATCCTGTCGCTCGCATTCTGAATGTTTGTGCGAACGCGGTCGTGAATGTCGTCCATCCTTCGACGAAGGCCGGAGATGTAGTCCTCCCCAACGACATTATCCTCAGGTTTGCAACCGAACGCCAGGTCACACGGCAACCGCAGTTCTCGGCCAAACAGCACATTAGCTGGTGTTTGGCCTGTGGTCTCATGGATAGAAGAGCGATATGCCAGTAGAAACAAGTGGAGAAACTTGTCCCAGTCCCGCTGGTGGTCGGAGACAATTTTCGACAGGTATTTCTCTACTGTCCTGTTCATGCGCTCCACCATTCCATCGGACTGTGGGTGCAGGGCAGTCGTTCTCGTTTTCCGGATTCCGAGAATCTGGCACATCTCCTGGAACACTGACGACTCGAAATTTCGCCCCTGATCGGAATGCAGTTCCAAGGGTACACCAAATCGGCTCACCAGCTCCTTTATTAGCGTCTCGGCAACCACCACAGCTTCTTGGTTGGGCAACGCATATGCCTCTACCCACTTGCTGAAGTAATCTATTGCCACCAAGATGTATTTATTCCCACTCTCAGTCGTAGGGAAAGGGCCCGCTACATCGATGGCGATCCGTTCAAACGGGGCACCAACGTTGTACTGTCTCATCGCTGCTCTTCCCTTCTTCTGTGGCCCGTTCGCAGTGGCACAAACCACGCACTTCCTACACCATTCACGTACGTCATCTGAGTAATTAGCCCAATAAAACCGCTCTCGAACTTTCTCCATGGTTTTTCGAACTCCAAGGTGCCCCCCAGAGGTTCCATCATGCAGCAACTGTAGTACCTCGGGCACTCTGTTTCGTGGAACAATACCCTGTAGCCTCTCCTGAGCCCCGTCCTCTCTCCCCAGTACCCTCTTTAGCACCCCGTTTTCCAAAATCACGGAATTCCATTGAGCCCAGTAGGCTTTCACAGTGCGCGTGTAGGGTGCTACCTCTTCCCAAGTCGGTCGTTGCTCAGACGTCTTCCACCGCAGTAGGTGTTTTAAGTCCGGGTCATTTTCTTGATCCTTACGGATTTCCTCATCCTTCCAGTGGTCGTCGATCACAGTGCTTCTTCTCACTGCTGCAACTTTTTCGTCAATCCGATTGCAGTGCTTGCAGTCTTGTGCGCATGGTCTCCTTGACAGAGCATCAGCATTTCGGTGCTTAAGGCCAGCCCTGTGTTCAGTGTCGAAGTCGTACTGCTCGAGCCTTTCAATCCACCTGGCTACCTGTCCCTCCGGGTTCTTGAAGCTCAGTAGCCACGTAAGCGCTGCATGATCAGTCCGTAGAAGGAACTTCCTCCCATAGATATATTTGTGGAAATGCTCCACTGACTTCACTACAGCGAGCAATTCCCTTCTAGTTACGCAGTAGTTCCTCTCCGGTTTAGAAAGAACCTTGCTGAAGTAAGCTATCACCTTTTCTTGCCTACCTTGCAGTTGGGAAAGCACGCCACCTACTCCCACATTGCTAGCATCGGTGTCCAAAACGAATAGTCCTTCCGGTTGTGGGTAACTCAGGATAGGAGCATTGGTCAATACCTCCTTCAGTTGTTCGAAGGCTTGTTGACAGGTCGCGTCCCACACAAAACTCCGACTTTCCTCGGTAAGTCTGGTCAGAGGCTTAGCAATGTTAGCATATCCTGGCACGAATCGACGGTAATAGGTGCACAGTCCGAGGTAACTCCTGACTTCTTGCTTATCTTTCGGTACTGGCCATTCCTTCACCGTGTTAATCTTTTCCGGATCCGCGGTGACTCCCTCTCCGGAAACAACATGGCCGAGGTAGTTAACTTGTTTCCGAAACAGGAAGCACTTCTTGGAGTTAAGCTTAAGGTTGGCTTGCTTAAGACGTAAGAACACCTGGTCGAGATTTCTCAGGTGATCTTCAAAAGTTCTTCCCAGAACGATGATGTCATCCAGGTAGACCAAGCATGTTTCCCAAGACAGCCCTTTTAAAACGCGATCCATCAGTCGTTCAAAGGTCGCAGGGGCATTACAGAGTCCGAATGGCATAACTGTGAAGTCCCAAAGCCCAGAACCAATCGTAAAAGCGGTCTTCTCCTTGTCCCTGGGGTCCAATCCTACCTGCCAGTATCCACTCTTGAGATCCAACGTGGAGAAGATCGTGCTCCCACCCAAGGTGTCTAGGGTGTCATCGATGCGTGGTAGTGGGTAACTGTCCTTTTTCGTCACATTGTTCAGTTGACGGTAGTCTACACAAAACCGTGTAGATCCATCTTTCTTCTTCACCAGGACCACTGGCGAAGCCCATGGGCTGCTTGAAGGTTCAATCACCCCATCGCGAGCCATATCATTTATTATCTGCTCTGCTTCCTCTCGCTTGGCTAGTGGTAATCTTCTGGGAGTCTGGCGAATTGGTCTTGAGTCACCCGTATCGATGCGATGTTGAACCACGTTCGTTCTTCCGTTACTGGTCCCGTCCTGGAAGGCATCCTTATGACGTCGAAGAAGTTCCCTCACTTCTCGGCTCTGCCCAGGATTAAGCTCTTGACACGCTGCCTCGATAAGACCGTCGAGCCACACCGAAGATATATCGGATGAGGAAGTAGCTGTTTGTACTTGGCGTACGACGGAGGACACAGACGAACAGCTTCCCAAATTGGTTCCTTTCCGAACGATTATCGAGCGTTCATTAAGGTTCATTACTCGCACAGGAATTTTCGCCCCTGCACGGACCAAAGCTCTGGCTACCAGTATTCCACGTTCAGGTTCATCGTCAGCAAACCTAGGCCCTACCATGACTACACAGCCATGAGGAACTCCACCATCCGGCTTTCCTTCTACCATCACTTCACTAAGCCCAGGTAGTACAACATCTACCGCTGCGATCACCCGTACCGATGAGGCGTTCCTCCTCTGCAGCACTACTTCCTCGTTTCCGACTCTCAAAATCCCACTCTCCAGGTCCAGTCTAAATTTATACTCAGTCATGATATCCATCCCGAGAATGACGTCCTCCTCCACTTCAGCGACCAAGACACGATGGCGAAACTGGGTATCACCGATGACGAAGTTGACGTCTACCTCCCCGTGAACGTTGGCTGGTTCCCCCGTAGCCGTTCGCAGTGTCCATCTCGTGGTTGTTACTTTTCGTCTCACGATGCCTGGTCTGATTATTGTCATTGTGGCCCCTGTATTCAGCAGTAGGTCTCTGGGCTCTCCGTCCACATGGCCACTAATAAAAATAGATTTGGCTTGACAACCCAGAGACGCGACGATAGAAGGGGGGGCATTTCTGGTGTTGCCACTGGTTGACAGTCGCCCCTTTCTATCAACCCTGTTTAGTTTTTCCTGTGGCTTCCCGTTCATAAACTTAGGGCATCGATCTCTGAGATGCCCCATCTCCCCGCAGCCCCAGCACCTCGTCCGTTTCTTCTTGGACTGCAAGGCTTGAAGTACTTTCTCCACGATTTCTCCTATGGAAGGCACTGGCTGGACCTCCTTGTCTCTCTCCAGAGCTCGAATGCGAGCCTGGCCGCGCACGGATTGTTCGACAGCCTCAAACTCAAGAGCCAGAGTCAAGGCATCATTCAATGTTTGCGGACGCGCCAGTTTCACAGCCCGCTGCGTCTCAATCTCGCGGAGCCCATCGAGAAACTTCTCGGTAGCAAGACTCTCATACACATCGCTGGGCACTGTTGGATAGGCGCTCCTAACGAGACGTACTATGTCTGCTTCGAACTCCTGTAGGTTCTCGTTGGGTCTCTGACAACGGTTTCTCAACTGGGAGCGATACAGCTGTTCCATGTGACGATGACCGAACCGCATTTCAAGTTTCTGTACAAGAATGTTGTAGTTCTGCCTTTCCGACAAGGGAACAGCCTGCAGGACTCGTAGGGCCTCCCCGCGCAGCGACAAACTCATCAATGAAGCCTTCGTGGCATCCGACCATCCATTAATCATGGCAGCGGTCTCGAACAAGGTGAGGTATTCTTCCCACGCAGACTTCCCATCGAAAGTCGGCAGGTCAGTCCGACCAAACGCGGAAACAGGTATACGTCCCTTACCTTCCGATGGTCCACCAGCGGTAATGATTTCGTTTTCCTGCTTGTCTTTATTTGGAAGCACACCGCTCGCAAGCTCGTCCTCAAACTTCCGCAGAGATTCTTGAAATTCTTCCCTCAGTTTGGTTTCGGTAGTGAGCGTTACTTCTTGAAGTTTCCTCTCGAGGTTGGCAGTATTTTCCATTAACTTCCTTTCCAAATTCTCTGAGTTTCCCGCTATTTTCTTTTCCATGTTTTCTAATACCTGACACAAATCCTCAGTCCCACCAGTAATCTCGAAAAGAAATGTTTCTGGATCCTCACCTGTGTCCACCAGTACCTGTCTTAACCTCGCTTGCAGCACAGATTTTATTCCCGTAGAATCAACTTCCCTTTCTTCCAGTTCCTGACGTAACTCCGAAACATTCAGTGCTGAAAGCTTAACTTTCCTGGTCGTCATTTCACACTCTAAAATGCGGTACCTCAAGACTTTCACTATGTATTTACTCTATAGCCTGACCCCACACGTCTGACACCAGTTGTTACGTTTACGGTTCTTGAAATAACCGGTCAGGCATATACAAATACACTACCGTACTTCTTTATTTAGCAAACCTTACACTACTAAATATTAATGTAGTGTTCATTAATATTTAAAACTGGGAACGTCGAGCTCTAGTCTTTCTGAGACTACTACACTCCAAATCTCAACACTGCCTTTTCACCGAATCCTAACTCTCTTCTCTGTCGTATCGTCGCCTTCTCGATTCATCCACTGCCAGCTTGCCGGCCCAACTCACAATTGCAGCCAGCGCGCCACGCGCTCGAACGAGTCTGCCACCAGGTGCGCTCACACGTGTCTGTCACAGTACAATAAGGGACTTACCTAACGTCCAGTCAAATTTCCTCCAGTTTGGTACACGTACAGGATTATCCGAAACAGCATTCAGTAATATCAGATCCCTTTCCCTATTTCCAGAGGAAGTAGAACCTCTAATCAGGAGTTCATAGATAATTTCTTCTTTGGTCAAACTGTAAGCTGCCCTAAGATTCCGTTGCTCCATTTATAGTCAACATGAAACATAAAATCACATAGGATTAATACAAGATTTTTTTCAGAATAAGTAACCCTTTTATGCCTATGCTTTCTCCAAGTCAAACCCAGTACACATTCTCTCAACAAAATACAAGGTGGAAACAAAACCACGCGACTAGGTACCAAAATATGTACCCACAAGTTACCTTCAGAAACACAAACAGAAAAACGATAAATAATAACAGAGAGCAACTAGGGTATGTGTGTGGAACGGCTGGACAAATTACCATACCCAGGTTGCATTTAAATTGAGAGAAGAGCACTAAAACTAAACTTGAAGAAAACACGAACCACATTTCATAACATTAAATATAATTGAAGGAAAGAACATCTTTACATGCATGTTAAAAAAAAAGATGTAACATAAAAGGTAATAAATAGAACAAACAAATTAATAATCAAGAAGCAAGGAACCAAAAATTAAGAAGGAGATGGAATTTAATTACCCAATTTCAATGAAGAAGATCAATTATGCGAGAACCAATTATACCCTACATCAGTAGAATTAGATTCCGAAGAAAAAATATACATTATCATCGTATAGGTTCGAAGAATGACAAGTTCAAAACACCAAGAAGATATCTCTTGGAAATTAATAAGATAATTCTTGAAATCTTTTAGTTACTCAGGAGCAAAGGCAAGGTACGTGCGTACGGCATGAAAATCCAATATGACTGACCTCAAGTCGACATGAAAAATTAATTACATTGTTTCCGAGAAAAACGAAATCAGATAACAATCCCGGAGAGTATCCAGGCAACGGACCATGGAAAAAATAAAATACATATCATAAGTGGAGATATTTTAAACAGAGTCTTTAAGAGACCACGCTAACGAGACGAGGAAAAGGAAAATTAACTGTTACGAAAAAAAATTAAGGTTAGGAAAATTCCTCGCTCAAAACAAAATGAGATCTGAACATTACACAGCTCGGCACGTCAGAAAAAAGATAAAACACAACCCTCCCAAAATACATATAAATAAGTGTATTACATCAAGTTAAAAATAAGGTATTGGAACTTTCTCTTCATGCTTAGGCCTACTCGGTTCTACAAACCAAGTGACTTACTAACGGCAAAATAAATGCCAACTGCACTAAGATAATTATTCAACAGCTCAAGACTGCAACATATAAAATATGTAGAATAACACCAACACAAAATACTCGTATCGACGACCAATTCACCTTTTCAGGTCACAAATAGTTCCAATAACTTTTAACACATAACAAACCTTAATAAAGAGATGTATTCCTGTAGCCAAACTTCATACATTGCGTTTTCTTCATGTCTACATATTTAATCCGATGACAGAGATTTCTCAACGGTGGGCGGTAAATGTAAATCACGTAGAGATGAAATAATATCGGGGAAAGGAAGTTTACCTGGCCTACGGCCAGATAATCCCCGTTTTACACCAGAGATTTAGTTCTCACATCTTTTCTTCTTGCAAGAATTCCTTCAACTTGCATTTGTTAATTCACAACAACAAGAAGAAAATGGCGGCCGTTCGGGTACGAACGGAGCCGATCGTGAGGCCTCGTGTTCTCCGAAACTAAGTACCAACATTTGCCACACGAGCGAGCCATCGACAAGACAGACACGCTGAACGTTGCCGGCTCACTAGTTCGGACAGTCACCAATAGATACCGAGAAGATCAAGTTTGCACCGCAGCCGCCCGCGGTAACGACTGGAATGCACGTTAATATTTATTAACGGGTCAGTAATGACTGCATCAACCAGCTGGAAATTGTCATCGGTAATGGAGGGGGTTGCCCCAGACCGGGCATCATCGGCTAACGACACCCGTCCTTCCCTGAAGTGCTTGTGCCACGCCTTGACCCTTGCAAGGGACATGCAGTGTTCGCCGTACACTTGTGACATTCGGCGATGAATGTCCGTTCCCCCTACTCCTTTTGCTGTCAGAAACCGAACAACACCTCTTTGCTCTTCGGTTGACGCCTCCATGTCACTATTTGCAATGCGACTGGCAGCGTTGGACGATTGTTGCATGCTGCTGCTCGCTTTGTATCGTCATGTGACGTGCACGCGTGTCCTCTAGCGACGGGCTGTGACCTTCCACGCTCTGGTCGGAACTACAACTCGTTACACACGCCATGATTAACCGATGTAGTCACCGGTTTGTGCATTCCAGCCTCCTGCTTGTTACCTTTTGAACGCACCTTATAGTTGCATAGTCATCCCATTTGATGTTCATGATTGATCTAAGTTTTTGTTGATGAAAGCGTTCCAGTTTCTTGATGTCCTAGTGATATAGGGTCCAGGTTTCACATCCATAGAGTAGCATAGAAATAACAACAGCTTGGTACACCAATACTTTCGTGCAGATACTTAGGTCTTTGTTCAGAAACACACAATGTGAGAGACGTTCAAAAGCCACTTGGGCAGCCTGTATTCTATTTTCAATGTCACAAAGTGTCTGGTGTTGATGAAATTCAGCCAGAAATGGTGAAGTACACGGTCATCGAAAGAGCTTGCGGCAATTCCAAAAAATCATAGTTCAGGTACTATTTGAGACATTAAAACGAGTATTTTATTGTTAAATTCACCATCTCAAAAGTTTTTTTTTTTTAAATTCCATATAATGTTTCTATGTGTGATCGACTGTTTCGTCACTCGTTCTAGGGCGTCCGGTGGACTACTTCACGTCAACGCTGCCAGTTTCCTGTACCTGTTCATACCACCGTCTAATGCATGAAGGGGATCCCTGCCATAAACACGTCGGAAAGTGCGCTGAACAGTTATAAAACACAACTCACACTGTGATTTCTGCTGAACTGTTGCCATTGCAATCACACACACTACTGAGACCGTGGCATGGCCGCTTCCTGTCGCACACTCATTCTGCCCTTCGACTGAAGGTCACGGGCAGAGTACAGTCACAACTAAAACTCGATGAGTTTCTGATTAGTTTTCAGGTCGAATTATTAATTTATCCCACTTTCAACGGGAGATATGAATTTTGGAAATTACTGCAACCTTTTACGATGACTCTGTATAGTGGGAAAGCTGGGCTGAAATGGAATAGGAGGTTGGTAACCCTGTTGGACTGTGCATGTAATGTATATACTTACTGGTCGGCGCTACAGTCCCTGAAGAACCTTGGCCTCCATTCATCTCTATCTTCCGCCTTCCTTCTACAGTTCCTTATTTCCAGACTCCTAAGGTCGTCTTCCACGTCCTCTATCCACCGTCTCCTGGGTCTTCCTCTTCTTCTTCCATCCGGTCCTTGTGTAAACACCTTTTTGACACGACGCTATTCTGACATTCTCTGTACGTGTCCTGCCCATCTTATCCTCCCCTGCTTAATTTTCACCACAAATCTGCCTGTCCGAACAGTTCCTGTAGTTCCACATTTGTCCTTACTCTCCAACCTTCCTCCTCTCTCACTGGCCCGTATATTATAATAATTATAAATATGAAACTTCTGTCCCTACTATTGAGGTTATCTCTATAACCAACAACAACAACATGCCCCACAGTTGGGCGATATTTTAATAATTATAATGCTTGCCACCTCAGGTTCGTGGGGCAATATACCGTATATACTCGAATACCACCCGCACATTTTTAAACAAATTCGGACGTGAAAAATTGGGGTGCGGGTCTTATTTGAGTCATCCAAATTTGAAAGATCTAAATTGCCCGCCGCGCGCGTTATCGGGTGTTGCGAGTATCCGCTAGATGGTGCTAGCCTTTTTCCGGCTATAACTTTGTTTCACCGTAAGCACGGGCGCGGCGTCATACGGTCACACGCACGATCTCCGAGTGTAAACATGAATGCTACGAAACGTTTGCGGTCATTTATCATTTACTGTGAGTGAGAAATTGAAAGTTGCGAGGGAAGCTGAAGTTATCGGAAATCGTGCCCGGTAGGAAATATGATATTGACGAGTCATGTATTCGTGATTGAGCGGGATGACGTCTATGCTGCTTAACCGCCCGTTCAAAGCAGCCTTGAAACAGCTGCATACGGAGCGGATGGCGGCCGATAAGCACACACCGACTCCAACTGGTCGTATTCAGCGCCCGAAAGTTCAGCTGCTATGTTCGTGGATTTTGACGGCATGGAATCGTATCTCTGGAGATCTCGTACGGAAGAGCTTCAAGAAATGTAGTATTTCGAATGCTATGGATGGCAGTGATGACGACATTTAGTGGGAAAGTGATGATGATAAAAGTTCCGAAGTTGGTACTTCTGATGACGATGAATGAAGTGTTTGTGTACTTTTATTTGTATTTTTAATCGTTTGATGTGTGTTATTTTTTAGGACGACTTCAATACTGTTGGAAACTATTTTGGATAAATGCTATTCTGTTTATTTAGTTAAGATAGTAAATAATTTTGAGTAAATTTTTTTTTTTTAAATTTTGTTATCAAAATCAGGGGGCGGGTCTTATTCGGGGGCGGGTCGTATTCGAGTAAATACGGTACTTGCTAATATGATAACACAAATAACAGGACACCAACTTAGAAAATTTACACACAATTTATTAATACAGGCAATCTTGCATTACCTGCATCTGTTATCCTTGCCGGGCATCCACACACAATCAACACTAACTTGCTTCCATTCCACATCACATTTTCTAAAACAACACCTACCATTCTGCCTGGCATCAATCAACAAGAGTAATTCATTCCCATAAAGATCTCCTCAATAACTTTTATTGCAACAAACTTTTTCAGAACACCTCCATTTTTGCCTGCCATATTACCTAACAACAGATGATCCCCATGGCAACCTTGCCATGTCAAGGAATCTTGACCTCACACACACACACACACACACCTGATACAACACCACTAGAATCCTAGACCAGAGAGCATACAAGACTCTCCATGGCGGCCTACCCACAAGTGGTCATGGCTGGCAACCCGATAAAAAAAAAAATACTACCAACTGCACAAGACAAGACAAAAAAAACAACTAAAGGTGAGCCATTGTACGGTTACAATATTTTCCTCAAGATCTTCCTTTCCCATCTTCGCAGCCACTCTTCTTCTCTTCTATTGAGAACCCAACGTTCCGATCCATACATATATACATGTAATGTATATAACATCTCATTAAATGAATGTGCTTTTCATTTTGGTGTGAATTACTGAGAATTACTGTTCCTCCCGCAGGAAGTTGATTGATCACCTGTGCCATCTGGTGGACAAGTACGGATGTGACTTCTGGTGGACTCAGCCTATGGAGGTCCTGGCTCCTAGCGACCTACTGGCTCAGCACGGTTTGGAGGCGGACAGTGTTGAGAGAGGAAAGGTAACTATGTCGTGCCCTTCCTCTCAGAGTCTGGGACCATTGGCCTACTTCCATCCATAGATCTTCCTTGCTGTCGTGCATTGAACCTGTCCTGGTTTCTCCCAAGACACCGCTGCATCCATCAATTTTTTCCATTCCTGATCTTGTGTCAGTAAAGTTTGGAAGGTTTTGCCCGACATGCAATAAATCTTTAAAGGTTGGTTTCCATAATATAATAATATGATCTAGCATTATTAGCAACTAGTATCGAAGAAGCTAAATTTCAGGTAGAGGAATTGGAACGATTAGCAGCAAAGATTGGGTTGAAAATTTCTTTTGAAAAAACAGAAGTGATGTCATCTTTTCAAGTTGATACATCACATATTGTACTGCATAATGCCCAGAAAATAAAGATTGTGGAAAAATTTAAATATCTTTGTGAGATCATCACTTGGAATGCCAATGAGAGAGCATCAATAGATAATAGAACTCTAAAATTGCGACGAGCACAACAGATTACCTGGCCAACATATAAGAAACAGTCTCTTTCGATTAATGATAAACTTCAACATTATTTCTCCGTCGTTAAGCCAGAAGCAACATATGCAAGTGAAACTTTATTTAAACTAAACACCCGATCAACAACTGACAAACTACAGAAGGTTGATAGACGGATTCTTCGGACAATACTCAATAAAAAACACCAGGTTGAGGGCCAGTGGAGACTTTTGCCCAATTCAATACTTTACAAGGAAAATGAATCTATCATTGACACGATGCGAAAACGAAGGATTGCGTTTTTTGGACACATATCTCGCTTGCCAAATACTAGACTCCTGAAACAACTTTTTGACTCTTTTGCAACAGTAAAACAAAATCACATGATTTAAAGTAATACAAATGGATTTATACGAATTGAGAATTACTAAGCGTCAAATTGAACATAGAGAAGAGAAATGGCTTCTGAATAACAAATACATTCGACTAACATTCAAAATTTCACAGCTTAAGCAATATGTTATATCAGCAGAAGAACGAGCTGCAAGATCTTCCAGATTGAAGAAGTATTGTGAAAGAAAAAAATTATCAAGTATTAAGAACTGAACTTAGTATTTGAAGACTTTGTACCGTATTTACTCGGCTATAAGACACCCTTTTTTTTCTAAATTTTTAGTTCCGAAATTGAGGGGGGGGGGGGGGGGTACTATAGACGCAAACTTCGCAAAAAAACATTATTTTGAGAAAGGGAGAGAGAGTAAAAATAAGCTATTTTACTTTGATGCTACATAGTACGATATATTTAATCAAAACAAACAAAGTTTACATCTTTAATCAGCCCATTATGAGACTGCCACAACCTCACTTATCCATCACTATTTCCGGCTATCCCCCCCAATGACTTTCATTTGCTAAGCAAAAATCTTAGTATCAAAGAAATAGAATGGACAAAGTATCAGACATGGAAATGCAAACTTTATTTTTGGGAGAATGCATCAATTAGGGAATGAGTGATGATGCTGATCAATCACATCTCACTAACATTATTTTGTAAACACAACGGAGTGCGTATTATTCACATGTTTTACATTAATATACCAATAACGTGGCACACAATCGCTGACAGTTCTTGCAACAAATGAAATGTGTTTAAAATAAAACTAAGAAGAAGGCTACCGTGAACACCATTTCCAAGGGCAGTACAACTCTGTATACAAAACAAAAGAATGCAGGCAAGATATGAAACCATAACTTTGATTAGCCGGATTTTAAACTTGGCGCTTCTACTCGGCCAATAGTGTGGTATCTTCTATTGGATATTGGGTGAAGCCTATTGGCTACACAATTCGATATCCTGCCCAATCGCGTACGCGGTATATGTATAAAAAAATGGTGGTCATATCGTCTGAATAACTAAATACCGGTAACGTAACAAGAAAAATATTTTTGTCATAAAAGAGGATGAATTTCAGTTATTATTATTATTATTATTATTAATCTTGATTGGTCACATTGGACCACTTGAGTCGTTCCACAATCACTTCTTCTTTGAAGGTAGTACTGCTTGGTTCTTACGCTCTTTCCAGTACTTTTTCATTCTTTCAGATCGGGATTTTCTCAACTAATCTGAAATCTCCATAGGCTTTCTATGTGTCATTTCTGCAGAAAATTTGTAAGTTTTAAGAATGGTGTTAATTTTATTTTTCTCCTCGGCATCTGTTATCTTGAGTCCAACTGCTTTCAGATCTCGTTGGATTTCTTGGATCCGTTTTCCTCCAGTTTTCTTTCCTAGATTTCTCATCACTAGTTGGTGTACAATTCTGTTCTCTGGAAGCCGTAAGATCTGAAAAAAATATGAAATTCTTCTTCATTGTGCTGGTGATTGGATCAATCTCACGATAGACAGTTTCATTTGGGAGAATCCTCCAGACTCCCTCAACCTGATACTTTTTATTTATGCACGTTCTAATGATTCTTCTTTCCGTTTTGAGGAGCTGATCAGTTATAATTTTTTTTAATGAATTCGTCAAGTTCCAAGAATGTTGTATTTTGACTCTCAATAATTAAGGAGGAGTACTATACGGTAGTCAAGTTCGGCATAAAGAGACTGCCTGGTGGAATAAGGAAGTCAAGACAATAATTCAATTAAGGAACAAAGTAAAGAGAAAATTTGAAGTGGAGAGACAAAAGAATGACAGAAATGAGGATAAAATCAGATCACTGGCTCAAGAATATCGAGAGCACAAATTAAGAGTTAAACGCATAATTAATGAAGAGAAGGATAAGATTTGGGATGAATTTGCGAAGAAACTGGAGGAAGATACACAAGGTAATAAGAAATTACTATAAAACTGTGAAAAACAATAAAAGACAACAGGAATCAGTTACAGCTTTGGAAGGAAATAATGGAGAAGTGATAAGAAGCATAAATGAAATCAGGAAATTAATGGGACAGTATTTTGATCAACTGTTAAATGTTGCATCTAATAATGACAGTGGGGACACGAACATCAATTTAGGGGCCACTGATGAAAACCACCAAGAACCACCCCCAACCTGGTCTGAAGTGGAGGAAGCTTTAAAAGCCATGATCAAAGGGAAATCCACTGGAGTTGATGAAGTAAGTTCAGATATGATAAAAGCAGCAGGAATTAATGGGATACATTGGTTGTACAGAGTATTACATGCTATATAGAAGGACACTAAGATCCCTGATGACTGGTCTAAAGGTGTAATAGTGCCATTGTTTAAAAAAGGAAACCGGAAAAAGTGTGAGAACTATCGTGGAATTACTTTGTTATCCCATGGTCTAAAGATCTTGGAAAAAATAATTGCGAAAAGACTACGCAGACACTTAAAAAAGGCTTTAGAAGAAGAACAACATGGCTTTAGACCAGGAAGGAGTACTATTGACTTGATCTTTGCTGCAAGAATAATTATTGAGAAACATCTTAACATCTTGAAAAGGGGAACGAATTAGTAATGGTATTTCTAGATATAGAAAAAGCTTATGATAGCATTGCAAGATCAAAAATTTGGGAATGTTTAGAAAGGCACAATGTCCCAAAAGGCTTGATAAACAAGATCAAAATGCTGTATGAGAACACAAGGGCATGTGTAAGAATAGGTAATGGGGAAAGCAGATGGTTCACAACAAAACAAGGAGTCCAACAAGGAAGTTCACCGTCTCCATTACTATTCATCACAGTGATGGACATAATCCTGAAGAGAATAAAAGAAGAACAGGGTAATGAAACAAATGCCCTTGTCTTTGCAGATGACGTCATGATTTGGGGAGAAAGTGCTAGAGAGGTACAAGAAAAACTGGATTCATGGGACAGGCTGTTCAAGGAGTATGGGTTGAAAATAAGCCAAAGTAAGACAGTAGTGATGACAACGGGACTGTCTAATGTAACCATTTACCTGAATAATCAGCCTCTACAAATTGTTGATCAATTTAAATATCTTGGTAGCACAGTGTGTAAGGATAACAACAACAACAGTGAAGTAACAAATAGAACTAGTAATGCAGCCACCTTCTATGCACAAGTTAGAACACTACTGTGGGATAATAAAGTGCCCAGGAAGTGTAAACATATACTGTTTAAGACATACTACATCCCAATTCTAACTTACGGAGTAGAAACTTGCACCCTGTCCAGAAGAGAAGAAAGTAGGATTCAGGCATCCGAAATGAAGTTTATAAGAACAATGCTTCAAAGGACAAGGAGAGACAAAGTAAGGAACGAAACAAACAGGACAGAGGCTGGCATAGATATCAGTGCTACAAAATATTTGCAGAAGCAACGATTAGGATGGTATGGGCATCTTCAAAGAATGGGAGATGAGAGGACACCAAAAGCTTATTTCAACAAGATTATCCCAGGAAAAAGACCAGTAGGAAGACCAAAGAAGAAATGGTTGGACCAAATCAAGGATGATCTTGAAGACAAAGGGCTAGACTGGAGAAGGACCCATGAAGACCAACTATTCATGGACAGGAAAAGGTGGCGAGGGCTCGTTAACAGCACCCGGGCGACTGGAGCTGGAATTTGATGATGATGATGACTATACAGTATGCGATTTACAAGAATTTTTTATTTTGGCTCTTGAAAAATAAGGGGGGGGGGGGCTTATAGCCGAGTAAATACGGTATATAAGGTTTGATTTTTGGCGCTCCAATGTGGGCGTAAACAGTGTTAATAAATAATAATATCGTATGGCCTCGGGAGCCGGGTGCAAGCATTGTTATTTGCACCCAGAGGCCAGCTTGCATGTCCAATTTTGTCGTTCCTTGGAGCGCTATGAAAGTCAAGGAGGTATGATATCTAAGCTCCTTGACACTATAGCGCTTTCTAGTAGAGAAAGGAGGAACTTTTGTGTTGGCGGAAAATCCTGAGATTAATTTTGCCGTTATGAACACGGCTATTGAATTCAAATGGGTTCTTTAACATGCCAACAACATATGACGTGCGTGCCGTGATTTTTTGTTGCCTTTCAAAAATCACTTACCACGGCCGGGAGCGAACCTGCAAGCTTGGGGTTGGTGGTCTGACACGATAACCACTCACCCACTGTGGCAAGCGTTGGTTTCAATTATGCACACCATTGTATTGGTGGTTATCTTGAGGTGAAAACCTAAGAATCTCGCCTCTAGTCATTACACTCTATTAGTAGAAACTTTTCAATTGGTAAACACGATAGAATTCAATTACTGGGACATAATAGCCTGGACTAGGAACTATCAACTTTGGTCATCGTCTAAGATGGACAGGACATGTCCGCCGCATGAATGACACCAGGTTGCCACGTCAATTCCTCTATGGTGATTTTGCCACAGGGTGCACCTTTAAGGTTCAAAGATCAGCTTAAACAAACCTTCAAGTTGACAGAAATTAACCCTCAAACTTGGGAGGCACTGGCTGAAGATAGTGTACTTTGGAGGCAAACGATATCGCCTTTGGTAAATAATTTTGGTTGGTCGGTTCCTCAGTTTTGGGATTTGTAACTCTCTTAAAAAATCCGACGGCTTCGGCCGGGTTTGAACCCGCTATCTTGGGCATACAAGCTCAGCATGCTACCTACTACACCACCGAAGCTGCGTAAATCATTTTGAACAGGAACTTTGCAGATTGGCAGAAATGAAGAGACTCCAACGCAAGCTTCGTCAAACCCATCCACGCTCTCCTCCAACTATAAGATGCTCAGTATGTGGCCGCATGTTCCATGCAAGAATCGGCCTGTTTAGTCTCCAGAAATTCAGTCATAAATTGCCCTGATTTCGGAAGTGTATTGTCAGAAAATTGTATACTCGGAAACGAGCTGCAGTTCGACGTTATGGGCTGCTGAATACTGACAATTATTTAAATAATTAATAAAACACTTCTCACCCAAATGGGGGGGGGGGGGGGGGTAATAGACACGAACTCCTCCTTGGACCACATAGGCAGGTCTAGGTCAGGACCACCTTCAATATCCCCATCATCACTTCATTCACACTCTAATACACATTGGACTACAACTTGGGCACATATTAAGTTCGCATGTGGTAGCACATTGTCTTCTTGCCTCTTTAACCTGTTCATAGAGAATGCATGAGGGTGATATACAATCTATACAGAAACCAGACAGCAGTCATTCGAGCTGCAGGACATGAGAGAGAAGCTGGTATTCAGAAAGGTGTAAGGCAAGGCTGTAACTTATCACCCATACTTTTCAATCTTTACATTGAACATGCAATGAAGGAAATTAGAGAGAAATATAAAGTGGGAGTGAAGATTCAAGGAGAAATAATTTCAACTCTGAGATTTGCTGATGACATCTTGGCTGACAAGCCTGAGGATTTGAATGAGTTTTTGAATGGTATAGACTCCGTCTTACGGAAGGAATTCATGATGAAAATTAATAAATGTAAAACAAAAATATTGGAATGCAGCCGAAATAAATCAGAAACCTCTATGGAGATCAAATTGGCAGGTGAAAAGCTGAAGGAAGTAGGAGACTTCTGTTACTTAGGAAGCAGAATAACCAGTGATGGACGAAGCAAAGATGATATAAAAAGTAGGTTGGCTCAGGCAAGGAAAGCATTTCTACAAAAAAAGAATCTGTTGACATCAAATATAGATTTAGGTATTAGGAAGTAATTTTTGAAAACCTTTGTCTGGAGCGTGGCGCTCTATGGAATTGAAACTTGGACTATTGGTGCAGCAGAAAAGAGGAGAATTGAAGCATTTGAAATGTGGTGTTACAGGAGAATGATGAAGATTAGATAGGTAGATAGGGTTACAAACGAAGAGGTATTAAGACGAGTGGGAGAGGAGAGATGTTTCTGGCGACTGTTAACGAAGAGAAGAGATAGGTTAGTCGGACACATACTAAGACACCCAGGAATAGCAAGCTTAGTTATGGAAGGAAGGTTCGAGGACAAGAACTGTAGGGGTAGCCCAAGGTTAGAATATGTTAAACAGATTGCCTCGGATGTAGGTTGTGGTAGCTATGTAGAGATGAAACGATTAGCTCAGGACAGGGAGGCATGGAGATCTGCATCAAACTAGTCAAAAGACTGAAGACTCAAACAACAACAGAGAATGCAGTAACAGAAAACAAAGGAAGTGAAGTCTAATGGTGCTCAGTATCTGCTTTGAAGATAACATTGCACCCTTGGTTAGTTCTGAAAGGGACATGTGTAAAATACTAAAAATATTCAACAAATCCTTAGAAATCTTCAAACTAAAAATCAATACTAAGGAAACAAAATTAATGATAGTTGACAAAAAGGAGCCAAAACTAGAACAAACATAAAAGTGCAATTGAACAAATCACAGCATTCCCATATTTGGGTGGTGTGATAACCTGTAATTGTGCCAGTCTAGTGACTGCCATGAATGTTCGCCGCTGCCAGCCACCCGGCAACCCTTCCTACAAGACTGAATTATATAAAGAAAGTCCAACTCAATATTTGAAATTCCCGCTGGCCGCCGCCATCTTGTTCCATTTGGCGAAGTCTGGAGGTCGCGAGAATGCTCTGGAGACATTCATTCTTTCTTCGTGGAGCGGCACTGGCCCGCTGTGAACTGTGGGTGAATTCTTTTGTAAATGCTGCCACCCTGACTCGCACGCTCGCAATGAACTGGTTCTACAGCGTGTCGCTATTGGCACTATGTTTTTGCCCTAGCAACTTCGTGTGTGTCCGGCTCCCTTCGCTGGCCACTACTTGCTAGCCAGACGTTTGAAACTCTCCCCATTCCTAAGCTGCATGATGTAGCGGTAAGAGGTATCGCGGCAGGCTCTCGGAGTCTTGTCACCGCATGGCCAATAGGCCATTGTCTGAACTGAGGTAATACAAACTGCAAACACAAACTGACTTTACACATCGTTGAATATGGACAGACTTTATATCAAGTTTCATCTTTCGTTTTATTTAATTACTCACAGTGTCGTTGTGAGTTCTGTGCTAACAATTGAACAAATCACAGCATTCCCATATTTGGGTGGTGTGATAACCCGTAATAACAAGTGCCTGTCAGCAAAACAAGCCTTTCGAAATAAAAAGAACTTATTGGTAAATAATCACCTCAGTTTCAGGACTAGAAGGTTATTTCTCAAGGTGTTTGTTTGGAGTGTCTGACTGTATGGATGCGAAACCTGGACATTAGGGAAACTGGAGGAAACCAAACCTAAGGCTGCAGAAATGTGGTTTTGGAGAAAAATGACAAGAACAAGTTGGATGGACAGGAAAAGAAATGACCTTGTTCTGCAGGACGTGAAGGGGATCTAAAAACAATAAAGAAGAGGAAAACAAAGTTCCTGGCACATGTATTAAGGCACGACTCTCTTCTCCAAACCATTATCGAGGGCAAAGTAACCTAGGGGACGTCCAAGGGTGTCATACATCAAGAACTCCATTGGAGAACTGGCAGCATGAAGAGACTAGCAGCGACAAGGCTTTGCGAGTAGTAGGTGATGTGGTAGTCATAATTCAAACACAACTCAGCAATTCTTCTAGGTTTGTGCCGTGTTTTATGTGGGGTTTCGCCTAGGACACCAAGCTGACTCATCAGCGGGCTCTTGGTGTCCCCTCCCGGACCCCCACAGGAAGAGCGAACTGCTCGCTACCTCCCTTTTTATAAAGCGCACCTGCACCTCTTTACTGAGAGAACTAAAGGCTCAAGCAACCTTAACCTCCCTAGGAAGGCTTCCAAAAAGATGGTATATTGGCTTTCATGGCCAGTGAATTGAAACTCAGGAATATTTCTCGGTTTGTGTCATGTTTTGTGTGGGGTTTCGCCTAGGACATCAAGCTGGCTCTTAGTGTCCCCGCCCGGACCCCCACAGGAAGTTAGTTAGTTATTATTGTTTTAAGGGGAGGAACTACGAGGTCATCTGTCTCTCCCCACAAGAAGAGCGAACTGCGCGCTACCTCCCTTTTTATAAAGCGCACCTGCACCTCTTTACTGAGAGAACTAAAGGCTCAAGCAACCTTAACCTCCCTATGAAGGCTTCCATAAAGATGGCATATTGGCTTTCACGGCCAGTGAATTAAAACTAGAAAAATTGCTGTGTTTTAATTCACTGCCAACATGCTTCCACGCGTGCTGATAAATTCAATATTTAAATACATGTAACTTGCATACTATCTATTGGATCTCAACCAAATTTTGCATTTGCTTTGTGTACCCTAAGAGATGGAACTAAGAATATATTTAGAGTTGCCAGGTCTGCCAACTGTTGATATATGGTCTCTATAATTTTAAGAAAAGTAGGCTCTTTAGTTCGTCACGGAACTCATCATCATCTTGTACAGTTTCCAGCCCCAGGCTGGGTCTGTTTGGAACATAAGCCTCGCCACTTAGTCCTTTCTTCCCACCACCTCTCCGCTGTCACTCTGGTCCAGTCCTCGCCTCTCTTCTTGACACATTCCTCCACTCCTTTCAGCCATCTATCTCTTGGTCTTCCCCTTGGTCGTTTCTTCTGCATCTGCATCTCATGTATCCTCTGGGGAATCTTCCATTCTCTTTAAGTGTCCATACCACCTCAGTCTTGATGTCTTAATCCTACCCTGCAAGGGCTCCTCTTTCACTATTTCCCTGACCTTTTCATTCCTCATCCTGTCTCTTCTTGTTACTCCGATCCTACTTCATAGGAACTTCATTTCACTTGCCTGTATTCTGCTTATGTCACGGAACTACTTGTTTAAAAATGCGAATGAAGAAACTGTGCTGTTTTGTTTCTGCTTTTTGTTTTGTTTTTGCTTTGTGTGTTTGTTTTGTTTTTGCTTTCTGATTTGTGGTTTTGTTTTTGCTTTTAACTTTGTGTTTTTGTTTTGTTTTAGCTTTGTGTTTTTGCTTTGTGTTTTTGTTTTGTTTCTGCTTTAAGCTTTGTGTTTTTGTTTTGTTTCTGCTTTTTGCTCTGTGTTTTTGTTTTGTTTCTGCTTTTTTCTCTGTGTTTTTATTTTGTTTCTGATTTTTGCTGCATGTTTTTGTTTTTTGCTCTCTGTTTTTGTTTTGTGTTTTTTGTTTTGTTTTTACTTTAGCTTTGTGTTCTTGTTTTTTTTGCTTTCTGCTTTATGGTTTTGTTTTTGCTTTTTGCTTTGTGTTTTTGTTTTGTTTCTGGTTTTAGCTTTGTGTTTTTGTTTTGTTTTTGCTTTGTGTTTTTGTTTTGTTTCTGCTTTTTGCTCTGTGTTTTTGTTTTGTTTCTGCTTTTTGCTGTGTGTTTTCGTTTTTTGCTTTCTGTTTTTGTTGTGTGTTTTTTGTTTTGTTTTTGCTTTCTGCTTTGTGGTTTTGCTTTTGCTTTTTGTTTTTGTTTTGTTTTTGCTTTGTATTTTTGTTTTGTTTCTGCTTTTTGCTTTGTGATTTTGTTTTTACTTTTTGCTTTGTGTTTTTGTTTTGTTTCTGCTTTTAGATTTGTGTTTTTGTTTTGTTTTTGCTTTGTGTTTTGTTTTTGTTTTGTGCTTTGTGTTTTTGTTTTGTTTTGTACCTTTTCATTTGAATGCCCCTAATATTTGAATTAATACTAGTATTTTATTTTAGGCCCAATCCCGTGTTGACCAACTGAAAAGCTTCAGGCTCCATAGGAAAATGGATCATAATATTTGAATGTGTTGTTTAGGATATCCTGGACATCTGGTTCGACAGTGGCGTGTCGTGGTCCTCTGTCCTGGGGGATGATAAGGTTGCCGACCTGTATCTGGAGGGAGTGGATCAGTTCAACGGCTGGTTCCAGTCATCGCTCATGACGTCCGTGGCCGTGCGAGGGAAGAGTCCCTACAGGTCTGTAATACACTCCATCGGGTCACAGCAGCCCATTGAGTACCTTACTTCAAGGCACCTATCCTAGACTAGACTACATCAACTTCTACTTCCTCATTTCCCGGTTTCAGTGATCTGGGTTGGGGTGTGAATCAAGGACCTCCATACTTTTCTGACTCTCCACCATTCTCGTCCCTCTTCCAGTACATCCTCCACTTTCACTCCTCTTTTCTCCCTCACTGCATCTGATTTATGATTTACCAGTAGCCTCAGTCACCAGTTGCAGCAACAATATTATAATCTAAACTAGCTTTCGCAATGTGAATGTAGGTTTATGGGGTAGTAGGGAAGAATGTGGGAGAACGAAGTTTTAAATATTGAAGAAATGTATTTATTCTTGTTAAACGGCATACGTACATGAGAAGAACACAAAGAATTATGTAGAACAGTGTTTTGTACCTCTTTGTAGACAATATTCGATGTTACAATGAATTCATCGGTTATTGTTTGCTCGGGAGTTTCTTCTACAGCAATTTTTACATTGGCAAAGGATTGAACCCTAGAGAAAGTCTTGGCGAGATCACATCGGAGCCATCTGCTGAGAGAGTCCTCAGCTAGTAGTACGCCGCGCTCTAGCGGCAGGCTCGCCAGGTTACGGTGCTCCCATTGTAAATGTACATTTTTTAACCCTTTGGATGCCGACCCCGAATAGGTCATCATATGCATAGAATGCCAGGCATGTTTCAATGGATTGTGCATTACTGCATAAAAAATTAATAAAAGCCTCAGTTTAAAAGATATGGAAATACAATTTGGTATGTTAGCTTGATATACTCCAAGGACTATAAACATGTGACGTACATTTGACAAAACATATTTCATGGAATACTTTGCACAAAATTATATATATATATTTTTTTTTATAAAAAATAAAATAGTTATATTTTGAAATGAATTAGCACATTGTACACTAAATCAAAAGTGTATAAGTGAAGATAATTAATGTTAACTCATATTTAGGATCATTTATACCAATTTATACTGTTATAGTAGGCCTACTTTGCAATTTCTTCACCCGAAATAGGCCTACGTGATGGCATGCCTTGTTGCGACAAATGTACTATTTACGACTTTACTAAGTCCTAGATAAATTGCTACTGAACTATTACTACAGTAGAAATAATAATAGACTTAATATATCATGATAAATAACTCAAATGTGTCAGTTAGAGCGTAAAATGATCAAAAATAAATCACAACACACGGACATAAACAAACGAGGTGGCTGCCATATTGGATCATAGATGTCAAGCGCGTGCAGACTATACACTCATAATGTACGAGTAAACAAGCAAAGAATAAGCTATGTCAGTGCCATCTGATGACATACGAAGGAATTACAAACATTCTACCTTCTTACTACGTGATTTGTAGAGCAATCTAGCACCACACCGCAGAACTACAACACATATAAGAGCGTGCCGATCGAATCGGCATCTTAGCATTTTTCGTATGGAACTTAAGTGCCGATGCATCGGCATCTTGGCACTGTAAGGGTTAAGGTATTTATTTAATTGTGAGACATTTAAAGAGGAAGTGAGTGCGTTTCGGGCACACATGGGGTTATGCTGAACCTGTAGGTACCCTATATGTGTAGGTTGGTGTTAACAGGATGTTATTTTCGGTACAAAACCGGAATGGGACCTTAGCAGAATAATATAGGGAGGATTATATTTCTCTTTATATTGCCTTAGAAACAGAGCAACATTGTTTATTATTTCTTTAGCCTGGCTGTGAAGAGGTCTCCCAGCTACACCTTTCGAAGTTGATTGCATAATTTCAAACACTATAAAATGTTCCAAAAAGCACATTTTCAACACGTCAACCACAATAAATCTAACTCACAAAACTTATGGGTAAACTTAGAATGTTATTAAAACAGTGCAACGCAAAGCAACTTAAAGAAGGAAGCACGTGGTAATGAACTGAAAGCGTGCCCACTTCACACACTCCTGACAGCAAGCTTGTTGCCGTGCTTGTCATAGAACAGAGTCGCTCCGTCTTGCATTGCACGCCTCAACAGCATATGTAACCTGCCAAAGTACATATGGGAATAATAATAATATTGTATGGCCTTGGGTGCCGGGTGCAAGTTTTGTTATTTGACACTCAGAGGGTAGCTTGCATGTCGAATTTCGTTGTTCCTTGAAGCACTACGAAAGTCAAGGAGGTTAGATATCTAAGCTCCTTGAACACTATAGCGCTTTCTAGTAGAGAAATGAGGAACTTTGTGTTGGTGGAAAATGCCGAGATTAATTTTGCCATTATGAACATGGCCTACTGAATTCAAATGGCTTCTTTGACATGCCAACATCGTATGACATGCGTGCCGTATTTTTGCCGCCTTTCAAAAATCACTTACCACGGCCAGGAGTGAACCTGCAAGCTTGGGGTTGGTAGTCCGACATGATAACCACTCACCTACCGTGGCAAGCTATATGGGAATAATAACTACTTGGCAACATCTAACTCATCATCATCATCTTGTACAGTTTCCAGCCCCAGGCTGGGTCTGTTTGGAACATAAGCCTCGCCACTTAGTTCTTTCTTCCCACCACCTCTCCGCTGTCACTCTGGTCCAGTCCTCGCCTCTCTTCTTGACACATTCCTCCACTCCTTTCAGCCATCTATCTCTTGGTCTTCCCCTTGGTCGTTTCTTCTGTATCTGCATCTCATGTATCCTCTTGGGAATCTTCTTCTCATCCATTCTCTTTAAGTGTCCATACCACCTCAGTCTTGATGTCTCAATCCTACCTTGCAAGGGCTCCTCTTTCACCATTTCCCTGACCTTTTCATTCCTCACCCTGTCTCTTCTTGTTACTCCGATCCTACTTCGCAGGAACTTCATTTCACCTGCCTGTATTCTGCTTATGTCTCTTTTCTTCATTGTCCACGTTTCTGAAGCATAGGTCAGTATCGGGATATAGTAGCTTCTGTATAACACTTCCTTGCTTTTTTGTGGGACATCCTTATTCCACACTAAGCTCCTAATGCTTCTCAGAAATGCTTCTGCCTGTCTGCCACGTTCCGTAATCTCTTTGTCATTTCTCCCATTTTCCTCCACTATACTTCCCAAGTACTTGAGACTTTCCACCTTCTTCAGCTGTCCACCTCCAAGTGTTATCCCACTCATTGGTCTGTCCTTTTTCCTGGTCGTTAACAGGATCTCACATTTACTGATGTTGAACTTCCATCCGTACTCTCCCACTGTTTCTTCCCAAGCCTTCAGTTGCTCCTGAATTTCCTCCTCCTTGTTTCCCCGGACCATGAGATCATCTGCAAACACCATTGCTTTCATCTTATCTTCTCCTATCTTTCCTGCTATCCGTGTCATTACCTCGTCCATAACCACAATAAAGAGAAGGGGTGACAGTGCACTACCCTGTTTCAGGCCACTCATTTGTCTGAACCAGTCTGTTCTTTCCCCTCCAACTTTCACACAACTCACACTTCCACAATACATCTCCTTCACTCTGCCTACAGTCTCTTTTTCCACTCCCATGTTTTCCATTGCTTCCCAAACCTTCTCCCTACACACACTATCATAGGCCTTTTCGATGTCCAGGAAGGCCATCAACAGATCCTCTCCAAATTCGTAGTGGTGTTCCTGGAGCTGTCTCACTGAAAATATGAGGTCCACTGTTGATCTCCCAGGTCTGAATCCATACTGCTCCTCTCTCAATTTTCTCTCCACTTTGGCTCGTATTCTACTTTCTAATATCTTTTCATATATCTTGGCACAGTGAGGTATGAGTGTGACTCCCCTGTAATTTCTGCACTCCTTTCTGCTTCCTTTCTTAAATATTGGGACAATTAATCCTTTCTTCCAATCTTCTGGGGTCTTTTTCTCCTTCCATATCACCCTCATCACACGGCACAGCCACTGTTTCCCAACCTCCCCTGCTGCCTTCACCATTTCAACACTCACTTCATCCACACCTGGTGCCCTTCCTCCTTTCATCTTGTCTATAGCCATTTCAAGTTCTCTCCAAGTCAGGTCCTTTTCCATTCCTGTGTTGTCTTCTCCATCTTCCAATACATTGTCTTCCTCCCTATGACCATTTGGATTCAGCAAATCCTCAAAGTACTCCTTCCACACTGTCTTGAGTGCCTCTTTGTTGTGTACCTCATTTCCGCTTTTGTCCATCATTACCACATCCTCCCGCAGACCTCTTCTCTTACTTTTGACCATCCCATAAAGTACTTTCTTATTTCCTCTGCTGTCTTCCTCCATCATCTCTGTCCACTTTACCATCCACTTCTTCCTCTCCTCTGCGACAATCTTGTTTGCTTCTTTCTTCTTTATCTTATAATCTTCCCTTGTCAGATCAGTTCTTTCCTGGAACCACACTCTGAAAGCCTTGTTCTTCCTTCCCACAGCTTCTTTTACTCTCTCATTCCACCATGGTGTCTCTTTACACCTCTTTCTGTTGCTTGTTCTTCCACATACTGCCACTGCAGCTTCCACCATTGTGTTTTTGAATTGCTTCCATTCCTCTTCCCCTGTTTTAGGATTGTCTGTTGGCATCCTTTCCCTTATTATCTTCTGGAATTCTTCCTTGACGTCCTTTTCCTTGAGTTTCCATACTTTGATTCTCCTTTCCTGGTACTCTGTCCTCTTGCTATCCTTAACAACTCCCAAGTTCATTACAAGTATTCTGTGGTCGCTATCTAAGGCCTCTGATGGTATTACCTTTATATCTCTGACACTTCTCTTCATTTCCCAGTCGTACAGCATGTAATCTACCAAAGATTTCTTTGTTAAATCACTGCTGTACCACGTGACCTTGTGGGTTTCTTTCTTCCGGAACCAGGAGTTGCCTACCACTAAACCGTTTCTCTTGCAAAAATCCAGCAACTTTCTCCCTTCTTCATTCCTGCTACCCCATCCTTCTGCTCCCAATACATTTTCATATCCTTGCCTTTCACTTCCTACATGTGCATTCAAATCTCCCATGACAATGATGCTCTGCCCATTCAACTGCTGTTGTAGCTCCTCCTCAAAGTCTTCCTTCTCTTGAGCTGTACATCCAACTTGAGGGGCATACACCTGGGCTATCTCCAGGCTTCTTCCCTTTACATTTACTCTGATCTTCATGATCCTGTCACTTATTCCCTTTACCTCTTCCTTCATTCCATCTCTCACAACTACTCCTACTCCGCTGCTCCTTCCTTCACTGTTCCCACTCCAGTACAACCGGTACCCTTTCCTCAGTTCTCTGCGACCTTCTCCTTTCCATCTTGTTTCTGCCAAGCCCAGTACATCCAGTTTTCTTCTCTCCATCACATCTACAATCTCCTCCACTTTTCCTGTCAGTGTCTGTATGTTTAAAGTCCCAACTCGTAGTCCATTAGCATATCCGGGTCGTCGTCGTTTGCATCCGTCCTTTCCGAGGCCTGTTCCTGGTTTGAACTAACATCTAACTAAAGAGAACATTAATTAGGGGAATTTTGCTACTGGAAATTGAGTGTTCCTACAATACTATACCTTCAATGATTTGGCTATCCTTGATATTATTATATTTTTTATAATGTGTAAGTGCAGCAGCCATATATGCTTCCTACACATTCCATCCACATCATCGAATTTTCATGAATTTTAATGTCAATATCACAATGTGTACTAGCTGATGAAGGGGCAGATTTTCATTAATACTATGCCTCGAAACATGTACTAGTGTTTTATTTTTTATTTTTTGATTAGAGCATGGCTTTTAGTGCAGGAGTGTCCGAGGACATATTCGGCTCGCTAGAGTTTGTAGCTGCTTCTATGCGGACACCCATGGGGTGAGCTACAAGGTTGGAGTGTTGTCTGGGGAGGAAAGTGTGATTGTAAGGACGAGGAGTTGGAAGGTAGCGGCTGTGGCCTATAGTAGGGACCAACCCCGGCATTTACCAGGAAGGAAGATGGGAAACCACAGAAGTCCATCTTAGTAGTAAGTGTTTGTTAGACTCTAAATATTGCATCATCATGACCAGAAATTGCGTAATCCTGATGACGTCATGGGATGACGTCATGGGTCCTTAGAGCGAGCACGTGGTCCAGGAGCGAGCATGTGCAGTGCACGTGTTAGCGTGGGAAGAGGTTGACCCTTTGGCTTGTTTGTGCGATGGTGATAAAAAGTTAATGGGTGTTGACGTCATGGAGGATGTTTATTAGGATGCTAACTGTCATCTGACACCCATGCGAGTGTGAGCACCAAAACAAAAGGTTATTCGCGGGTAGTGGGGTAGTGTATGTTCTCTTGCAAGTCGCGTGTGTGCTTGAATACGTATGGCTATGTTGGGAAATGTTTGGTGGCGGGCGAGGACTAGGGTTGAGTGAGGGTTCGTTTAAATGCTATTTTTCCCGCTCTATTTGATGGTGAGGTAATTTTTTAAAATGGGTGGAATTTGGAAACGCAATTTGAGGTAAACGTGCTTTTTTGACAATTTGGCGAATTTAATGAGCTTGTAAGGCTAGAACGATGCATATAGGGTGTCGTAGGACTTGTGGTGAACCACCCCTTGCTATGGACGGGAGTATATCCACCCCAAAATAAATCTACCCTTACCCGGAGGTTAAGTAGTGGTTATTTTTGTATGCATGCGCACTTGAGGGCTTTTGTAAGAGAGCGGAATTTTTAAAAGATTCTTTATAGATGAGGCTTTTTAAAAAATTTATTAAAAAAACAAAAAACTAATAGGTCATTCGATTTTTAGTATCTCGCTAACCAATAATGCGATGTAAACATATGGGGTGTCATAGGACTCGTAGTGAATTCTCCTTTTGTATGAATGAGGTATGTCAACCCCCAAAATAAAAACTACCCTTACCTGGGGTGAAAGAGCAATTTTTGTATGTATGCACACCGGTGGCTTTTGTCAAAAGGGTCTAACTACACATTTGTTAATATTTTCTGAACCCAGGATGGGATTTTCCCATAGGCAGTATCCTAGCACTTGGGGTGACACCTCGTTTTTGAAAGTATCATTCATTTATTTTCTTGTCAAAAGGGCCTAACTACACTTTTGTTAATATCTCGTGAACCAATCATGCTAGGGACTTGTATGAGGGGTCCTAGCACTTGGGGCGACGTCCCCCTTTATGGGGTGAAACTACCCCCCCAAAATTGAAAACTCAATATCTTGGAAACTATGAACCCTAAAATTAGGCGTTATAGCTTTAAAAATAGGTGATGACATAGGCTTTTACCTGGATTGGTCATTTCACCCCTAAAACAGTAAATAGTCATGTTATGGGGAAAAAACGTGTTAAACACCTAAAAATGATAAATGAAACTAAGATCTTTTGTTTTTGATGAAAAATAGCAGGGGGGGTGAAAACTACCCCCAAATTGAAAAATCGATACCTTGGAAACTAAGAACCGTAAAATTATGTGTAATAGCTTAAAAAATTCGTTGTGACATAGGCTTTTACCCGGATAGATGATGTCACCCCTAAAACAGTAAATAGTGATTTTACAGTGGGGAAAAAGGTCTTAAACGGGTAAAAATGATAATTGAACCTAAGATCTTTTGTTTTTGATGAAAAATAGCAGGGGGGTGAAAACTACCCCCAAATTGAAAAATCGATACCTTGGAAACTAAGAACCGTAAAATTATGTGTAATAGCTTAAAAAATTCGTTGTGACATAGGCTTTTACCCGGATAGATGATGTCACCCCTAAAACAGTAAATAGTGATTTTACAGTGGGGAAAAAGGTTTTAAACGGGTAAAAATGATAATTGAACCTAAGATCTTTTGTTTTTGATGAAAAATAGCAGGGGGGTGAAAACTACCCCCAAATTGAAAAATCGATACCTTGGAAACTAAGAACCGTAAAATTATGTGTAATAGCTTAAAAAATTCGTTGTGACATAGGCTTTTACCCGGATAGATGATGTCACCCCTAAAACAGTAAATAGTGATTTTACAGTGGGGAAAAAGGTTTTAAACGGGTAAAAATGATAATTGAACCTAAGATCTTTTGTTTTTGATGAAAAATAGCAGGGGGGTGAAAACTACCCCAAAATTGAAAAATCGATACCTTGGAAACTAAGAACCGTAAAATTATGTGTAATAGCTTAAAAAATTCGTTGTGACATAGGCTTTTACCCGGATAGATGATGTCACCCCTAAAACAGTAAATAGTGATTTTACAGTGGGGAAAAAGGTTTTAAACGGGTAAAAATGATAATTGAACCTAAGATCTTTTGTTTTTGATGAAAAATAGCAGGGGGGTGAAAACTACCCCAAAATTGAAAAATCGATACCTTGGAAACTAAGAACCGTAAAATTATGTGTAATAGCTTAAAAAATTCGTTGTGACATAGGCTTTTACCCGGATAGATGATGTCACCCCTAAAACAGTAAATAGTGATTTTACAGTGGGGAAAAAGGTTTTAAACGGGTAAAAATGATAATTGAACCTAAGATCTTTTGTTTTTGATGAAAAATAGCAGGGGGGTGAAAACTACCCCAAAATTGAAAAATCGATACCTTGGAAACTAAGAACCGTAAAATTATGTGTAATAGCTTAAAAAATTCGTTGTGACATAGGCTTTTACCCGGATAGATGATGTCACCCCTAAAACAGTAAATAGTGATTTTACAGTGGGGAAAAAGGTCTTAAACGGGTAAAAATGATAATTGAACCTAAGATCTTTTGTTTTTGATGAAAAATAGCAGGGGGGTGAAAACTACCCCAAAATTGAAAAATCGATACCTTGGAAACTAAGAACCGTAAAATTATGTGTAATAGCTTAAAAAATTCGTTGTGACATAGGCTTTTACCCGGATAGATGATGTCACCCCTAAAACAGTAAATAGTGATTTTACAGTGGGGAAAAAGGTTTTAAACGGGTAAAAATGATAATTGAACCTAAGATCTTTTGTTTTTGATGAAAAATAGCAGGGGGGTGAAAACTACCCCAAAATTGAAAAATCGATACCTTGGAAACTAAGAACCGTAAAATTATGTGTAATAGCTTAAAAAATTCGTTGTGACATAGGCTTTTACCCGGATAGATGATGTCACCCCTAAAACAGTAAATAGTGATTTTACAGTGGGGAAAAAGGTCTTAAACGGGTAAAAATGATAATTGAACCTAAGATCTTTTGTTTTTGATGAAAAATAGCAGGGGGGTGAAAACTACCCCGTATATGAAAGGAGTGTAGACTTATTGATGTTGCAGATTGGAAACAGTGAAAGTTATCACTTTTGTTTAATTAGAAATCTTGCTCGCCTTGTGCGTTCAAGCATCACTAGCACTCAGAGAAGGATTTATATATGTAGACGTTGTTTGTCATATTATCTTCTTGAGGATGAGTTAAATGTTCACTTTGCAGACTGTAAACAGTTTCCTGTTGCAAAAAGCATAATGCCGACTGATGAACAAAGATTTGTTAATTTTACAGAATTCCGAGTTAAAGATACAGTTCCATTTATAATATATGCAGACACTGAATGCGTTTTGTCTCCAATTTCCTCCTGTTTTCCAAATAGTGACATTCATAACTCTACTTTAACACATAAACATATTCCTTACAGCATTTCTTTATACCTTCATTGTAATTTCGATAGTGAATTGTGCAGTTTCAAGCTCTTTAGGGGAAATAATTGCATTGAATTGTTTGTAAAGGAACTTTATAGTATTGTGGATAAACTTCAAACATATTACTTATCGGTTAAGCCAATGTTAAAGATGACCGAAAATGAAGAAAGATTATTTTTGTCAAGTAAAATGTGTCACATTTGCGAGAAACCGATTGCAGTTAATGAACTCAAAGTACGCGATCATTGTCACTTAACTGGAAAATATAGAGGAAGCGCACACAATAGTTGTAATTTAAATTACAAAGTAACAAAGGTTTTGCCTATAGCATTTCATAATCTAACCGCCTATGATGGACATTTTATAATTAAAGAAATTTGCGAGAAACGTGATGGAGAGGTGTTACATAATCCTGGTCATATAAAATTGTTAGCGATGAATATGGAACGTTACAAAGGGTTTACAAAGTATGTACGGGCTAAGAATGGATTCATTCAGTTAAGATTTTTCGATACATATAATTTCTTGTCCTGTTCACTAGATCAATGTTCATCTTCGTTAAGCGAAGATTCAAAGCAAATAACACAACGTTATTTTAATGATGATGCACAGTTTCGACTTACTGCGAGAAAAGGTGTGTTTCCCTATGAATACGTCACGAGTATGGATGTTCTTAACGAAACTAAATTACCTGAAATATCCAAGTTTTATAGCAGCCTTAATGATCAAACAATATCGAATGAAGAGTATGAGTTTGCTCAATCGGTGTGGGAAACGTTTTCCTGTCAAACATTAGGAGAATACGCAGATTTGTATTTAAAAGTTGACACACTTCTTTTGGCGGATGTCTTTGAAAATTTTAGATCGAATGGCATGGAAACTTATGGCATTGATGCAGCTCATTTTTACACTGCTCCATCTATGTCTTGGTGTGCTATGAAAAAGATAACCAACGTTCAACTTGAATTGCTTCAAGATATTGATATGTTACACTTTTTTGAACGATCTATTCGAGGAGGAAATGTTCAGTGTATAACACGACATGCGATTGCTAATAATAAGTATATGAAAACTTATGATGAGAAAAAGCAAGAGTCCTACATAATGTACTTTGACGTTAATAATTTGTATGGATATGCGATGATGGAATATCTTCCAACGGGTGGCTTTAAATGGATTGCAAATGTTGAAGGCTTTGATGTTTTAACTATTGATGATACTTCAGAAATTGGATATATTTTGGAAGTAGATTTGACTTATCCTCAAGAGTTACATGACAAACATTCAGATTACCCTCTATGTCCAGAAAAGTTGACAAAGCTAATGGCTACCCTAGATAATAAAGAACGTTATGTTTTGCATTATAGATTGTTAAAGCAATGTATTCAACTAGGAATGAAATTAGATCGTATTCACAGAATAATTGAATTCAATCAGAGCCAATGGCTAAAACCATATATTGATGTGAACACAGAGAAACGAAAACAAGCCAAAAATGATTTTGAAAAGAATTTTTATAAATTGATGAATAATGCAATTTTTGGTCGTTCACTGATGAATGTGAGGAAGTTAAGGGACATCAAATGGGTCACCAAATGGCATGGAGCTCGTGGTGGTAGGTCTTTAATAGCTAAGGCTAATTTTAAACATAGAATTATATTCGATGAACAATGTATGGTCATCGAGATGAGTAGACTAAAGATTTTTCACAATCAACCAGTATATGTTGGTGCATCTATATTAGATTTGTCTAAATGTAAAATGAATGACTTTCATTACAATGTTATTTTAGCAAATCCTGAATCAAATGTGAGGTTGTTATACACAGACACCGATAGTTTTATGTATATATTCTATTATGATATTTATGAGTTCATGAAACAACATTCAAATTTGTTTGATACTGGAAACTATGAAACAAACAATCCTTTTGGCATTGTGAGACAAAATAAAGGTGAAATTGGTTTAATGAAAGATGAAAATGCTGGAAGGATTGTTGAAGAATTTGTGGGGTTACGACCCAAAATGTATGCAATAAAATTGTGTGATGAAATGAATAGCTTGTGTAAGGCTAAAGGCATTAAGAAGAGTGTGAGTAAAAGTAAGAATATTGATGAGTATCGAAAGTGTCTTTATAACAGAGAAAAAGTCAACAAAGTTCAAGTTTGTATAATTTCAAAATCTCATTCTGTATTTACTGTTCGGCAAAATAAGTTGGCAATTTCATCAAACGAAGATAAAAGACACATAACTGAAAACGGAATTGATACTTTACCGTTTGGTCATTTTTCTCTGAAAAATGATTAGAAACAAATTGAGATTAAAGCAGTTCATCTCACTTACTTTATTTCTTTCACACACACACTTTTATGCCGGTAATAATACTAATTTTTGTGTGTTCCTTTGCTTATGAAATCCTAGACTAGGAGTTCCACATTCGACATGATAGCGGAGTTTCATCTCCCATAAACTCGTCTCTGAGGTGGGTGCCAGAAAAGGCATCCAGCTGTAAAAACCACACCCTCACATAGACTTTCATAACTTCTTACGTTGAGGTTCATAACACTACGTTGATTGATTTATCGGTTTCCTTTTCACAATTCCTGTCTATACATTCCTCTTGAAGGTTGCAAGATGCTTGCAAGGTTCCTAAAATGCAATTAAATTTAATAAATACCTTAAGATGGTTTGATTTGTTTAATGATATGGTGTTAATAGTATTTTTAGGTTTTGACTGGCTTTGCATTAAGAATTGACTAACCAAACATGAGTTACCTATCAGGGAAACATTTTGGCCACTATGTTGGCTATTGACCAGTGAGTTTAGCTGTTTATCATTTTTTTAAATCATAAACAACAGAGGGTTAAACGTATAGATAAACCGTGTGACCATGTTTGTTAAACAAGACATTATACCAGAGACAATTAGAATACTTATGTAGAGTTTACCAAAAATAATGTTGTGTAACAGTAAATGCTAGTCAACAGTTATACACTTCTAAAAAAAATCATCATACAATACCTGAGAGCTCTTCTAAAATTATTGATGTGTAACATGATTCCACTAACTTGCTATGTATTTTTTGGCTTGGGGGTGATTTTCAAGAAATGCAAATGGAACTGAAATGCAATACAAACAATGAGCGTGCCTGGTGGCTGAGATTGATACCACGACGTACTGTCGGTTATGTAGCTATGTGGAATGTATATCAAATATGGTTTACTTCAAGGTCTGGAGATCCCTACAATTCCTACAATAAATGATCTTGAAATGGTCATCCTATGGTGTGAAAATATTTATTAGGTATATATATATTTACTGAAAACAATTATGATTTATTAAATGTTTATATGTTTACAGTATTGTTATTTAATGTAAGCACTTGAGGCACTACCGACCAATGGGAAGCAAAAAGTGGGAGCATATATGGGATGAAATGTGGGAGCAAAGCAAATATAAAAAGTGGGAGCAAATATGCTAACTTGAATTGTGTATATACTTTACTTTCAACTATCTTGAATTGTGTATATACTTTTGCCGGCATATTTGTTGACATATTTGTTAGCATATTTGCTCCCACTTTTTATATTTGCTTTGCTCCCACATTTCATCCCATATATGCTCCCACTTTTTGCTTCCCATTGGTCGGTAGTGCCTCAAGTGCTTACATTAAATAACAATACTGTAAACATATAAACATTTAATAAATCATAATTGTTTTCAGTAAATATATATATACCTAATAAATATTTTCACACCATAGGATGACCATTTCAAGATCATTTATTGTAGGAATTGTAGGGATCTCCAGACCTTGAAGTAAACCATATTTGATATACATTCCACATAGCTACATAACCGACAGTACGTCGTGGTATCAATCTCAGCCACCAGGCACGCTCATTGTTTGTATTGCATTTCAGTTCCATTTGCATTTCTTGAAAATCACCCCCAAGCCAAAAAATACATAGCAAGTTAGTGGAATCATGTTACACATCAATAATTTTAGAAGAGCTCTCAGGTATTGTATGATGATTTTTTTTAGAAGTGTATAACTGTTGACTAGCATTTACTGTTACACAACATTATTTTTGGTAAACTCTACATAAGTATTCTAATTGTCTCTGGTATAATGTCTTGTTTAACAAACATGGTCACACGGTTTATCTATACGTTTAACCCTCTGTTGTTTATGATTTAAAAAAATGATAAACAGCTAAACTCACTGGTCAATAGCCAACATAGTGGCCAAAATGTTTCCCTGATAGGTAACTCATGTTTGGTTAGTCAATTCTTAATGCAAAGCCAGTCAAAACCTAAAAATACTATTAACACCATATCATTAAACAAATCAAACCATCTTAAGGTATTTATTAAATTTAATTGCATTTTAGGAACCTTGCAAGCATCTTGCAACCTTCAAGAGGAATGTATAGACAGGAATTGTGAAAAGGAAACCGATAAATCAATCAACGTAGTGTTATGAACCTCAACGTAAGAAGTTATGAAAGTCTATGTGAGGGTGTGGTTTTTACAGCTGGATGCCTTTTCTGGCACCCACCTCAGAGACGAGTTTATGGGAGATGAAACTCCGCTATCATGTCGAATGTGGAACTCCTAGTCTAGGATTTCATAAGCAAAGGAACACACAAAAATTAGTATTATTACCAGCATAAAAGTGTGTGTGTGAAAGAAATAAAGTAAGTGAGATGAACTGCTTTAATCTCAATTTGTTTCTAATCATTTTTCAGAGAAAAATGACCAAACGGTAAAGTATCAATTCCGTTTTCAGTTATGTGTCTTTTATCTTCGTTTGATGAAATTGCCAACTTATTTTGCCGAACAGTAAATACAGAATGAGATTTTGAAATTATACAAACTTGAACTTTGTTGACTTTTTCTCTGTTATAAAGACACTTTCGATACTCATCAATATTCTTACTTTTACTCACACTCTTCTTAATGCCTTTAGCCTTACACAAGCTATTCATTTCATCACACAATTTTATTGCATACATTTTGGGTCGTAACCCCACAAATTCTTCAACAATCCTTCCAGCATTTTCATCTTTCATTAAACCAATTTCACCTTTATTTTGTCTCACAATGCCAAAAGGATTGTTTGTTTCATAGTTTCCAGTATCAAACAAATTTGAATGTTGTTTCATGAACTCATAAATATCATAATAGAATATATACATAAAACTATCGGTGTCTGTGTATAACAACCTCACATTTGATTCAGGATTTGCTAAAATAACATTGTAATGAAAGTCATTCATTTTACATTTAGACAAATCTAATATAGATGCACCAACATATACTGGTTGATTGTGAAAAATCTTTAGTCTACTCATCTCGATGACCATACATTGTTCATCGAATATAATTCTATGTTTAAAATTAGCCTTAGCTATTAAAGACCTACCACCACGAGCTCCATGCCATTTGGTGACCCATTTGATGTCCCTTAACTTCCTCACATTCATCAGTGAACGACCAAAAATTGCATTATTCATCAATTTATAAAAATTCTTTTCAAAATCATTTTTGGCTTGTTTTCGTTTCTCTGTGTTCACATCAATATATGGTTTTAGCCATTGGCTCTGATTGAATTCAATTATTCTGTGAATACGATCTAATTTCATTCCTAGTTGAATACATTGCTTTAACAATCTATAATGCAAAACATAACGTTCTTTATTATCTAGGGTAGCCATTAGCTTTGTCAACTTTTCTGGACATAGAGGGTAATCTGAATGTTTGTCATGTAACTCTTGAGGATAAGTCAAATCTACTTCCAAAATATATCCAATTTCTGAAGTATCATCAATAGTTAAAACATCAAAGCCTTCAACATTTGCAATCCATTTAAAGCCACCCGTTGGAAGATATTCCATCATCCCATATCCATACAAATTATTAACGTCAAAGTACATTATGTAGGACTCTTGCTTTTTCTCATCATAAGTTTTCATATACTTATTATTAGCAATCGCATGTCGTGTTATACACTGAACATTTCCTCCTCGAATAGATCGTTCAAAAAAGTGTAACATATCAATATCTTGAAGCAATTCAAGTTGAACGTTGGTTATCTTTTTCATAGCACACCAAGACATAGATGGAGCAGTGTAAAAATGAGCTGCATCAATGCCATAAGTTTCCATGCCATTCGATCTAAAATTTTCAAAGACATCCGCCAAAAGAAGTGTGTCAACTTTTAAATACAAATCTGCGTATTCTCCTAATGTTTGACAGGAAAACGTTTCCCACACCGATTGAGCAAACTCATACTCTTCATTCGATATTGTTTGATCATTAAGGCTGCTATAAAACTTGGATATTTCAGGTAATTTAGTTTCGTTAAGAACATCCATACTCGTGACGTATTCATAGGGAAACACACCTTTTCTCGCAGTAAGTCGAAACTGTGCATCATCATTAAAATAACGTTGTGTTATTTGCTTCGAATCTTCGCTTAACGAAGATGAACATTGATCTAGTGAACAGGACAAGAAATTATATGTATCGAAAAATCTTAACTGAATGAATCCATTCTTAGCCCGTACATACTTTGTAAACCCTTTGTAACGTTCCATATTCATCGCTAACAATTTTATATGACCAGGATTATGTAACACCTCTCCATCACGTTTCTCGCAAATTTCTTTAATTATAAAATGTCCATCATAGGCGGTTAGATTATGAAATGCTATAGGCAAAACCTTTGTTACTTTGTAATTTAAATTACAACTATTGTGTGCGCTTCCTCTATATTTTCCAGTTAAGTGACAATGATCGCGTACTTTGAGTTCATTAACTGCAATCGGTTTCTCGCAAATGTGACACATTTTACTTGACAAAAATAATCTTTCTTCATTTTCGGTCATCTTTAACATTGGCTTAACCGATAAGTAATATGTTTGAAGTTTATCCACAATACTATAAAGTTCCTTTACAAACAATTCAATGCAATTATTTCCCCTAAAGAGCTTGAAACTGCACAATTCACTATCGAAATTACAATGAAGGTATAAAGAAATGCTGTAAGGAATATGTTTATGTGTTAAAGTAGAGTTATGAATGTCACTATTTGGAAAACAGGAGGAAATTGGAGACAAAACGCATTCAGTGTCTGCATATATTATAAATGGAACTGTATCTTTAACTCGGAATTCTGTAAAATTAACAAATCTTTGTTCATCAGTCGGCATTATGCTTTTTGCAACAGGAAACTGTTTACAGTCTGCAAAGTGAACATTTAACTCATCCTCAAGAAGATAATATGACAAACAACGTCTACATATATAAATCCTTCTCTGAGTGCTAGTGATGCTTGAACGCACAAGGCGAGCAAGATTTCTAATTAAACAAAAGTGATAACTTTCACTGTTTCCAATCTGCAACATCAATAAGTCTACACTCCTTTCATATACGGGGTAGTTTTCACCCCCCTGCTATTTTTCATCAAAAACAAAAGATCTTAGGTTCAATTATCATTTTTACCCGTTTAAGACCTTT
Organism: Meconema thalassinum; assembly: GCA_946902985.2. NCBI lineage: Eukaryota > Metazoa > Arthropoda > Insecta > Orthoptera > Tettigoniidae > Meconema > Meconema thalassinum. The sequence continues at coordinate 26,557,436 of OX336401.1, forward strand.
TTCCCCACTGTAAAATCACTATTTACTGTTTTAGGGGTGACATCATCTATCCGGGTAAAAGCCTATGTCACAACGAATTTTTTAAGCTATTACACATAATTTTACGGTTCTTAGTTTCCAAGGTATCGATTTTTCAATTTTGGGGTAGTTTTCACCCCCCTGCTATTTTTCATCAAAAACAAAAGATCTTAGGTTCAATTATCATTTTTACCCGTTTAAAACCTTTTTCCCCACTGTAAAATCACTATTTACTGTTTTAGGGGTGACATCATCTATCCGGGTAAAAGCCTATGTCACAACGAATTTTTTAAGCTATTACACATAATTTTACGGTTCTTAGTTTCCAAGGTATCGATTTTTCAATTTTGGGGTAGTTTTCACCCCCCTGCTATTTTTCATCAAAAACAAAAGATCTTAGGTTCAATTATCATTTTTACCCGTTTAAGACCTTTTTCCCCACTGTAAAATCACTATTTACTGTTTTAGGGGTGACATCATCTATCCGGGTAAAAGCCTATGTCACAACGAATTTTTTAAGCTATTACACATAATTTTACGGTTCTTAGTTTCCAAGGTATCGATTTTTCAATTTTGGGGTAGTTTTCACCCCCCTGCTATTTTTCATCAAAAACAAAAGATCTTAGGTTCAATTATCATTTTTACCCGTTTAAAACCTTTTTCCCCACTGTAAAATCACTATTTACTGTTTTAGGGGTGACATCATCTATCCGGGTAAAAGCCTATGTCACAACGAATTTTTTAAGCTATTACACATAATTTTACGGTTCTTAGTTTCCAAGGTATCGATTTTTCAATTTTGGGGTAGTTTTCACCCCCCTGCTATTTTTCATCAAAAACAAAAGATCTTAGGTTCAATTATCATTTTTACCCGTTTAAAACCTTTTTCCCCACTGTAAAATCACTATTTACTGTTTTAGGGGTGACATCATCTATCCGGGTAAAAGCCTATGTCACAACGAATTTTTTAAGCTATTACACATAATTTTACGGTTCTTAGTTTCCAAGGTATCGATTTTTCAATTTTGGGGTAGTTTTCACCCCCCTGCTATTTTTCATCAAAAACAAAAGATCTTAGGTTCAATTATCATTTTTACCCGTTTAAAACCTTTTTCCCCACTGTAAAATCACTATTTACTGTTTTAGGGGTGACATCATCTATCCGGGTAAAAGCCTATGTCACAACGAATTTTTTAAGCTATTACACATAATTTTACGGTTCTTAGTTTCCAAGGTATCGATTTTTCAATTTGGGGGTAGTTTTCACCCCCCTGCTATTTTTCATCAAAAACAAAAGATCTTAGGTTCAATTATCATTTTTACCCGTTTAAAACCTTTTTCCCCACTGTAAAATCACTATTTACTGTTTTAGGGGTGACATCATCTATCCGGGTAAAAGCCTATGTCACAACGAATTTTTTAAGCTATTACACATAATTTTACGGTTCTTAGTTTCCAAGGTATCGATTTTTCAATTTGGGGGTAGTTTTCACCCCCCTGCTATTTTTCATCAAAAACAAAAGATCTTAGGTTCAATTATCATTTTTACCCGTTTAAGACCTTTTTCCCCACTGTAAAATCACTATTTACTGTTTTAGGGGTGACATCATCTATCCGGGTAAAAGCCTATGTCACAACGAATTTTTTAAGCTATTACACATAATTTTACGGTTCTTAGTTTCCAAGGTATCGATTTTTCAATTTGGGGGTAGTTTTCACCCCCCCCTGCTATTTTTCATCAAAAACAAAAGATCTTAGTTTCATTTATCATTTTTAGGTGTTTAACACGTTTTTTCCCCATAACATGACTATTTACTGTTTTAGGGGTGAAATGACCAATCCAGGTAAAAGCCTATGTCATCACCTATTTTTAAAGCTATAACGCCTAATTTTAGGGTTCATAGTTTCCAAGATATTGAGTTTTCAATTTTGGGGGGGTAGTTTCACCCCATAAAGGGGGACGTCGCCCCAAGTGCTAGGACCCCTCATACAAGTCCCTAGCATGATTGGTTCACGAGATATTAACAAAAGTGTAGTTAGGCCCTTTTGACAAGAAAATAAATGAATGATACTTTCAAAAACGAGGTGTCACCCCAAGTGCTAGGATACTGCCTATGGGAAAATCCCATCCTGGGTTCAGAAAATATTAACAAATGTGTAGTTAGACCCTTTTGACAAAAGCCACCGGTGTGCATACATACAAAAATTGCTCTTTCACCCCAGGTAAGGGTAGTTTTTATTTTGGGGGTTGACATACCTCATTCATACAAAAGGAGAATTCACTACGAGTCCTATGACACCCCATATGTTTACATCGCATTATTGGTTAGCGAGATACTAAAAATCGAATGACCTATTAGTTTTTTGTTTTTTTAATAAATTTTTTAAAAAGCCTCATCTATAAAGAATCTTTTAAAAATTCCGCTCTCTTACAAAAGCCCTCAAGTGCGCATGCATACAAAAATAACCACTACTTAACCTCCGGGTAAGGGTAGATTTATTTTGGGGTGGATATACTCCCGTCCATAGCAAGGGGTGGTTCACCACAAGTCCTACGACACCCTATATGCATCGTTCTAGCCTTACAAGCTCATTAAATTCGCCAAATTGTCAAAAAAGCACGTTTACCTCAAATTGCGTTTCCAAATTCCACCCATTTTAAAAAATTACCTCACCATCAAATAGAGCGGGAAAAATAGCATTTAAACGAACCCTCACTCAACCCTAGTCCTCGCCCGCCACCAAACATTTCCCAACATAGCCATACGTATTCAAGCACACACGCGACTTGCAAGAGAACATACACTACCCCACTACCCGCGAATAACCTTTTGTTTTGGTGCTCACACTCGCATGGGTGTCAGATGACAGTTAGCATCCTAATAAACATCCTCCATGACGTCAACACCCATTAACTTTTTATCACCATCGCACAAACAAGCCAAAGGGTCAACCTCTTCCCACGCTAACACGTGCACTGCACATGCTCGCTCCTGGACCACGTGCTCGCTCTAAGGACCCATGACGTCATCCCATGACGTCATCAGGATTACGCAATTTCTGGTCATGATGATGCAATATTTAGAGTCTAACAAACACTTACTACTCATCTTCAAGATTGCCGGTGGGGGGATACGAACCTCCACGCCTTCCGGATGTGAGCGACTGGTTACAGCCATGCCGTAACGACCACGGCTAACTCACCCGGTTACTAGTGGTTAAACAAACACAATAAGTATTGACTAGATGGAACATAGGATATTTCAATTTTTTTAAACTATCATTCGTCAATACGGACCATTCATGAACAACGTTAACAAACATCTAACTAGCGCGTGACGTAGTATGCGCTCACGGGTTGACAAAGAATCCCGGCGGAGGGATGACGTAACGCACCTGGACGCACATGCGCATCGGAAGTTTCATGTCTAACTTGTTTCGTTATAACAGGGCCATCCACACATCGCTCCGGCCGTGCTCTAAGCCAGTGCTCTGAGCACTTTGATGGAAGGTAGTTTTGGTAGTGGTGGGAGGAGCTCGGGTGGCAGCCGATCCATCCGTCTCTAGTCTAGTCCAATGCGCTTTGTTGACAGCATGTAAGTAAATCAGTTTCACAGTGGTCATGACTGAAGATCATACAAAGAGCAGCAACCTTTAAAGCTATACAGCTTATAAAGGAGCAAAAGTCACTCAAGGTCTGTACTACCTGTTCATATTGGTAAAATGTTGTTGAATTGTCCTCTCTAATATGTTCACATTTAGTTTTGAATATATCACAATATTCTTTATTTAACACATGCGTTCGTTTCTTGCACATTCCATACATCGGAGTACTATTCGATTTGTATATGCGGTATATTTTTTATGGCAAAACAGCTCTATTAATATGATGTCAGCTTTCCCACAAAAGCCATCGACTGCACAAACATCGTCCGTCTGGCTCAGGTCTCCTCGCTGCCACAGTGTAGTGGTGGTGGGGGAAGAAGTGCTAGTCTGACTGCCCAGTGCTCACCAATCACAATGACTGGATGGCCTTGTGTTATAACAACAACTGTGCATGAAACAAACATCAGCCTTTGTAGGAATGAGAGTTCATTATTATGGTTTATTTGTGAATCATCTTTGGCAAGAGTGTTGCCATTTTGTAATTTATTTGTGGTTTTTATCTCTAATGAAGCTGTGTTTTACTCTAGGGCTCTCTTTGCTCACGGCTTTGCTGTGGACGAGAAGGGACTCAAGATGTCCAAGTCTTTGGGAAATGTCGTCGACCCCGAAGAGATCACTCGTGGAGGCCGAGATCTCAAGGTTCAGCCAGTGTATGGCGTCGATACTCTCAGGTAAGAAGTGTTGCTTTCTGTTTCTACTATCCCAGCCTGTCTCCTATCATTGGCTGTCCTTCAGTTTCAGGCCAATGCTGGGATGGCACCTTCTAGTAGAGATTTGAAGCCATTCATTTTCAGTTTTGCCAATACAAAATTGTCATTTATAGCTGTTCTGTCGGTCAACACGATTGTGCCCAATGAATGGGCGGGATACAACATATAAATATGTATTAAAGGGAAAAGCTCTCAACATTAAAAAATCCATAGAAATATATCTAGCGAAGAAAGAGAATCCAGCAAATCTGAATAAACACACATTTTTAGAAAGGTCACAACTTTTCGTGCTGCTAAAATAAAATATAAAAAAAATCTACATCAATATAAAATGAGGCAATGAATGCATACGGAAAGGGATTAATGGGAAATATGTTATAGGAGAAGGATGCACTATGTGTTTATTTTTTCAACAAATCGAGACCTGAATATAGGTAGTATCGCCTTTAGAGCAGGTGGCACCCAAAATGAGACGTTTCTTATGCTGTGGCAGATGGCGTAAATGGCCTGCGATAGTAATGAAAACAGTAATAAACCAATTTGAGAGGAAAACTCCGTCAATCAATACTTACGTATTAAAACATATTTACATCGGGTACATGTTTCGAACCTTATAGGTCCTTCTTCAGCCCTGAACTTCAATAAATTTTGCAATCAATCATGATACAACTAACATCAACATGATACTTGTGAAACATACTATATGTAAAGAGATAATTAAATCCTGAAAATGACACAAGCAAAAATACATGAAAACGCATTAAAACACTGTTAAAATTGAACTAATGTTTGTTGCGTCGTAGTGTGACGACTTAGTCCAGTTGAATTTGAATTTATTCCATCGTGAAGTTTCCCCTTTTTCTTATTTAAAGTTAATTTGTTTCATTCGCAGTTAACTTCAAAGACAGACAGGCCAGGTCATTGGCCCTCTCTCCTTTCTTTCCGACAAGCGTAAGTCAGGTTGCATTTTGTCGATCTCATGTTTTCAGATTTTCGTTAATAATACATTTTTAATTTTTCACAAACTTGTTTCTATGAACTTAATCAAATTAATTGTTATTTCTTTTCTTTCTTTTTGGATAGACTCTGCACAAAGAGATCAATTTACGAATCTCTTCTAAGATTTTACATAGAAGAAGCCTCCGTCAATTGTCGCATGGGACATACCCATTAGATTATTCAACATGACTCATCACAGCCCACAGTGCAACTTGAAGTCAACTCTTGTCAATAAAAACTTTATGTGGTCAATCATCCAAATTCAACTCCCTCAATAGCATGTAATGAATACGGATCGGGTTGGCACTCGCCACTACGCAGTGCTACAGTCGACTTGAGATTGTTGATTTCCACATATGTTTATGTGCATTAAGTATTTAATCGGTCGGAGTGTTTTGGTGGTGTTCTGTGCAAACTTTTATTGATACACAAGTGCTTAAACTATTACTTCATAGTATTAATACCTGAAATGCTATTGTAGGAAGCATTAACTGAAATGGAATTTTAATTTTTTGTCGTGTGTTGAAGTTATCTTCGTGTGTTAATTTTATTGTTATTTAATGTAAGTAAACAGCAGTTTAGCCCTTACATTTTCATAAGTGCTTAATGTGAGTAGTGAAGATGCCTTGCTGTTTTGTACCAGGATGCAAATCTGGCTATGGGGACTGTAAAGAAGTCAGACGGTTTTTCAAACCTCCTAAAGGTAAGGAACGTTTTATCAAGTTCAAAGGGGCCATGCCAGGGAAGGATAGGGAACTTACTGAAAAGTCATACATCTGTGATGCTCACTTTTCAGAAGATTTAATTGTTAAATTTGACAAATTTTTGATAGGAAGTAGTACTTCTCCCAAGAACCAACTGGCGATTGAAAGACTTTTCTGTTCCACATATATTTCCTAATTTGCCTAACTATTTGTCCAGTATGGTGTAAATAAAAATGCTCTTGATGTCATTAAAGACTACTTCTGTGAATAAAGGGATGAGAATAAAACGACAATGAGTTTAAAAACACATATCTACCGTAATGCTGAAGGAGGCGTGATCAGTTTTAGGCAATAGCCTACTCCAAGAAGGGGTCATGACTGTACCTTCTATGTCTGTTAAATGTTAAGAGCTTCTGAAATGATGGTAGTTTATTGAGTTTGGTGTTTGTGGAGTGAAATTTGTGGGTATAATTATTATAGTAGGCCTAATCTACGGTAAACTTGAAAGTTGCGTTCGTACGTTTTTTTTTGGCTGTGTTGCAAGTCTGTTAAGGGAATGTAAAATGTGTAACAATGTGAAGAAATCCTTTCTGATAGCGAGGTTAATTTTTCCGTTCTTTTTTTTTTTTTTTAATTTACCGATAGCTGGCAAAACGAATTGCATTTTGAACTTGCTCTCTGTCTTCGCTTATTGTCGAAACTGGACTATTACAGGAGACGACTTATTAAATTATAATTGGACACAGTGTAGTAAGTGGAGATGTCAAACTTATTAGCGCCTATGAGGATATCTTGCGGTGTTTTAACATGTAAAACAGGTCGCAAGGTTTTAAAAGTCTCGTAAGCGCATATGCTAACTTACATCACAGATCGGAGCCAGCGCTGCGCTGCGGCGGACCAGGCGTACTAGGCCAGTGATATCACTTCTTATTCTATTCGTTATAACATAAGTATTGTTACGGCTGTGAGTTTGTTTCGTCGCCTCGCCGCGTGAGTCACAGCCGCCCCCGGGCTATGCTCTGCCTCTGTGTGTTACCTGCACCTTACGCAACGGAGCTGTGAGGACAAAAGGGATGGTCCAGAAAATTCGCGACCCAGCTAGTGATGGAAATCTCGAGAAGCCGTGAATCCTGGACGATTCTAGAAGCATTCATTGAGTCACCAGCCTGCTATATAAGCGGCCTCATTAGCGAGGGAGGGACAGTGTTTTTGAGCTAGTGTGTGTTTTTACCTGAGCGACAGTAGTGTGGTGACGTGACTTGCGTAACCCAAGTAAGGCTATTGCATGCAGTGAAGTGCTGTGGTGAATTGCGAAACGCCGTGGGCTGTTCCCTAGCTAGCGGACAGTGGAGCAGTGTATAGCAGACTCGTAAGTAGCCTAACGGTAGTTTGTGAACTCAAGGCAGTGTACAGGTATTTCGGTGAGTGACAGACTGGCTGGACACAGGTCAGCCTAATTAGTGAACGGACAGCTGCTTGAGAGAGTGAAAGGGAAGTGTTCCCAGTCAGAGAGGAACTAGAGCTTGTATCTGTTTATTGTGCGGTGTACTGTAACTTGCTAAGACCTGCAATAAAATTACTATTTCTTTAAAAGGACCATTGTTTTGTGCTTCTACCCACCGTAATCCAGTTAACGAAAGTGCCACAAGGGGTAGCACGTAACAGTATTGATTGACGGAGTTTTCCTCTTAAATTGGTTTATTAGTTATTTGTCAATACGGACCTAACAAATTCCATTATGGATTTGAATGAAACAAAAATTAACACAGTTCCGAGAATCCGTAACATACATTTTCCAAAAGCCTCAGTTAGTCATTTCAGTAGCAACGAAAACTAACATCTGAAAAGATGGTACATCGGTATGGTATAGTTACAAGGGATGTAAAATCAATAACATTATTATTATTATTAGTGATTTTAGCCCGCTAAGGAGCGCTTATGACTAGTGCTACTGCGATGCTTTCTTTGTTCCCCAATATCTCCTCAGTCCAGCCAATAACTTGTCCTGCCTCTCCTAAACATTATTATTATCTTTAATCTATATATTTATAAAGTTCCATTCCGTATTGCTCTAGGTGGTGGGTTGCCAGCCACGGCACTCAGCACTCCAAGGTTGAAGTGAGCCCCAACATCCTGCAGACAAGTGCGGACGCTGTTCACAAGATACGCATCGTCTTGCGCTTCCTCTTGGGCACCATCCACGATTTCACCCCATACAACGTCCCCGAGGATAGCTTCTACATGCTGGACCATTACTTGTTACATCTATTGCAAGACTTTGATACACAGGTACAGTGGTGTTGTGAGTTCATATGGGAACTCCTCAGGGGCTCACATCTAGTGGAACGTGAGTCCAGCATTGCTTCCATTTACTTGTGCCGGGCTCCTCTCCGTCTTCTTTCCTGTCGACCTCTCTCTTCCGACCCCGACGGTATTAGGGTATCCGAGGCGTAGGGAGTCTCTTCCTTTCCCGCCTTAATTGGCCCTTGTCTCATCTTTCCTGATACCCTCATTCTTCGAGGGGTCAGCCCTCAGGGGCTCACGGCTGGTGAGTTCGGGAGTTGACGATCCCGGGGTATTCCTGAGGTGGGTCCGTTTTTTCCAATTTTATCCATTACCTCTGGGGCGGATCCTCTCCTCTTTCCCCCTTTCCTATCTGTCTTTCATGGCTCTCCTTCCTTCCAAGTCCCTCAATCCTCATTCTTCGAGGGTTGAGGGCATTTCTTTTCTTCCTGTGTTTTATTTGCCTCATCTTTGATTTGTTTACCATTTCTCCTTCTAGTATGTAAGTCTGTAGTTAGTATTAGTTATAGTTTTCATTCTCATCTCATCTTTCACTATCACCCAAACCATTAGGGGCTGATAACCTCGATGTTAGGCCCCTTAAAGCAACAATCATCATCATATGGGAAGTGCGAGTGTGTTTGCTTGTCTTGTAGCTATGCCTTCTGTTTGTAGGTCCAGCACTTGTACAGCAACTACCAGTACAACTCTGTCTGCAAGCTGATCACCAACTTTGTGACCAATCAGGTGTCTGCTCTGTATTGCCACGTCACCAAAGACAGGTGAGCTTGTCCTCGCGCTCATCCCACTTATCCTAGACCTAATCCATGAAAAATTAATTTTGTTAAGAAATATATCGCAACATTGAAAACGTAACGGAGGCGATTTATATACAGGGCACCAGGGAATGTTCTCCGCAGTGACTACAGGCTTTTGCCCAAGGTAGCATCAGCAGTTAAGTTGGCAGCACGGTGTCCTTGACAGGGTGAATCCCACATGTGTGGGCTGTAGGCTGTCAAAATCGTCAGTGTGTATTGCAATAAGGGAGCGTGTGTGTCATCAGCACTTCCAGTATCAGTTATGAATGGCTGTGGTGAGAACAAAGTTTACAAAGTCGTGCTGCCAACGTAACTAGGGAGGCTAGCTTTCGCACTAGCCCGTAGTCACTGCAGAGAGCATTCCCTGGCGTCCTGTAGAATGAATGATAGCAGGTTAACCAAACAGATTTTTAAATATCTTTGGAAATAGAAATCGACAACAGCCTGGTTTCAAGAAGTTAAAAAAAAAATTATAAAGAAACAGTGTAAGAGAAGAAGATGCACTAGAGAGAGAAATTTTCAAAAAAAAAGGTATTGGGAATGGAAGGACTCCAAGGAAGACAATACAGGGTGTCATTTATGTACTTGAGTACCCTTCAGGGGCATGTAGGGGATGGGTATAGGATCAATTTGAGATAGGGAACATTGTTTTGAAGAGCTTCTTCAAGACAGGCATTGCAAATGCATTGGATGGAAGTCAGGATGGAGCAGTATGGGATGATGACCAGAACGATGCACGCGAGAGTACCTCGGAGATTGACGGCAGTGACAATGAATAGGGCGAGTACCGTAAGCCAGTTGCCTTGTTTCAATAATGCAATTTTTTGTTGTTAATACGGTCATTCCCCCCGTATATCTCTCACCGAAAATTTTCGCACATATTTTCGGTCAAAAAAGTGCGAGATATAGGCGAGCAAATACAGTATTAATGTCAGTTTCAACATCCCAAAATCCATTAAAATCAGTTTAAACAACAGCCCTGGATTAAAGGCAAGCCCCAACAAGTGTTTAACCCTGTTGATAACAAGCCAAGTTTAGTGGAATTACATGTGTTTGTAGCGGGGAAACATTTATTTACCACTACAATCAATTATCAATTTAGTTCTTCTATTTTGCCTATAGGTTTTCATCCTCTCTTGTCTGCAGCAGAGAACACCCTTCCTTTAGTTCTTCTATTAATTTTAGTTGGTAGTCTAATATGTGAACTGGATCAGAGGCAGAGACTCAGAGAGTAAGGAAAAATATCATGAAGCAAAGAAAACATGCCAGAAAATGATACAGGAAGAAAAACGGAAGTGCTGGGAAAGTTTCACAGAAACCCTACAGGTGGATGTTAAAGGAAGTAAGAAACTTCTGTATGGATTGGTTAGAAACAAAGTGAGAAATAAAGAAGAAACAACATTTGTGAAGACAGACAGTGGATATACTTCAACGATGGGAAGAGTATTTCGCTAAATTACTTAACGTCAAATTCAAGGAACTGGCTGAAGAGGAAGAACATGAAGAAGAAAAGGTGGAAGAAAGCGGGAATGAAGCATAGCAATGTTGGAAATAGAAGAAGCCCTAAGGAAGATGAAGAATGGTAAGGCACCAGGAGTGGATGAAGTGACTACAAAGATGATCAAGGCAGCAGGACCAGTAGGGTTACATTGGATGTATAGACTATTTCGTGTGATATGGAAGGAGAAACAAGTACCAGAAGATTGGAGGAAGGGTCTGATAATTCCAGTATTCAAGAAGGGTGATAAGAAAGAATGTAACAATTATCGGGGAATCACTCTTATTTCCCATGTTGCAAAGATCTTTGAGAGGATATCAGAGAAAAGAGTGAGAATGAAAATGGAGGAAGAACAACATGGATTTCGAAGAGATAGATCAACCTTTAATCTAATCTTTGCTCTAAGAAACATGATGGAGAAAAGATGGGAGTTCAAAAAGGATTTGGTGATGACATTTCTAGATAATGAGAAGGCATATGACAGTGTGCACTCCCGTGGTGCACTGGCATGCTCGTGATGTGGCAAGGCGTCTTGCATGGCCTTCTCAGTGTGTACCTGCTATGCGTCTTGGTAGGTGTGCCTTTACCAACTGAAGAGCCCAATTGGCACGCTGGGGTGAAACACTAGCATTATGTTGAGTTATGCTGGACATTTTTATCACTTTTTGTGTTAATTATAATGGCTCAATGGACAATACTCATTTTGATTCTCTTTCGAGAACATTTGATTATACGACAGTGTCCCACGAAGATTGGTCTGGGACGCATTGATAAAAACCAGGGTAGGCAGAGCAGAAATACAAATGATCAAAGCCGTGTATGAAAAGTGTGTAAGTAGTGTGAAGACCAAGCTAGGACAAACAAACTGATTCAGTGTTGAAACAGGACTTCGACAAGGAAGTGTGTTATCCCCTATACTGTTTATAACTGTCATGGATGAAATCCACAAGAGTGTGAAACGAAGAAGGGGAAGCAAGGAGACTAAGTCCTTACTCTTTGCAGACGACATAGTAATAAGGGGAGAAAATGAGATAGAAGTGCAAGAACAAGTCACTGTATGGAATCAAGAGATAGAGGAGTATGGAATGAAAATAAGTGTAAGACTGTAGTGATGACAAGAAACAAGAGAGAAGGAAGACAGAATATTGAAGTCAATGGAAATCCATTGGAAATGGTAAAAAGCTTAAGTATTTGGGGAGCATACTCACATTAGATGGTACAATAACTGAAGAAATTGGAAAGAGAATCCAACAAGCTAATGGGCTTTACCAGTGTGTGAGAGGTTTAGTATGGAACCAGGAAGTCCCAGACAAATGCAGGAAAGCTCTATTCTCAATGTATTACACACCAATTTTGACATATGCAGCAGGTACTTGGACCACAACAAAATGCGATGAAAGCCGAATCCAAGCAGCCGAGACGAAGTTCCTTAGAGGAATAATTGGGAAGACACGGAGGGATAAAATCAGAAATGTGGACATGATCTAGGTTCCCAAAACTGCAAGACAAGATAGAGACCAGTAAACTGAAGTGGTACGGACATATGATGAGAATGGAAGAATATAGAGTACCAAAAAGAATATTTATGGAGAAAATACCAGGAAGAAGTCCACGAGGAAGGCCCAGAAAGAGGTGGATAGATACGGTGATGGAAATCATGGAGAAAAGAGGGACCTGGAAACGGGAAATGAAGAAGAAGAAGTCTAATATGTGAGTCTTGTACCATTTTGATTCTGTCAGTTTTATTCTTCAGGTCGTCGAGTGTTATTTGATATCTTCCTTAATTTCGGTGATCAATTTAATCCTGGTATTGCATTTCCATAATTTTTCTACTAATTCTAGTTTCCGGTGTTCGAAGAAGATGTCCAAAAAATGAGATCCGTTTCTTTCTAATTGGTTCAATTTCCTTATAAACTGTATTATTTGATGCTATTCTCCAATGGCCATCAACGGAGGCTGCTTTGTGGGGGTATGGACAAAGGCCTGAGTAAGAGAATGCCAAAATCCTTTATTTGGAGTGTAGCGCTATATGGAGCTGAGACATGGACATTGAGAAAAGAGGAAGAAAGCAAAAAGATTGTTGGCGTTTGAGATGTTGATATGAAGGAGAATGGAGGAAGGGATAAAATGGGTAGAGAAAGTGCGAAATGAACATGTGCTGAAAAGAGTTGGGGAGGAGAAAAATATATTAAAGATAATCAGGATGAGGGAACAAAATTGGCTTGGTCATTGGATGAGAAGAAATTGTTTACTTATGGGTGCAATGGAAGGAACGGTGAATGGTAGAAGACGGAGAAGATTCCAAATGGATGACAGTACACTATAAGGATCGACGCAAAGTATGAAACAACACAGAGAGTAGCTGGAGAAAGGTTTGCTTGGAGAGCTGCCCTAGGGCACAACACTGATGATGATAATAATAATATCGTATGGTCGGGTGCAGGGTGCAAGCTTTGTAATTTGATACCCAGAGGGTAGCTTGCATGTCGAATTTCGTTGTTCCTTGAATCGCTATGAAAGTCAAGGAGGTTAGATATCTTAAGCTCCTTGAACACTGTAGCGCTTTCTAGTAGAGAAATGAGGAACTTTGTGTTGGCAGAAGCTCCCGGGATTAATTTTGCCATTATGAACACGGCCTACTGAATTCAAATGGGTTCTTTGACATGCCAACATCGTATGACATGCGTGCCGTATTTTTGCCGCCTTTCAAAAATCACTTACCACGGCCAGGAGCTAACCTGCAAACTTGGGGTTAGTAGACCGACACGCTATCCACTCACCCTCCGTGGCAAGCTACTGATGATGATGATTTGTAGATTTGAAAATAGTTTCATTAGCCCTCTATTTCCAACTCATGTATTCTCCTAAAATGTCCGAACCAACTCATTCTCGACTTCTGTATGATCTCTTGTAAGGGATTCTCCTCCACAACCTCACTCACTCTGTCACTCTCTCATTTCTTACTCCATCCCTTCTTGTTATTCCTAATGTGCTTCACAAGCCTGGTTCCTGTTCACCTGTCTCTTCTTCATAACCCACGTTTCTGATGCGTTGCTGAGTATTGGGACATAATACGTCCCTGCTCCACACCAGACCTGTCACGTTCTGCAGGAATCCATGGGCTTGCCTTCCTCACTTACTGATCTCCTTGTTATTTCTACCACTTACTTCTGTTACACTATTACATTTCTGTTAATAAGAGTTAAAATTGGAAATGTAATATAATTTTGACTGCTCACACAATCCAAACAGTTGTGGTTTCCTATGGCTAGCCCGGATTCCAATCCATCAGCTTTCTTGCGTTCCAATGGAGTTGTGTGAGGTTTCCTGAAGTTCTAGCAGTCACATCAAGTTTGTTGCAATGTAGCAGGTGCCCCTTATCCATTTTACTTCCAGGTTCGTGACAAAGTGTGCGTTCTGCCAACACCACCTAGATATAAGGCCTTTGCATTCAAACAAGATGGCGGACACAGAAGGCAGAGCTGCTGGAGCACGCCGCATGCCATGGCCCATATGACGGGTTCCTTCCAACTGATACTGTAAATCGTCGGCAGCAGCATTTATAGGCTATTATGTTGACTTCATCCTTTACCGGTACTTACCTTTACATGGCTAACAAACAAAGACGGCATACTACAGAATAAGCTTCTTCTCGTTGTTCACCTGTAAATGAAACCTCACGAGAAACTAGGTACCGTAGGAATAATTGAAACATACACTATTTTACTGTTCCTGGATCAATTTACTGTATGTAAATAGCCAACGACCATAAAAAACAGCAGTAAAATATGCGCATTTGATAGAATTATCTGAAATACATGCATAAGATCAGGTTTTTAGCTAGATATATGGACTTGCCACCTAAACAACTGTGTCGTTCTTCATGAAATATTCCGGGTACCCATTTAATCATTAAACTATAGCTTTACTATATAATGTTGCCATCGGACAGAGTCCTCAACCGCACTGGGCAATTCGGAAGACAAGATGGGTATGGGTCTTGGGCACTTTCCGTGGGAGTGTTTTCTCTTGACCATCTTCACAATGGAAAACAGTATTCTGTCTGAAGTCTTGAGCATTAAAATGCAGCTCACAAACCTGCAATTTACAAAAGAATCACACAAAGTAACATTTGTTGAAGTTACAGTATGATTGAGTATTTCCATTCTGAATGAACTAAATTTGAATAGGCCTACTTTATATCTGTGTAATTTTTCAAAAATGTCTTCCTCTATAAATTATCCCAAGAGTAACCTACATAAACACTGCAAAATTGTGCTTTGTTTAATTCTACATGTTTAATTTTTGAGTTAAGAATAATTCCTTCAAACTCTTCCCTATTACTGATGCCCCATGAGAGAAATTTCACAAGAACAACTGCTCCAATGGATGGGGTGGGGGTTGGGCTAGTCCATAATAACGGTTTGAATCTAAAATCAGAATCATGCATAGTAGCCTATAGTATTTTTTTGTTTGTTTTTACCATATATTTACCATTTAGAAATGTGAGCAGTATGTGTGCTGGGTGAATTGTGTAGGTATCTAGCACCAGTGTCTCATGACCCCACTGTCCTACTGCATAGAGAGAGAGATGAGTCGGTGTTTACCATTTAGAAGTGTGAGCAGTATGTGTGCAGGGTGAATTGTGTAGGAATCTAGCACCAGTGTCTCATGACCCCACTGTCCTACTGCATAGAGAGAGAGAGATGAGTCGGTGTTTACCATTTAGAAGTATGAGCAGTATGTGTGCTGGGTGAATTGTGTAGGTATCTAGCACCAGTGTCTCATGACCCCACTGTCCTACTGCATAGAGAGAGAGAGAGAGATGAGTCGGTGTTTACCATTTAGAAGTGTGAGCAGTATGTGTGCTGGGTGAATTGTGTAGGTATCTAGCACCAGTGTCTCATGACCCCACTGTCCTACTGCATAGAGAGAGAGATGAGTCGGTGTTTACCATTTAGAAGTGTGAGCAGTATGTGTGCTGGGTGAATTGTGTAGGTATCTAGCACCAGTGTCTCATGATCCCACTGTCCTACTGCATAGAGAGAAAGATGAGTCAGTATTTACCATTTAGAAGTGTGAGCAGTATGTGTGCTGGGTGAATTGTGTAGGTATCTAGCACCAGTGTCTCATGACCCCACTGTCCTACTGCATAGAGAGAAAGATGAGTCAGTATTTACCATTTAGAAGTGTGAGCAGTATGTGTGCTGGGTGAATTGTGTAGGTATCTAGCACCAGTGTCTCATGATCCCACTGTCCTACTGCATAGAGAGAGAGATGAGTCGGTGTTTACCATTTAGAAGTGTGAGCAGTATGTGTGCAGGGTGAATTGTGTAGGTATCTAGCACCAGTGTCTCATGACCCCACTGTCCTACTGCATAGAGAGAGAGATGAGTCGGTGTTTACCATTTAGAAATGTGAGCAGTATGTGTGCTGGGTGAATTGTGTAGGTATCTAGCACCAGTGTCTCATGACCCCACTGTCCTACTGCATAGAGAGAAAGATGAGTCAGTGTTTACCATTTAGAAGTGTGAGCAGTATGTGTGCTGGGTGAATTGTGTAGGTATCTAGCACCAGTGTCTCATGACCCCACTGTCCTACTGCATAGAGAGAGAGATGAGTCGGTGTTTACCATTTAGAAGTGTGAGCAGTATGTGTGCTGGGTGAATTGTGTAGGTATCTAGCACCAGTGTCTCATGATCCCACTGTCCTACTGCATAGAGAGAAAGATGAGTCAGTATTTACCATTTAGAAGTGTGAGCAGTATGTGTGCAGGGTGAATTGTGTAGGTATCTAGCACCAGTGTCTCATGACCCCACTGTCCTACTGCATAGAGAGAGAGATGAGTCAGTGTTTACCATTTAGAAGTGTGAGCAGTATGTGTGCTGGGTGAATTGTGTAGGTATCTAACACCAGTGTCTCATGACCCCACTGTCCTACTGCATAGAGAGAGAGATGAGTCGGTGTTTACCATTTAGAAGTGTGAGCAGTATGTGTGCTGGGTGAATTGTGTAGGTATCTAACACCAGTGTCTCATGACCCCACTGTCCTACTGCATAGAGAGAGAGATGAGTCGGTGTTTACCATTTAGAAGTGTGAGCAGTATGTGTGCTGGGTGAATTGTGTAGGTATCTAGCACCAGTGTCTCATGACCCCACTGTCCTACTGCATAGAGAGAGAGATGAGTCGGTGTTTACCATTTAGAAATGTGAGCAGTATGTGTGCTGGGTGAATTGTGTAGGTATCTAGCACCAGTGTCTCATGACCCCACTGTCCTACTGCATAGAGAGAGATGAGTCGGGTGTATTTTGGAACTCTAGATCCACGCTGTTTTTCATACTTAGAACAATGATACCATATAGTACTCCAGAATATGTTTGATTCTTTCATAAATTAATAGGCTGTGATCGTTACAGTGCCTGAGAACAGTCTGCTTGCATTACCGATCCAAAGGCATCTAGATAATATTATGAAGTAGCCTACTGCAGTGGTAGTCTCCATCTTACAGGGCTAGCTTTCTTTTTTGTCTCAAGCACTGTATGGTACAGTACCAGAAGTTTAGCTTTAGAACAAACTATTATGCTACACGTCTACTTAAATTTTATATCTTGCATTTTAACGGTTACCTTCATTAGGGAATTTCCTATTAAAACATCCTGCTGGGAGCAATAGGGTATCCTAAACTAGCACCAACAGGTAGCCTACTATGTGGGATCATTTTGTTCTGTGTTTAAAATAACAAATAACACACAATAGGCTGTTCTACAAACGCTTTAGAGCGAAGATTTATCCTATTATTAACTTGTCATTCTTCAAATTCGATGCGTATAACATGCCAATGGAAGGCAAATCCATTGAGTCCCACATATAGGCTAACAGTCATGACATCTAGCTGAAAGGTTTCGCATAAGATAACCCAATTTAAGGGAAGTCAGGTATACCTACTTAAACTATCTAGAATCTGAGCAATTTGTGGTACATATTTAATGACTTTCTAGTGACACCAGACTCAATTATATTAATCACTTGCTTTGAACATCAATTCTCAATATGCATTACAAAATAATTCTATAATTATCACATCAAAGCTTTTTCAGCATTTGATCACAACAGACAGTGTGTTGGCTAATATTTAAAATCATTGAGAGATCTGCAGCTTAGCTTGATTTCACATAGAAGAGGCTCATTTCAGACAAATATTTACCACAAAACCAGGGGTGTTTACGTTAGCTAACGTGGTCTAGGCGAAAACCATTGGTCTGCCGGATGTGAATGCGTGGGGTTGGCAATACTGTACATGATGCTAAAAATGGCAGAGTCAGCTGGAATTCCATCTATATAAGTCGTGGTCCTATTTGGGATGACTATATCATCTCCAGATTATTTTCCCTACCATTACTACAGTTATGTTGGCTAATTTCAGTAGTTTGAGAATGTTTTACTTCGGTTCAGGTGTTCTGTACTGTTACCATAGCAGCATGCTCATATGTAAACATGTACATGTAAACATTTCAAAATGTGATAGCCTAATATAAAATAATACGGTACCGGTATAACTAGGTTTAATTCACCTATGCAAAATAAACTTGTCTCGTAGTTAGGGAGATTCGTCGATTAATTATTTAATGAGAAACATCGTTCCTTATTATCTGAAACTTGAAGCAATGCTTTGCAGTTAGGCCTACTCTAACCTTAAAATGACGTGGTCACTTGCGAGTTGTTTACAAGTTAATGTATAAGTTCTTAGGGTTCGTTATATTATTACGAATATATCGGCTATTTATTTAGTAGGTTAACACTGGTTAGATAAAAGGAAAACAACGTGTATTGTTACTTACCACAGAATGTTTTGTTGGTATGGAGTTCTCTCGTTTAAATGATGATACCCAACGTTTCTTCAAATTCTCTTCTTCGGGGAACTTAAGACACTTGATTATTATTTTCATTATCATAATTACACCTGCACTTCGGCACACGACACTTGTAAACAAAATTTTACAGCAAATAAAACTGAAAAAAATCGCAGAATAACTACAACGGCATGCCCACACACACACATCTGCCTACAAGATCCACCATCTTGGCGACTTTCAATTCAGTGCAACGGCCTTCTATGTAGGTGGTGTTGGTTCTGCAGATCTCAGGATGTTGATTCGTTTCAGATGAGCTGCAAGGGAGTCATGGCCACTGTTGAGTCTGAAGAAGGCTACAGCTTCTCTTCTTGGTGTTAATTTATATTGATCCCATTTAGCATCAATGTCCTTCCATAATTTAGTTTCTGCTGTTTTCTTTGCCATTTCTTCATACCTGTTTTTGATAGTGTTTTTCAAGATCCTTTTTGCTGACATAAAATCAGTCTGACTGACAGGTTGTTGTAGTGTGGTACCTTATTTTGCTAATCTGTCTGCCTCTTCATTACCTGCTATTCCAACATGAGAAGGGATCCACTGAAATGAGATCTGTTTGTGGAGTCTTCGAAGGGTTTTTATCATACAAAAAATTTCTTTCAGTTCTTTATTTTGAGGCTTATAATTTGACGAGACGGCAATAGTATCTTTTGTGATATACTGTACATGTTAATACTTATTGAATTGTGTAGAGCAATTCTATCAAATGGGTATCAAATACTCCAGCTTTAGGTCGATTGTCGTCAGTATCAGTCGATAATTCAGTCTCACACATTTTCCTCAGAGTTAAAACCTTTATTTCCCCTTTGTTCAAAGAGCTACCAATATTTATCACCACGTATCTTAATTAGCTCAGAGCAAGATCATAAACGTACAAGGCTTCAGGAGATTCACGGGACATAAACACATCGGTATACTCTGAGAGAGGGTGATTTCCACATCGTGTTGGTTGCAACAGTGTTAGTGGAGCGTGGCTAGTAATAACACTAAGAGTTAAGGTGTGGTTTTAAGGTGTGGAACTACGAGGTCATCTGCCCCTAAGGGTTGAATTGATTTTTCTTCTTGGTTGTAAGTTCTAGGTTTGTTCTTCTAGACAATCAAACGTGTACATCCTGTTACACCCCTATGTACTGGATGCAACCTCATCAGAGGAAACTGTCAATTGCTACATGTTTCCCGCAACACCCCCTAGTGCAGCGAATCCTGGACCTAATAGCCGGGTTGTGCCGCGCTGACACTCGAATCACCTTTCTGTGGCTTCCAAGCCACATGGGAATTGCGGGAAATGAGTTACTGGATCACGCTGCAAAAGAGGCGGTATCACTACCACCTCGACCAATGGAGGTAGCTGCTAGAGATATTCGCTCTCAGTTACGCCTACAAGTACTGGCATTTTGGGAGAGTCAGTGGCTAGCTGACCCACTGCCCAGTAAACTGAGAGCGATCAAGGGAAGTACTTGCGTGTGGTGAAGCTCTTTCCGGTCACGGAGGGAGTCCGTCATTTTGTGTAGGCTAAGGATAGGTCATACAAGATACACCCACTCGTATCTGATGAGAAGGGAAGACCCCCCACTTTGTACCTGTGGAGCCGTTTTCACCGTGGCCCACATTTTAACCAAGTGTGTGGATCTTGCTGACTTACGAAGAAACCTTGGTTTGCAGATGACACTCAAACTTATATTAGCCGATGACTCGGTGGCTGCTGATCGCGTTATCTGCTTTATATGTGAGAGTGGGTTAGGGCCAGCAATCTAAATTTTTCAGTATAAATTGACTCAACGACTTCTTCGTTTTTGAATGATTTTTTTTCCCGTGATTTTTGTTCATTTTTATATTTTTTTTGGGCCTATTTTCATTTTATGAAAAAATAGGCTTATGAGATCACCTTTTGTCCGTGCGTGTGTGTGAGAGAGAGAGAGGTGTGTGTGTGTGTCACCTAATAACTTCTAAACGGCTGGAGCGATTACAATGAAACTCGGTAAGATCATAGCACTATTCTGGCCGACCCCGACCGTGCCCTTCAAATTTTATTGTCTCTCACCAATTCAACATGGCGGCTGTGCAAAATATTTCACCAGCATTCAGTATCTCCGAAACTATTACCGATATCACCCTGAAATTGTGTACGGTGATAAAGGGCACTACTAGAAGTTCACTTATGAGACTTTCTAAAAATCTGGTGACTACAAAACCAACATGGCGGCCAAGCGAAGTTGAGACTTTTAAATAGACTTTTCTCACGATTTAACTATCCAAACGTAATGAAACTTGGTACAGCAAATGTTTATACACATTGTAATGCACTGGAGTCTAATTATTTCAATTGTTTACATAACCTCAAAATTGCGGCTGTGCGAAATATTTCACTGACATTCTATATCTCCGAAACTATTACAGATATCGCCCTGAAATTATGTACTGTGATAAAGGGTTCTGATATAAGTTTATCTTGACGACTTTCATAAACCTGTAAAGTACAAAACGAACATGGCGGCCAAGTGAAGTTGAAACATTTTAATAGACTTTTCTCATGATTTAACTCTCTAAGCGCAGTGAAATGTGGTACAGTAAATGATTTTACATATTGTAAAGCACTGGCATCTAATTTAGTTCAATTGTTTACATAACCTCAAGATGGCGGCTGTGCGAAATTTTAAAATTAAGTTTTTATTTCTTGTGTCTTAATCATGCGATCGAAGTGAAAGTTTGAATAATGAACCTAGGCAGTAATTGTCCTTGAATGGTACATAACTCTATGGCCCATATATATAACAATCCAAAATGGCGAGCATCCGAAATATTTAGACGGTTCTCAATATCTATGAATCTTTCACAGCAATCAAACTGAAATTTTTTATGTTCATAGAGGCTATGAACATATGTTCACCTATAGGACTTTCAGTAACCTGGTGTGCACAAATCCAACATGGCGGCGACGCAAAGTATAAATATTAAAATGGACGTTTCTCACGAATTAACTATCCGAGTGCAGTGAAACGTTGCACGTTAAATGCTTATACAAATGTTAATCCAATGGCATCTAATTTATTTCAATTGTTTGCATAATCACAAGATGACAGCTGTGCGAAATTTTAAAATCTCGTTTTTACTTCTTGTGTTCTAATCATGCGATTGAAGTTTGAATACCACACGTACACAATAATCTTAATGTAATAGTTCAAAAATAAAAATCCAACCTGGCGACCATCTGAAATATTTAGACGGTTCTCAATATCTAGGAATCTATCACAACCTTCAAACTGAAATTTTGTATGTTGATAGAGGCAATGAACATGAGTAGGATATATGAAAATAGGCTGTATAGTTCTTCACAGAACTACTTGTTTTTATTTTCATTTAATTTTTTGTTTTTGTTTTATTAATTTTTGGTCCTTTAAAATTTAGGTGTCCACCTCAAAATTTTAAATTCAATTCCAAATTTGTATTCTTTAATCTGTGTTAAGAGGGGCAGATGACCTCGTAGGTCCGCCCCTTAAAACGACAATAACTAACTAACTAAACTGTTGACAGGCTGTACTGCAGTGCCCAGGACGAGACGTGTCGACGAGCCTGCCAGTCGGTCATGAGACACATCTTGGAGACGGTGACTGTGGCTGCCGCCCCGGTTGTACCACTGCTGGCTGAGGAGGTGTTTCTCCACCACCCTTGTAAAGGAGGTACGTAGCTCTCTCAACTTCCTCCTCGGAGTTGTGTGTCTGTTCAGTAGTCAGCCGTTGGGTTGCCAGATTCCAAAAATGGAAAAACGGAACACACGTCCCAAAACGTTTTTTCTAAATCAAGGTTTTTAAATGTTGTAATAAATATTACACATACGTATAAAATAAGCATAACATAATCAAGTACACAAAATTATAACTAGATCTTGCTGACATATCTTATAGGCCTATGATCTAGCAGCTTACAAATACTTTCCATTTGAACGACCCTTTACAAGAATGTTTTATTTGTAAGTACCTTTTGATAAAATTCACTACAATTTTCGTCATAATTGTAATATGTGAACAATTCTTGTTTTATCAAACTAATGGAGCTTCTGTTTCTATAATTGGAGGGGAAAATGCTGAGTATTAACTTCACAAGGACTAAGATATTCCTTAATTTTGTTGCCCCTAATAAATCTATAACATGTACCTATCTGACACAGACATAGAAATCATTTTCTCTTTCAAACTTGCACCTGTATTATAGTTCATCTACTGTAAGTTTGCACTTTTTTGACAGTTCTCTCGGGAACAAACGCTCCTACAGAACATATCAATCCGCCTCTACCACGTGCATTACAGCCAATGAGCACCCACATGACAGCCTGCAATGGCCGCTGTATTCCGTTGAGGTGTCCACAGCTGTTATGAGTTGCCTAAACCTACATTCATCTCGCAATATCAATTCATTGCCCTTTTTAAAGGAAACTTGTATTTCTTTGTGACATTTATCAAATAATCATTCTAACAGCACACCTAAAACCCACTGACGGCTCGCTGACAGAATGTTGCATCATTGGACTCGCTGTGACACAGCAGCTGATAACTTAAATGTTAGAGTGGAATGATTTTAGGCCCATCATTTCACAGCTTAAGAAAAATGCTTACTAAGGTATGGTGTAAGATGTCTTAAATAAGACGATACGATCATTACTTGCTTGACCTGTTGGATTGATATTAAAATAAAACGTACGAAACATTTCACCATGTAATTTGGCCTACACAACAACTCATATTTTAGGCCTATGGTACTTTTTCGCACAAATCATGCCATATGAAAGTTATTCACCAGGCCAATGTCCTTGGGGAAATCAATAGTTCTGCTGCCTTTTCTTTTACCTTCAAAAAGAGAGAAATAAAATACATATCTTGAACAAGAAATTCCGTATCTACTTCCGACTCGATATTCAAAACAAAGATGTCTGACCTGGAGACATCTCAGGCTAAATATATACTCAACATTTAAGATAACCACTATATATTTATCTGAAAATTGAACGCGTGTTCATATGGAAATAATAATTTCAGACAACTTTGCGCAATATTATCAATTATAATTATTATTATTTAATATAATTAACACGTTATTTTCTCAGGCGGATGAACACAGTAAAGTGTCCATTACCAACCGCACGCCCATCCCACAAGCACGTGGATAATGCAACTTTTCAGTCTGGCCGACAGAATATGTTGCCAATATATTCACAATTACTGGAACAAGCGAAAAAATAACCTGAAAAACTTAAATGTGAATAAAGCTTGTATATATTTGTTATGGACTACAGGTTATAAATTGAGTCTTTCCTTATGAGGGTTGGCAACCCTAGCTGTCAAAAAAGTGCAAACTTACCGTAGATGAACTATACCAGAAAACAAGCTAGATATTACAATCATTCTGAAGCGGAACATTTGGAAATTGGTCTGAAATGGAATATATTATTAAAAAAAAAACCACGGAATATTTGGTGTTCCGTTAAATATTAAAACAAAACAAGAAAAAACAGAATTGTTCCGGGTAAAACAGAACGTCTGGCAACCCTAGTCAGCCCAGAGGTTGGTTGGATCCTCAAAAAGTAGACACCCACTAAAACTTAAGGCAGCATTATAATGAGGCAAGGTAGCTTTCCATTGCTTTCCTCAGTGAGTCAGAACAATGTTATATTTGAATTGCAGCCAATGGCCATAGCGGGGTATTTTAATTGGACGCCCATGGGCTCCCAGCAAGTTCAATTTCAAGTAGTTCCAACTTTGGCTACAAGAGTTGCCACTGTCACTGACACCTAGCGGTAAACGTTGGAACTTGATACAGTGTTTCTAACCAAATAACCTACAAATTTAGCCACACACTACCAATTGAAACGCTCGTTTTTGAAAGGCACTAAGGCACCAATTTTTAAAGTTTTGAGATAAACTCAAAAAACTGTTTTTCCGCTCTTGTACTGAAATATGAGACGTAGTGTTTTGTATGTGGAAAGTGCACACAGACGCCGATATAATGAAACCAAAATAGCATTGTTCCGTTTGTTGCTAACACTTTTATTGACAAAATACCGTATTTACTCGAATACGACCCGCCCCCGAATAAGACCCGCACCCTGATTTTGAAGAACAAAATAAAAAAAAAAAAAAAAAAAAAAAAACTCAAAATTATGTACAATCTTAACTAAATAAACAGAATAGCATTTATCCAAAATAGTTTCCAACAGTTTTGAAGTCGTCCTAAAATAACACACATCAAACGATTAAAAATACAAATAAAAGTACACAAACACTTCATTCATCGTCATCAGAAGTACCAACTTCGGAACTTTTATCACCATCACTTTCCCACTAAATGTCATCATCACTGACATCCATAGCATTCGAAATACTACATTTCTTGAAGCTCTTCCGTATGAGATCTCCCGAGATACGATTCCATGCCGTCAATATGCACGAACATAGCAGCTGAACTTCCGGGCGCTGAATACGACCAGTTGGAGTCAGTGTGTGCTTATCGGCCGCCATCTGCTCCGTATACAGCTGTTTCAAGGCTGCTTTGAACGGGCGGTTCACGCAGACATCCAGTGGTTGTAGCATAGACGTCATCCCGCTCAATCACGAATACATGACTCGTCAATATCATATTTCCTACCGGGCACGATTTCCAATAACTTCAGCTTCCCTCACATTAAACGACCGCAAACTCATGTTTACACTCGGAAAACGTGCACGATACGTGCGCGAGACTGTTTGACGCCGCCTGCTTACGGTAAAACAAAGTGATAGCACCATCTAGTGGATACTCGCAACACCCAATATCGCGCGTGGCGGGCAATTTAAATCTTTAAAATCAGGATGACTCAAATAAGACCCGCACCCCAATTTTTCACGTCCGATTTTGTTTAAAAATGTGCGGGTGGTATTCGAATATATACGGTATGTAACTGAACTTAAGTACATTTCAACATGGGACGAGCAGAATCTTTGAGCGAGGAATAGCATTCACATTCTTAGTTTATTTCTAAATGAACTTATGTACTGTATATGGAGGCCTCAAATAAAAGACATGAATGTAATAACTGTTATTTTCTTCAAAAAAAATCACAGGGTCTATATATTTAAAATGCTAACCGATTGACTTCGTAATGCAGTCTGACGAAAGCCCTTGGTCTCTATATTTGCAGAGTGCCTTTAAAATAAACAAGTATATTACAATATATTTTTAAATTTATAAACAAAAATGCCAAATTATTGGGCCTAGCGCATGCGCAGAATCAGCTTGGTTATGACAGATATGGCGGATGTCCACACTGCGTTTTAATGTGAGAGTTATTTATAAGAATTATAAAGGAGGGGGATATTCATTAATTGTTGAGAGTAGCTACTCCTCCCTGTTCATAACTTTCACAAGGCAGATTATTGAAAATATATTATTTATGATTCACAAACCTTTCTGGGAGTCATTAGAAGTTTATTTCAATTTGAATTGTCACTGCTGCACCGGAAATATTTCTTTTATTACGACAATATATCATTTTCATACTGTTACGGCTGCGAGTTTGTGTCATCGCTCGCCGCATGAGTCACAACTGCCCCAGGGCTGGGTAGTGCCCTGCCTCCTGTATTGCGTGCGCCTTATGCAACAGGGCTACTAGGACAAAGGGATAGTCCAGAATATTCGTGACTGGACCAGCGATGGAAACCTCGAGAAGTCGTGAACCCTGGATGGATCTAGATGCATTTATTGAGTCACCGGCCTGCTATATAAGGGCGACCTGTCAAGCAGTGGTTGTTGTTGTGTTTTACGAGCTAGTGTGAGCGATTATCCTGAGACAGAAGTGTGGTGACTTGCGAAACCCCTAGTGGAGCGGGGAAGTGAGAAACATACAGGGGACTGCCTGTGTTTTGAGTGAGTGTGCTTTCACTGAGTGTCGGAGATATTCTGGTTACGAAATCCAGTGACATGTTTCTCCCAGCTTGTGAACAGCGTGCAGCGAGTGCTCGTAAGTAATTGTGGTCGGTGAACATAAGGGAGAGGAGCAGGTAGTTTCTGTCAAGGCCACCGTACTCATTAGGACGGATTAACTTCTGTGGTCTGTTGACAAGTGAAAGGGGCTAAGAGCGCTCAAGGAAGAGACTTGAGGAAACTGGAGTAAGGTCCTAATTGCTTGTATTCGCTGATGAGTAGTGTAATTTTCTGGCCACAATAAAGTTAATTATTTCTTTAAGCAGTAATTGGTGTTGTGCTTCCTACCCACCGTAATCCAGTTAACAAAAGTGCCACTAGGGGTGGCACGTAACAACTGGTGTCAGAAGCCGGATTACGAACTCAAGCACAACACCTGACGGTCCTGGTTTCAAAACCCGAGCAGGTCATTTTCTCTAATTTTCCTGTGAGTGCATGCCCTTTACAAGGCAAACAACTAAAATGGAGGCGCAATTGGCAGCATTGCTAGAAAAGTTAAATGGCATAGAAGACGGCCAGAAGAATTTAACCAAGGAGCTAACTGCCAAATTGGAAGACAGCCAGAAAAGTTTAGCCGAGGACCTAACTTCCAAATTAGAAGAAGGTCAGAATAAGCTAGCAGAGGACATGAAGGACGGCCAAAATAAGTTAGCGGAGGACCTGAAGAAGATGGAGGACGGCCAGAAGAAGATGGAGGACGGCCAGAAGAAGTTAGCCGAGGACCTAACTGCCAAACTAGAAGACGGCCAGAAGAAGATGGAAGACGGTCAAAATAAGCTAGCGGAGGACCTGAAGAGGATAGAGGACGGCCAGAAGAAGATGGAAGACGGTCAGAATAAGTTGACACAGGACCTGAAAAAATTAGAACTGGGCCTGCGTGAGGAAGTCACGGCAGTGGAAAAGAAGTTCGACGCCTTACAAGTGGAAGTTGCCGAGCTGCGCCAACGCCCGCTGATGGGGGTGGAGGAGAAATTCAACGTCTTACAAAAATAAGTTGCCGAGCTGCGCCAACGCCCACTGACGGGGGTGGAGGAGAAATTCAACGCCTTGCAAGTGGAAGTTGCCGAGCTGTGCCAACGACCGCTGATGGGGGTGGAGGAGAAATTCAACGCCTTACAAGTGGAAGTTACCGAGCTGTGCAAACGCCCGCTGATGGGGGTGGAGGAGAAATTCAACGCCTTACAAAAGGAAGTTGCCGAGCTGCGCCAACGCCCACTGACGGGGGTGGAGGAGAAATTCAACGCTCTACGAGAGGAAGTTGCCGAGCTGCGCCAACGCCCGCCCACCGTTACACCGGGAATATCAGGAACGGGACATAGCAGAGTGACGCCCCCAACCTTCGACGGAAAGGTCCCGTGGAGCACCTACTTACGTCAGTTCGAGGTGGCCTGTTCCATAAATAACTGGAACAACACAGAAAAGGCTACAGCTCTCATTGTAGCGCTGACAGGTGACGCCCTTAACGTCCTTCAGGCCATCCCGACTGGATCCCAGGACTACGCTTCCCTGATCGCCCATATGGAGTCCCGATATGGAGATAGCCATCTTCAGCAGGCCTATCAGATGCAGCTCCGGACCCGGGTACAGAAGAACGCGGAAACCCTGCAGGAGTTCAAGATGGACATCGCACGCCTCGTAAGGCTCGCCTTACCAACAGCGCCGGCCGACTTTCTGGAGCAGATAGCGACGCAGACTTTCACCGACGGGCTACGGGACTCGGACACTCAACAGGCGCTGCGTCTCGCGCGCAATAAGACCCTGGCAGATGCGCTGAGCCACGCACTTGTGTTCGAGACGGCAAAACAGACATCCAGAATGCACGCGCGGGTGCGTCAAGTGGACGTCGACGAACCAGCAAAAACCAACAAGACCAAGCCCCTGGCCGATGAACTGATGGAGGCGCTAGGCCGGTTCTTCAAGAGTCGCAGTACCACCGACAAAAACGTAGCCGAAGAACATCCGGAGAGGCGGCCCGGAAGAGGACTACCGACCTGCTGGACCTGCCGTAAGAGAGGCCACCTGAGCAAGGACTGCGGTGATCGCCGCCGCCAAGGGTTTCCCTCGGGACAGTCAGTCGTAGGGAAACCGCGCGGCCCAGGAAAGCAAGTATCAGCCAGCCTTGGGGGGCAAAGGTTGGCTTGTGACAGTCGTCAAGCCCCGGCAGTCCAAGTTCGTGTGACGCAGTTACGGAGGGATAATAGCAGCCTGATGGTCGACGGAGTCGTCAACGGAGAGAGCTGGCCCATGCTAATCGACACGGGAGCATCGGGGACCATCGTCAGTCCCACCGTGATCCCGAAGTGGAGAGTGCAACCCACACAAAGGAACCTCCAGCTAATAACCGCGACTGGAGAGACCCCACCGGTACATGGCGAAGCATCACTGGAGTTCGTCATTGGTCGACGGGCGATAAAGCATCCAGTGCTTGTGGCTGACGTATCAAATGAAGTGATCATCGGACTGGACTTCCTGGACCAGAACAACATCATCTTGGATCTGAGTACCAACACTCTGCATTTCGGAGGTGAGGAACTTGCTTTACAACCTGCGCACGAGTCTATCACCGCACGACGAGTAAGGTTGAGAGAAGACGTCATCGTTCCCGCCAGGACGGAGGTCAGCGCTGCCGTAATTGTCGACGGAACTGCTGAGGGAGTGGCGGCTGTCATCGAGCCAAAATATGAGGACATCCAGACAAAAGGATTGCTAGTTGCCAAGACACTCATCAACACGACGTCTCGGCCGTACGTCCGCCTGTCCAACCTGAACGACTACGACATTACGGTTCACCGGGACACCAACCTAGGAGTCTGCGAGCCCGTTACCTGGATTGCCCGCATCACAGATACGACAGACGGACACCTGCAGACGGACAACCGAAGAAGACGCACACTGCCAGAAGAACTACAGAAGCTGTACCAAGGATCCCAGGACCATTTAGACGAGGAACAATCACGCCAACTTCAGGACCTGCTACGCGAATTCCAGGATGTCTTCTCCGTGGGGAGCAGAGACTTCGGCAGGACAAGCTTGGTCCAGCACAGAATCGACGTTGGGGACAGCGCACCGATTAGGGCCCCATTCCGACGTGTCCCGCTCGCCAAGCAAGCCGAAGTCGACCGGATGGTAGAAGAGATGAAGGAACAAGGGGTGATCGAGCCATCACATAGTCCTTGGAGTTCCCCGGTCGTGCTTGTGAAGAAGAAGGACGGTTCCACCAGGTTCTGCGTGGACTACAGGCGGGTGAACGACGCCACGAAGAAGGACAGCTACCCTCTACCCCGGATCGACGACACGCTGGATACCATATCAGGGTCAAGGTGGTTCTCCACCTTGGATTTGAAGAGTGGCTACTGGCAGGTGGAGGTCCACCCTAAGGACCGCGAGAAAACGGCGTTCTCTGTGGGCAGCGGGCTCTGGCAGTTCACCGTCATGCCATTCGGTCTGTGCAACTCCCCTGCGACCTTCGAAAGGCTAATGGAGTCCATTCTGAGGGGACTACACTGGAAGACCTGCCTGGTCTACCTAGACGACGTCATCGTTCTGGGGAGAAGCTTCGAGGAGCACTACAGCAACCTGAAGGAGATCTTGTTGAAGCTACGGGCTGCCCAGCTGAAGTTGAGCCCCAAGAAGTGTCAGCTCTTCCAGAAGCGGGTCCAGTACCTTGGGCATATCGTCTCCGAGGAAGGGGTGCGCACCGACCCAGAGAAGACCGCAGCTGTGAGGGAGTGGCCAGTTCCGAAGGACAAGTCCCAACTACGAAGCTTCCTGGGACTCGGCACTTATTACCGTCGCTTCGTGAGGGGATTCGCCGACATCGCTAAACCTTTACATCGACTGACTGAGAAGGACCAACTCTTCACGTGGACAGCAGAATGCCACAGTGCCTTCGAACAACTCAAGCAGGCTCTGTGCACCGCGCTTATTCTGGCCTACCCCAGACCTGGAACAAGGTTCATCGTCGATACCGATGCCAGCGACTTTGGCATAGGGGGCATCCTGTCGCAGGTAGTGGACGGCGAGGAGAGAGTAGTGGCCTACTTCAGCAAGGCCTTGTCAAAGCCAGAAAGCAACTACTGCGTCACCAGGAAGGAGCTGCTCGCCATCGTGAAGACCATTGAACACTTCCACAAGTACCTGTACGGGCAAGAATTTCTCATCAGGACCGACCATGCATCCCTGCGGTGGTTCTTCAAGCAGCCCGAGGGTCAACTCGCGCGGTGGTTAGAGAGGCTTCAACAGTACAACTTTGAGATTCAGCACAGGAAAGGCCAACTGCATTCTAACGCCGACGCCCTGTCACGAAGACCGTGCCCCGAAGACTGCACCTTCTGTGCCCGAAGGGAGGAGAACACCGGGATACTGTGCCGACGGACTACTGTGGAACTTCAAGGGAACTGGAGCCGCGAATCTTTCACGCGGGCACAAGCAGAAGATGATGACCTGGGACTGATAGCCGAATGGAAGAGGGCCTGTGTCCCCAGACCCGGGTGGAACATTGTGAGTGACTGCAGCCCGAAGTTTAAGTCCTACTGGGCACAGTGGGACTCGCTGATTGTAAGGGATGGCCTCATCTGCCGTACCTGGGAGAGCACCGACGGGAAGACATCTCGGGAACAAGTCGTCGTTCCAAAGGCTATGACGGAGGAAGTCCTGAAGGAAGTTCATGGAGGATCATCTGGTGGACACCTAGGGATAAAGAAGACCCTGGAGAAGCTGAGAGAGCGGTTCTACTGGATCGGATGCCGAACAGACGTGGAGAACTACTGCGCGAGGTGCCACGTTTGCGCAGCCAGCAAGGGCCCAGGATGAAGACGATGGGGTCCACTGAAGACCTACAACGTGGGCGGCCCCATGGAGAGAGTGGCCATCGATGTTGCTGGGCCATTCCCGTTAAGCGAGGCAGGGAACCGCTACATATTAGTCGTCAGCGACTACTTTACCAAATGGCCAGAGGCGTATGCACTCCCTAACCAAGAAGCCGCGACGATTGCAGAGACCCTGGTGAAGGAATTCGTCAGCCGGTACGGAGTACCCCTGGAACTGCACTCCAACCAAGGGAGGAACTTCGAGTCGCAGGTGTTCCAGAACCTATGCCAGCTGCTGGGAATCCAGAAGACAAGGACAACGCCGCTACACCCTCAGTCCGACGGGATGGTAGAGCGATTCAATCGCACCATCGAGAACCATCTCCGAATAGTCGTCAGCGAGCACCAGAGGGATTGGGACAAGCATCTTCCACTATTTCTGCTGGCCTACCGTGCCGCCGTGCATGAAGCCACCGGGTGCACACCAGCCCGGGCCATGTTTGGGAGGGAGCTCTGTCTACCTGTCGATCTTGCCTTCGGCCGACCTGGGAATGATCCGATCCCGGTAAGCCAGTATTGTCAAGAACTGGTCGACCAACTGGAGGACGTACACGCGTTTGCGAGGAGGAAACTGCTGATCGAGACCGACCGAATGAAGACCCGATACGACCAGCAGACGGATGCCGGCGGATTCCACGAGGACGACCTGGTCTGGCTCTTCAACCCATTACGGAAGAAAGGCCTGTCACCCAAACTGCAGAAGTCCTGGGAGGGCCCGTACCGAGTCGTGAAACGGATCAACGATGTCGTCTACAGGATCCAGCGGAGCCCGAGGGCGAAGATGAAGATCGTGCACCGAGATCGCCTGGCAGCCTACGGAGGGACACAGACGGACCAATGATTGATCGGGACGATCAGCCTTTTTAGGAAGGGGGTGGTGTTACGGCTGTGAGTTTGTGTCATCGCTCGCCGCATGAGTCACAACTGCCCCAGGGCTGGGTAGTGCCCTGCCTCCTGTATTGCGTGCGCCTTATGCAACAGGGCTACTAGGACAAAGGGATAGTCCAGAATATTCGTGACTGGACCAGCGATGGAAACCTCGAGAAGTCGTGAACCCTGGATGGATCTAGAAGCATTTATTGAGTCACCGGCCTGCTATATAAGGGCGACCTGTCAAGCAGTGGTTGTTGTTGTGTTTTACGAGCTAGTGTGAGCGATTATCCTGAGCGACAGAAGTGTGGTGACTTGCGAAACCCCTAGTGGAGCGGGGAAGTGAGAAACATACAGGGGACTGCCTGTGTTTTGAGTGAGTGTGCTTTCACTGAGTGTCGGAGATATTCTGGTTACGAAATCCAGTGACATTGTTTCTCCCAGCTTGTGAACAGCGTGCAGCGAGTGCTCGTAAGTAATTGTGGTCGGTGAACATAAGGGAGAGGAGCAGGTAGTTTCTGTCAAGGCCACCGTACTCATTAGGACGGATTAACTTCTGTGGTCTGTTGACAAGTGAAAGGGGCTAAGAGCGCTCAAGGAAGAGACTTGAGGAAACTGGAGTAAGGTCCTAATTGCTTGTATTCGCTGATGAGTAGTGTAATTTTCTGGCCACAATAAAGTTAATTATTTCTTTAAGCAGTAATTGGTGTTGTGCTTCCTACCCACCGTAATCCAGTTAACAAAAGTGCCACTAGGGGTGGCACGTAACAATACCTTATTTTATCTCTTGGGGAAGCCTCTGTGGCTTAGGCGGCAGCACGCCACTCTCTCATCGCTGGGTCTGTGGTTCAAATCCCGGTCACTCCATGTGAGATTTGTGCCAGTAGTATGTTGTAATGTCGAGAGTGCCATCTTTTGATGGCCTTAAAGGTGCAACAGTGCCAAAAAGTAATCATAGAAAGAATGTAGCTTATAGAGGAAACTTCTTCAGTAAATATGTTGTTCATTGTCCGTCATGTTTTGACGGGTTTCAACTAGTTGTTCATTATTTTCGTATGCTACACTATAGTCACAGATATTGAACAACACTGTATTAGTAAAATAAGTCACATAGTTAGAAAAGACAGGTAATGCGTTTTCACTGACGAGGCCATTGTATTACTTCATGAAAAATACTTTTTCTCGCTTCAGAAGTCGTGACAACGATGAACCTTCCTGAGATCATCCTGTTTTGCTAAATTGATTGCTACTCGTTCATCTTTTTAGGCCTCCCTCAACTGATTCATAAGAGGATCATTTCTTGGCCCAGGCTGAGGCAAATGAAATGTGTGATGGACTATGCTCCCAATAAAGGGATGAGCAACCATTCTGCCAGGATGATCTACAGAATACTGGAACTCGTAGAACAACAAAGGATTCATCACTGAGTTGTTTTCCAATAATGCCTAGGCCAGAGTATTATTCCCCATATTAGGTCCGTATTGAATATTCTACTAACTTTCACTATATTATTTCCGTCTTTTCAATACAATTTGTTATTATTATTATTTTATTTTAAAAATGGGACATGTTTCGAAAGGTCACTCCGTTCTTCTTCAGCCATATACAATCAAATAAAACATGGATAAAACACTTATAAATACACATAGTCCATTAGACTTAAATATAAAATTGAATCGGTCATTGTTAGAAGGCACTAAGTCATTTTCGTAAGAATTGAGATAATTGACAAAAACTGTTTCTCTCACTTAATTGTAAAGCATAGTTGCTGTCACGTGTAAGTATCATTGCCCGCAATAATATTGTTCTAGAGAGGTATATTTGAATGGATTGAAACTTCACTCACCTCCTCGCTGGAGTTGATCTACCATTACTTACCCTCATTTACCACAAACCTACAGAATTTACTGCCTTTAAATACAGGCCACAAGTGATTTTAACGTTACTTCCCGACTTTGAATGGGCGCCAAGGTCGACCATATGGGTCTTCCTGAATAAAATAGGATAAAATACGATACATAACTGTTGCCCCGACTATGAAACTCCATATCCCAGGCGTAGGGCATTTGGCATGCGTTTGCTGATGTACCAGGTTCATGCAAGACAGGAATATAACCACACATGGATTTTAAAAAGATAATCTATTGGCTGTACTAAACACATATATACAAAATATACAACAAAAATACCCTTCATACACTCGTGCTCAAACTTTATACAGTACCTTGCCACTGAATTTAGGCTCTGAGAGCAAGAAAAACACTACGGTCATATCAGACCCAGGCATAATAGCCACCTATGTATATACACTGTACCGTCCGTACACAAAGTATCTACACACGTTACGACTGGTTCATTCTACTTTTTTCTGTTACGGCACGTTCACCTCTCCATTCTCGCATGACTTCGATGAAATGTTTACGACTGGATTATCCTTTAGGCGTGGTAAGTTATTACCGACAGCCCATGGTATGGATGGACCCATGAATAATCGTAGCCTCCAATAGCCCGCAAGAGCTCAGTGGATAGCTAAACATTAGTCACCGCTCGTTCGTATTACGATACCATGATCGAGTAATAACGACACTAATTGCAAGTTGACAAAAGGACTTTCGTAGTACAAGCAAGAAGACGATCTCTAACTGTTCGTTGCGGAAACCATGTCACGTAAAACGACCCTGGGCGTTAGTAGATCAGTGTTCTGCCTATAAAACAATAAGACAAGCTCTGAACGCCAGACACGCCATTATATGCACTCGCGTAAGGATCCAATAACCCCAACGTTTCTGCCGGAACTAACTTGTGCGTAGCCCGCTCCTAGCGGAACATCCCCGTCAACACATAAACATCAGACAGTCAAAATCCACACAGACGTCACACAGTTGTTTCTTCACGCGAAGTTCATGGGAGTTCATGCCATAAATAGCCTAGGTAATCCCACACAAGCCGAATTACTGCCTGTCTTTTCCGGGTATGTCACAAATCCAGCACTCGAAAATATCAATTCTTTGTACCTTTATAGTACAGCCACAAATCTAACCTTTAACATTACTAGGTCAAAATAAAGCAATTAACCCCAAACCAAAATGAAATAATTCTTCTACTTAATACAGTCTTATATATCCTCATTCCCAAAACGTAATAAATCGCAAAACCCCGTATTTTATAATATCAAATATCCAAAAACCGATAATTAATAAACAGTGATCCTAGGTTGTCCGGACCATCCAAATATGAATCCGTCCACAGAAACACACACAGGCACAATAAAAATCACCTCAGCAACCCCATGTTAACCCAATATAATAAGATATGAATAAAATACCCCAAACTAACTGCACGAAGCAAAACCCGAGGGTGAGCTACTGTAACTGAATAAATTCGGTTACAAACGCCCCCACAAGGACCAATCTCTAAACTACAAGGCTATAGATTAATCCTTGTCCCTCACACAAATACATTAGTACTCCTGTCTTGTCATCGTGAGCAAGATCTCTAGGTGACATATAGCTTGAGGTAAGCAACGTTATATGTACCTAGGACCTTGTCATCATTGGTAATCAAGCTGTAGGCACATGCACCCACCCTGCGGTCTACAGCAATTGGACCGAAATGAAAAACCTCAAGAATGCAACTCTGCTCTACCGACAGCAGATGCTCAGCTCGCAACAACACCAGATCACCTATCTTAATTTTTACCCCCTCCCTTCCCTGCTGTTTCAAAACCATCTTACCTACAACTACAATAATCCTCAATTTATTTAATCTCTTAGGGTACAGCTTCCCCTGTTGAAAATCCCAAAATCCTGCGAGACACACAAAAGGAAATCCTTCCTGCAAACTACTGACTGCCACGCCCTCCAAACATAACCTAATGGTACCATACCACATGGTCACCACCACCAGAAGACTAACAGACTGACTGTTACTAATCACAAATATAACCTCATACAGCATCTGACCAATCACCTCAACAACACCCTCCATGTAAGAATGAGCTATAGGGTACCTAGGACCGCTCAAGCCAGACCTATCTGCGATGTCAAAACTCTGCCCGTAGCCGTGAGTACATCCAGGTTTCTCCGAGAACACCACACTGTGTTCCCTCAGAACGTCAAGCACCTCTGACTTCTGACCCTCGTCCAACATGGTATCTTTAACAACTGCCTCCACACAGTGATCATCATCACTCAACTCACGATCATCTCCCATGACCCAGAAACAACAGTGATCCACATCACTCAACACATGATCATCACCCATGATCCAGAAACAACAGTGATCAACATCACTCATCACACGATCATCTCCCATGATCCAGAAACAACAGTGATCAACATCACTCATCACACGATCATCTCTCATGACCAAAATATAACTTGATACCATGCCGACACCTAATTCTTCCTCCTCAGAAACCTCTTTAATCACCTGAATGCATCCAACGACACTAACAAAATCTCTACCACCAACCTGATAATCTAACCTAACCCAATCCTGTTGCTCACTCCACCCAAACTTCACTTGCGCCTTACTGTAACCTAATTTACAGCTCTGGTCTCCTAACCTATCAGATCCTACATTGATATTATACTCTACATTATGTTTTTCTTCCAGAGCGTGAGCAGGAATACTATGCAAGGACTCTCCCCCTGCTCCATATAGTGAGTCCTGGTGAAGTTTAAACTTCCTGGCCTATTGCTTCTCTCAACCTGTCTTTCCATGCCACGCCCCCTATTTGCCTGCTCTACCTCACGTGGTCTGTTCCCCGGTTGATTGTTTTTCCCGTACCTCTGACACTCATTGTTATTTCTTCCTCTCCCATGATCTTCATACCAAATGTACCTATCTCCTCTACCTGGATCCCAATTCCTCTCTCTCCTCTGATTATAATTTCCTTCCCTTTGATTCCTCCCATTTCTCTGACGTTGCCTACCTGTCTTTCTCAAGGTACCTAACCTTCCAAGTGACCTCTCTATGCCTGTAATAGCGACTATCTCCTGCACACACAC
Source organism: Meconema thalassinum (assembly GCA_946902985.2). Classification (NCBI taxonomy): domain Eukaryota; kingdom Metazoa; phylum Arthropoda; class Insecta; order Orthoptera; family Tettigoniidae; genus Meconema; species Meconema thalassinum. The sequence continues at coordinate 26,594,739 of OX336401.1, forward strand.
TGCAGTCCTAATGTCATCAGAGAAATTACATACTAACTTCGTAACAAGATTTTCACTCCCTCCTAGTTCCAAATGTTGACCACGTAGAATGCTACCTACAGTATCTTCCACCATACTAGTCACTATCTCGCTAACCTGGCTAATATTCTCATCTACCTTCTTCATACCATTCCCTAGCCAACTAATCGCGACTCGCTCAACTATCTCCACTACCTCACCACTCTCCTCACTAAATTCAGCACTCTCAAGCATCACCACTCTCCCAGCACTCTCCCCACTAACTTCAGCACTCTCATCCTTCTCCACTCTCCCAGCACTCGCATCACTAACCACAACGTTCTCTTCCACGATGACTACAATTTCCTCTTTCTGCTCTACCACCCTATCTACCCTGGGAAATTTCTGGCTAGTTAAAAGTGCCTGGCTTGAAATCTCCCCTGCCAGCATCACTTGTTGAGCATCCAACTTATCTAACTCAGATTCTAACCTTTGTTCCTGAGCAGCAATCCGACCACCTAGCTTAATTTCCAGATTAGTGATTTCTACTCTGACTTCACTAAACTGGCGAGTAACACTGCTGTCTAGGATAGTCACCTGCTCTTTGACCTCATCTATCTTTGCTGACATTTCCTTTAAACTAGTCATCTGGGAGGCCATCTGACTGGTTATCCTCTCCTCGGAACTGTTACTAAGAAACAGGAGCTTCTCCAACATGTCCATCATACTTAATTCATTTCCCCCCTGCCCTAATAAATCTCCCATGATTCTACTGTTTTCCCCCATCCCTGTAACAAATTGCCTATCGGAACCCGTCTGGTTTTGCTGCTCACCAACACAATCCCCCAACAAAGCAGAATTGCATCCTGGCTCTAACGTAGCCATCCCTAATTGAAATATGTGAAATTATGAAAATATGCCTACAGTTTAATTCCTGTGTCCTGGTACACATCAGCATGTCTAAGGCCTCACGTTGGGTTTGCCACTGAAACATTCTCACACCTCCTCGCTGGAGTTGATCTACCATTACTTACCCTCATTTACCACAAACCTACAGAATTTACTGCCTTTAAATACAGGCCACAAGTGATTTTAACGTTACTTCCCGACTTTGAATGGGCGCCAAGGTCGACCATATGGGTCTTCCTGAATAAAATAGGATAAAATACGATACATAACTGTTGCCCCGACTATGAAACTCCATATCCCAGGCGTAGGGCATTTGGCATGCGTTTGCTGATGTACCAGGTTCATGCAAGACAGGAATATAACCACACATGGATTTTAAAAAGATAATCTATTGGCTGTACTAAACACATATATACAAAATATACAACAAAAATACCCTTCATACACTCGTGCTCAAACTTTATACAGTACCTTGCCACTGAATTTAGGCTCTGAGAGCAAGAAAAACACTACGGTCATATCAGACCCAGGCATAATAGCCACCTATGTATATACACTGTACCGTCCGTACACAAAGTATCTACACACGTTACGACTGGTTCATTCTACTTTCTTCTGTTATGGCACGTTCACCTCTCCATTCTCGCATGACTTCGATGAAATGTTTACGACTGGATTATCCTTTAGGCGTGGTAAGTTATTACCGACATGGATGGACCCATGAATAATCGTAGCCTCCAATAGCCCGCAAGAACTCAGTGGATAGCTAAACATTAGTCACCGCTCGTTCGTATTACGATACCATGATCGAGTAATAACGACACTAATTGCAAGTTGACAAACGGACTTTTGTAGTACAAGCAAGAAGACGATCTCTAACTGTTCGTTACGGAAACCATGTCACGTAAAACGACCCTGGGCGTTAGTAGATCAGTGTTCTGCCTATAAAACAATAAGACAAGCTCTGAACGCCAGACACGCCATTATATGCACTCGCGTAAGGATCCAATAACCCCAAAGTTTCTGCCGGAACTAACTTGTGCGTAGCCCGCTCCTAGCGGAACATCCCCGTCAACACATAAACATCAGACAGTCAAAATCCACACAGACATCACACAGTTGTTTCTTCACGCGAAGTTCATGGGAGTTCATGCCATAAATAGCCTAGGTAATCCCACACAAGCCGAATTACTGCCTGTCTTTTCCGGGTATGTCACAAATCCAGCACTCGAAAATATCAATTCTTTGTACCTTTATAGTACAGCCACAAATCTAACCTTTAACATTACTAGGTCAAAATAAAGCAATTAACCCCAAACCAAAATGAAATAATTCTTCTACTTAATACAGTCTTATATATCCTCATTCCCAAAACGTAATAAATCGCAAAACCCCGTAATTTATAATATCAAATATCCAAAAACCGATAATTAATAAACAGTGATCCTAGGTTGTCCGGACCATCCAAATATGAATCCGTCCACAGAAACACACACAGGCACAATAAAAATCACCTCAGCAACCCCATGTTAACCCAATATAATAAGATATGAATAAAATACCCCAAACTAACTGCACGAAGCAAAACCCGAGGGTGAGCTACTGTAACTGAATAAATTCGGTTACAAACGCCCCCACAAGGATCAATCTCTAAACTACAAGGCTATAGATTAATCCTTGTCCCTCACACAAATACATTAGTACTCCTGTCTTGTCATCGTGAGCAAGATCTCTAGGTGACATATAGCTTGAGGTAAGCAACGTTATATGTACCTAGGACCTTGTCATCATTGGTAATCAAGCTGTAGGCACATGCACCCACCCTGCGGTCTACAGCAATTGGACCGAAATGAAAAACCTCAAGAATGCAACTCTGCTCTACCGACAGCAGATGCTCAGCTCGCAACAACACCAGATCACCTATCTTAATTTTTACCCCCTCCCTTCCCTGCTGTTTCAAAACCATCTTACCTACAACTACAATAATCCTCAATTTATTTAATCTCTTAGGGTACAGCTTCCCCTGTTGAAAATCCCAAAATCCTGCGAGACACACAAAAGGAAATCCTTCCTGCAAACTACTGACTGCCACGCCCTCCAAACATAACCTAATGGTACCATACCACATGGTCACCACCACCAGAAGACTAACAGACTGACTGTTCATCATCATCATCTTGCACAGTTTCCAGCCACTGGCCGGGTCTGTTTGGAACACAAGCCTCTCCAACGTCTTCTGTCTTCCCACCATCTCTCAGCCACCACCCTTGTCCAGTCTTCTCCTCTCTTCTTCACGCTTTCTTCCACCCCCTTCAGCCACCTGTCTCTCGGTCTTCCTCTCGGTCTCTTTCCTTCCCACTTCGTCTCGTGTATCCTCCTGGGTATCCTCTTCTCCTCCATTCGTTTTACATGTCCATACCATCTAAGTCTAGACTTATCTATACCATCCTGTAATGGTTCCTCCTTCATTAATTCTCTGGTCCTCTCATTTCTTATTCTGTCCATCTTTGTTGCTCTAATACTGCTTCTCAAGAACCTCATCTCACTGGCCTGTATTTTGCTCTTCTCCCTTCCTTTCATAACCCATGTCTCCGAGGCATACGTCAGGATAGGGACATAGTACGTCCGATATATGATCTTTTTGCTGTTCTGAGGGACATCCTTGCTCCATAACATGCTTCTCACACTCCTCCGAAATGCTTCTGCCTGCCTCCCCCGCTCATTTATTTCTCTATCGTTTCTTCCATTCTCTTGTATCAGGCTTCCCAGATACTTGAAACTCTCCACTTTCTTCAGCTGTTCCCCACCAATTGTTATTCCCGTTGTGGTTCTTTCCTTCTTCCTTGTTGTGATCACCATCTCACTCTTATTTATGCTAAATTTCATCCCATATCCTTGTATTATTCCTTCCCACACGTTCAACTGTTCCTGTACCTCCTCCTCCTTGTTTCCCCAAATCATCAAATCATCTGCAAACACCATTGCTTTCATCTTTCCTTCCCCAATTACTTGTGCCACTCGGGTCATTATGTCATCCATCACCACAATGAAAAGTAACGGTGACAAGGCACTTCCTTGTTTCAGGCCGTTTCTCTGCTCCAACCAGTCTGATCTCTCTCCTCCCACTTTCACGCAGCTCACGCTTCCCTTGTACATCTCCTTGATCCTCTTGATAGTCCATTTCTCTACTCCTCTATCCTCCAGGGACTTCCACACTTTGTTTCTGCATACACTGTCATATGCTTTCTCAATATCCAGGAAGGCCATCAGTAGATCTGTTCCATACTCATAGTGCTGTTCTTGTAGCTGCCTTACAGCAAAAATCAAATCCACTGTGGACCTTCCTGCTCTGAAGCCATGTTGTTCTTCCCTCATCCCTCCTTCTATCCTTGTCCTAATTCTCTTTTCCAAAACTTTCTCGAAGATCTTTGCACAATGACTCATCAGTGTTATTCCCCGATAGTTTCTGCAATCTGTTCTACTACCTTTCTTGAAGATCGGGACAATTATTCCTTTTTTCCAGTCCTCAGGGGTCTTCCTTTCCTTCCATTCCTGACTGACTGTTACTAATCACAAATATAACCTCATACAGCATCTGACCAATCACCTCAACAACACCCTCCATGTAAGAATGAGCTATAGGGTACCTAGGACCGCTCAAGCCAGACCTATCTGCGATGTCAAAACTCTGCCCGTAGCCGTGAGTACATCCAGGTTTCTCCGAGAACACCACACTGTGTTCCCTCAGAACGTCAAGCACCTCTGACTTCTGACCCTCGTCCAACATGGTATCTTTAACAACTGCCTCCACACAGTGATCATCATCACTCAACTCACGATCATCTCCCATGACCCAGAAACAACAGTGATCCACATCACTCAACACATGATCATCACCCATGATCCAGAAACAACAGTGATCAACATCACTCATCACACGATCATCTCCCATGATCCAGAAACAACAGTGATCAACATCACTCATCACACGATCATCTCTCATGACCAAAATATAACTTGATACCATGCCGACACCTAATTCTTCCTCCTCAGAAACCTCTTTAATCACCTGAATGCATCCAACGACACTAACAAAATCTCTACCACCAACCTGATAATCTAACCTAACCCAATCCTGTTGCTCACTCCACCCAAACTTCACTTGCGCCTTACTGTAACCTAATTTACAGCTCTGGTCTCCTAACCTATCAGATCCTACATTGATATTATACTCTACATTATGTTTTTCTTCCAGAGCGTGAGCAGGAATACTATGCAAGGACTCTCCCCCTGCTCCATATAGTGAGTCCTGGTGAAGTTTAAACTTCCTGGCCTATTGCTTCTCTCAACCTGTCTTTCCATGCCACGCCCCCTATTTGCCTGCTCTACCTCACGCGGTCTGTTCCCCGGTTAATTGTTTTTCCCGTACCTCTGACACTCATTGTTATTTCTTCCTCCCATGATCTTCATACCAAATGTACCTATCTCCTCTACCTGGATCCCAATTCCTCTCTCTCCTCTGATTATAATTTCCTTCCCTTTGATTCCTCCCATTTCTCTGACGTTGCCTACCTGTCTTTCTCAAGGTACCTAACCTTCCAAGTGACCTCTCTATGCCTGTAATAGCGACTATCTCCTGCACACACACTGCAGTCCTAATGTCATCAGAGAAATTACATACTAACTTCGTAACAAGATTTTCACTCCCTCCTAGTTCCAAATGTTGACCACGTAGAATGCTACCTACAGTATCTTCCACCATACTAGTCACTATCTCGCTAACCTGGCTAATATTCTCATCTACCTTCTTCATACCATTCCCTAGCCAACTAATCGCGACTCGCTCAACTATCTCCACTACCTCACCACTCTCCTCACTAAATTCAGCACTCTCAAGCATCACCACTCTCCCAGCACTCTCCCCACTAACTTCAGCACTCTCATCCTTCTCCACTCTCCCAGCACTCGCATCACTAACCACAACGTTCTCTTCCACGATGACTACAATTTCCTCTTTCTGCTCTCCCACCCTATCTACCCTGGGAAATTTCTGGCTAGTTAAAAGTGCCTGGCTTGAAATCTCCCCTGCCAACATCTCTTGTTGAGCATCCAACTTATCTAACTCAGATTTTAACCTTTGTTCCTGAGCAGCAATCCGACCACCTAGCTTAATTTCCAGATTAGTGATTTCTACTCTGACTTCACTAAACTGGCGAGTAACACTGCTGTCTAGGATAGTCACCTGCTCTTTGACCTCATCTATCTTTGCTGACATTTCCTTTAAACTAGTCATCTGGGAGGCCATCTGACTGGTTATCCTCTCCTCGGAACTGTTACTAAGAAACAGGAGCTTCTCCAACATGTCCATCATACTTAATTCATTTTCCCCCTGCCCTAATAAATCTCCCATGATTCTACTGTTTTCCCCCATCCCTGTAACAAATTGCCTATCGGAACCCGTCTGGTTTTGCTGCTCACCAACACAATCCCCCAACAAAGCAGAATTGCATCCTTGCTCTAACGTAGCCATCCCTAATTGAAATATGTGAAATTACGAAAATATGCCTACAGTTTAATTCCTGTGTCCTGGTACACATCAGCATGTCTAAGGCCTCACGTTGGGTTTGCCACTGAAACATTCTCACACCTCCTCGCTGGAGTTGATCTACCATTACTTACCCTCATTTACCACAAACCTACAGAATTTACTGCCTTTAAATACAGGCCACAAGTGATTTTAACGTTACTTCCCGACTTTGAATGGGCGCCAAGGTCGACCATATGGGTCTTCCTGAATAAAATAGGATAAAATACGATACATAACTGTTGCCCCGACGATGAAACCCCAGGCGTAGGGCATTTGGCATGCGTTTGCTGATGTACCAGGTTCATGCAAGACAGGAATATAACCACACATGGATTTTAAAAAGATAATCTATTGGCTGTACTAAACACATATATACAAAGTATACAACAAAAATACCCTTCATACACTCGTGCTCAAACTTTATACAGTACCTTGCCACTGAATTTAGGCTCTGAGAGCAAGAAAAACACTACGGTCATATCAGACCCAGGCATAATAGCCACCTATGTATATACACTGTACCGTCCGTACACAAAATATCTACACATGTTACGACTGGTTCATTCTACTTTCTTCTGTTACGGCACGTTCACCTCTCCATTCTCGCATGACTTCGATGAAATGTTTACGACTGGATTATCCTTTAGGCGTGGTAAGTTATTACCGACAGCCCATGGTATGGATGGACCCATGAAAAATCGTAGCCTCCAATATCCCACAAGAGCTCAGTGGATAGCTAAACATTAGTCACCGCTCGTTCGTATTACGATACCATGATCGAGTAATAACGACACTAATTGCAAGTTGACAAACGGACTTTCGTAGTACAAGCAAGAAGACGATCTCTAACTGTTCGTTACGGAAACCATGTCACGTAAAACGACCCTGGGCGTTAGTATATCAGTGTTCTGCCGATAAAACAATAAGACAAGCTCTGAACGCCAGACACGCCATTATATGCACTCGCGTAAGGATCCAATAACCCCAAAGTTTCTGCCGGAACTAACTTGTGCGTAGCCCGCTCCTAGCGGAACATCCGCGTCAACGCATAAACATCAGACTAGAGATGGGACTATCGACTACTTTTAACCATCGACTGACTAGTCATTCATTGGAAGAAACTATCGACTAGATAGTCGACTACTTTCAGTCGAATGGTTACCTGAATTCGCATAGCTCCTAAGCGTGTTGTTTCATGTATTCGACTGAATGTAGTCGCTTCTAGGCAGCGTACAAAGCACTGCGAGCCGTTACCGGCTGAGTTGAGTCGTACCAACAGATGAAAATCAAACTTCTCCTTAACCCACCTATTTTTGCAGACGTTAGTTTGGACTACTCGACGCTCGGCAACATGCAATTGGTCAAAGTTATTTATTTATTTTTACTGTGCTTCGAAATGGTGGTTTACGTCGTGTAGAGTGCAGCCATTATTTGCAATGTTGCACATTTCATTTAATGCAAAATGTGTGAGTAAATGTTCCCCGATACCGGTATTGATACAGGGCACATTGCCTGTATGCACTGTGGATAAGTGAAGTAATAGACCAATACTTAATTAACCTAAGAGTAAATTAAGTCACTATTACTGAGAGGGATTTCTTAAGTACCGGGAACAATTCCATAGCCAACATCGAAATAATCACACTTCATATTTTAATGCCAAAAAATAGTAAATGTAAAATATGTCCATAGAGTCATAAACAAGTTAGGCTATGTGTTCACTAATTTAATCCTCTCTGAAGTACTAAGCACGTAGAGCTGAAATACGACTTGAACAAGAAAATTACGGCCTACAGTAAATACACACGAAAATAGAACACTTTAGAACAGCAACGAGGGCGAACTTTCAGTGGAGATGTTGGCAACAATGTAAATACTAAGTTTTTTTAATGCGCGCGCTATCCATGTGCTGAAACAATTGACGACCAGAACGTAAAACTATCCAGGCGCGTTCTACATGTTAAAAGTTAAAACACAATTGGGATATGTCGTTTGCAAACGACTTGTTTATGTTACGGTGAGTAGTCGTTGAATTCATTCGACTGTTTTTTAAAAGCAGTCAAACAAGTCGATGGATTTAACATTTTTCAGTCGACTGCTGCGGTGCTGCCCATCTCCAAACAATTGACGACCAGAATCAATTTGTGCGTACGGTCAAGCTGTCCTCACAGTACCCGCTGCAATAGATGTAGAGATTCACATCACCACTCTATCTTATGATGGATGTCAGTACATAAAATCAGCCATAAGGCAACGGCAGTTTAACCACAGACAACGCTACAACTCTTCCATCCCTGCCCTCATGTCTTTGCCACTAACCCCTTCCCCCCTCCCACACAGCACGCCACTGCTCTGACACAGATGTTAGGCCTGCTACAACAACTCTCAGCCATAACCCTGTAAACTACAGTTAAACCAAACCCAGAAACCCCTAATACACTTCATTTGCAGAGCAATAAAATCCATAAAACAACTCCGCAACAAGCTTCACAAAAACCTAAATTATAAACGAAAAGACTACTCCACAAACACCAAAATCAGTAAACCTCCCTCATTTCAGCCACACTACACCTTAAACAGACATAGAAGGCATAGTCATGACCCCTTCATGGAGTAGGCTATTGTCTAAACACGATCATGTCTCCTTCAACTTTACCGAAGACTTCATTAAATTATATTAAAAAATCATAAACCCATTCCACAAATCTTAAAATCAGTATACATCCCTCATTTCAGTTACTCTATTCATTAAACAAACATATAAGGCGTAGCCATGACCCCTTCATGGAGTAGGCTATTGTCTAAATCTGACCACGCATACTACAACCTTACTCTAATTCAAAATTACGTCTAAATGATCCATCTGACTGGGAGGCAAAGGTATTTACCGGCTTGCCTGGGATGATGTGCCACAAAACCGCTATCTGGAGTTCAAACAAAACCTAAATATTGAATGACAATATTGAATTGTCCAATAAATTGGACAATCGGATTTAGGCTATTTCATTGAAAGAATCAACGAACTGTATAAAACTATAGGCACCTACAGGTATACTTAACTTATTAATTAAAGCTCTACAATAAACATACAGCACAATGAATTGTAGCATGAAGTTATCCTGAAGAAGTCGTTTGATTAGAACGACTACTTAAATTCGAATGATTCCATTCGCTTGGAATTAGTCGTTTGCCAACGACTTGTTTCATTCGAATGATTTCCAACGATAGCTTTGGGATCAGTCGTTTGCAAACGACTTGTTTATGATACGGTGAGTAGTCGTTGAATTCATTCGACTGTTTTTTAAAAGCAGTCGAATAAGTCGATTGTTTTAACTATCGACTAATTCGACTGTTTTCAGTCGACTGCTGCCCATCTCTACATCAGACAGTCAAAATCCACACAGACGTCACACAGTTGTTTCTTCACGCGAAGTTCATGGGAGTTCATGCCATAAATAGCCTAGGTAATCCCACACAAGCCGAATTACTGCCTGTCTTTTCCGGGTATGTCACAAATCCAGCACTCGAAAATATCAATTCTTTGTACCTTTATAGTACAGCCACAAATCTAACCTTTAACATTACTAGGTCAAAATAAAGCAATTAACCCAAAACCAAAATGAAATAATGCTTCTACTTAATACAGTCTTATATATCCTCATTCCCAAAACGTAATAAATCGCAAAACCCCGTATTTTATAATATCAAATATCCAAAAACCGATAATTAATAAACAGTGATCCTAGGTTGTCCGGACCATCCAAATATGAATCCGTCCACAGAATCACACACAGTTACAATAAAAATCACCTCAGCAACCCCATGTTAACCCAATATAATAAGATATGAATAAAATACCCCAAACTAACTGCACGAAGCAAAACCCGAGGGTGAGCTACTGTAACTGAATAAATTCGGTTACAGGATTTATCCTTTTAAAAAGGGAGAAAATAGAAAAAGAAATTTATGACTTAGTTCCTTTTAACAATGAATCAGATCTTTAAAAAGTAGTTAGTTCACTTTTAGGACAAATATACAGATTTATAGTGTGGCGGAGACATCTAGCGGGAATAACTTTTACTTGTATATGTTTTATCTCTGACGAAAAGACAACCTTTACTTGTATATATTTTATCTCGGACCTTTTTTATTGTTTCATTATTGTTGGTCTCGTAGTCAGAATTCCTCACTAGTTCTTCTTATAAAATGTGTATGTCATTCCCTCTTAATAAATGTGCCAAACAAATGTGAGTACGACATCATTAAAACCACAGTGGTGACCCCGACGTGATATTTGAGTGAATGTTAAATTATCATGTAATAAAATAACGACATTGACCATGCCTCGCACGGACAACACACCAACCGATGCGTCGCTATCAGGTATGCCTATATCTCATAACGAACCTGAAATTTCACAAGTGTCAATTAAAATCCCACCAATTTGGCATAAAAATGTTAAGGTTTGGCTACTGTAGATCGAGGCCCAATTTACTACAGCTAACATCACACAAGAGCTTACGAAGTTCAACTATGTTATCGGCTCACTGGAGCCAGACGTTGCCGAAATTATAAGTGATTTGTTAGTAAGACCACTTTCGAATACGCCTTTCTTAGACCTGAAGGCCCGGTTAATAGCTGAATTTGAAGAATCAGAAGGACGAAATTACTCACAGAGCTTGACTTAGGAGACAAAAAGCCAAGCCAGCTTTTACGAGAAATGCGCACCCTTGAGGGGACACAGGTTAAGGATGATTTTCTACACACAATCTTTCTGCAACGACTCCCAGTTAATTTAAGATCGATACTAGCATCCTGCAACGATACTCTAGACAACCTGGCCACATTAGCTGATTGAATTTTTAGATTTCTCAAACCCCTCGCAATTTCTATCGGTGATTCAATCTCGCCAACCCGCCGCAGAACCTCCTACGCAGCAGGTGGACAGGATTTTCAGACTAGAGTCACAATTAGAACAACTTACGTTATCTATAAACAGTCTGATTTCGAACCCACATACAACCCCTCATCGAACGAGATCTCGATCTAGACCTAGATCGCCTTATCGCCAATATCAACCAGATAGTTCATTATGTTGGTACCATTTCACATACCAAGACAAAGCTAGGAAGTGTGTCAACCCATGCTCATATAACACAGCCTCCTCTGCTTCGGGAAATGCTCAGGCCCCTCGTTCGACGCGGCACATAGTTATGTGGGCCAAGGAAATTCTCGCCGTGTATTTGTAACAGACCGTTCCTCTGGTACAAGATTCCTGGTTGATACAGGAGCAGATGTGTCAGTCCTACCGCCCACTGCACATGACAGAAAGCAGACCTGTGAACGCATACTTTATGTGGCTAACGGCACACCAATTAAAACCTACGGCGAGCGTTTAATGCAACTTAACCTCAATCTAAGACGTCCGTTTTGCTGGCCATTCATCATCGCTGATGTCCAACACGATATCATTGGTGCTGATTTCCTCAACAACTATGAACTGCTTATCGATGTCAAACATAAACGTCTTATCGATAGCACCACCTGTATGTCCACCTCTGCAGTGCCAGTTAAACGTCTAATTTCAGAGAGCATCCATTTACTTGACCCTCAGAATAAGTATCCAGAACTATTGGGAAATTATCCAAATATATTTCGTGAAAATCCCAATTATTGTGCACCCGATATCACATTCTTTCATACCATTTCAACGATAGGCCCTCCAGTTTTGGCCAAGGCTAGACGACTATCCCCAGATAAGTTAGCACAAGCAAAGATGGAGTTTCAGAAAATGATAAATCTAGGTATATGTAGACCTTCCAAGAGCCCTTGGTCCAGCCCACTCCATTTAGTTCCTAAAAGTGATGGTTCCTGGCGACCTTGTGGAGACTACAGGGCCCTAAATGCAAAAACTATTCCAGACCGCTACCCTATTCCACATCTACAGGACTTCAACAGCCGCTTATGTGGCAAAACTGTTTTCTCCAAAATAGATTTGATTCGAGCTTTTCACCACATTCCAGTCGCTGAGGAGGATATACCTAAAACTGCTTTCATCACTCCTTTCGGCCTATTTGAATTTCTTAAACTTCCATTTGGGCTTTGCAATGCAGCACAATCATTTCAAAGGTATATCAACGTCATTTTGAGAGATTTAGACTTTTGTTTTCTGCTACCTTGATGACATTCTCATAGCGTCTGTCGATGAGCAGGAGCATGAGATTCACCTGAAATTGCTTCTGGAACACCTAGATAAATATTCTATCAATGTAAACCTGTCCAAATGTATTTTTGGGGCCTCTGAAATTTCCTTCTTAGGGTACTCGGTTACGTCTACAGGAATCAAACCATTACCTGATCGAGTTGAAGCTATCCTTTCATATCCACAACCTAGTACAGTCGTTGATCTAAGACGATTCCTAGGATTGGTAAACTTTTATTGTCGGTCACTTCCCAATGCTGCAAAGACCCAGCAGAGCCTCGTCAGCCTATGTAAGGACACACGCAAGCGTGACCGCAGAGCAGTTAAATGGACACCAGAGGCTGTTCAAGCTTTTAACAACCTCAAGAAACAAATTGCTGATGCTACCCTACTTGCACATCCCTCAAGTGATCTACCATTGGCATTGACTGTTGACGCTTCCGACTTTTCGATTGGAGCCTCACTGCATCAAATCCGTGATGGTACAGCAGAACCTCTTGCATTCTTCTCAAAGACTCTAAATGGCACACAAAAAAGGTACAGCACATATGATCGTGAGCTTCTCGCTGCCTATTCTGCAATAAAGTACTGTTGTTGTTTGAGTCTTCAGTCTTTTGACTGGTTTGATGCAGCTCTCCATGCCTCCCTGTCCTGAGCTAATCGTTTCATCTCTACATAGCTCCGACACCCTACATCGGAGGCAATCTGTTTAACATATTCTAACCTTGGTCTACCCCTACAGTTTTTGTCCTCGACCCTTCCTTCCATAACTAAGCTTGCTATTCCTGGGTGTCTTAGTATGTGTCCTACCAACCTATCTCTTCTCTTCATTAGCAGTCGCCAGAAACATCTCTCCTCTCCCACTCGTCTTAATACCTCTTTGTTTGTAACCCTATCTACCCATCTGATCTTCATCATTCTCCTGTAACACCACATTTCAAATGCTTCAATTCTCCTCTTTTCTGCTGCACCAATAGTCCAAGTTTCACTTCCATAGAGCGCGACGCTCCAGACAAAGGCTTTCAAAAATGACTTCCTAATACCTAAATCTATATTCGATGTCAGCAGATTCCTTTTTTGTAGAAATGCTTTCTTTGCCTGAGCCAACCTACTTTTAATATCCTCTTTGCTTCGTCCATCACTGGTTATTCTGCTTCCTAAGTAACAGAAGTCTCCTACTTCCTTCAGCTTTTCACCTGCCAATTTGATCTCCATAGAGGTTTCTGATTTATTTCGGCTGCATTCCAGTATTTTTGTTTTACATTTATTTATTTTCATCATGAATTCTTTCCGTAAGACGGAGTCCATACCATTCAAAAACTCATTCAAATCCTCAGGCTTGTCGGCCAAGATGACGATGTCATCAGCAAATCTCAGAGTTGAAATTATTTCCCCTTGAATCTTCACTCCCACTTTAAATTTTTCTCTAATTTCCTTCATTGCTTGTTCAATGTAAAGATTGAAAAGTATGGGTGATAAGTTGCAGCCTTGCCTTACACCTTTCTGAATACCAGCTTCTCTCTCATGTCCTTCAACTCGAATGACTGCTGTCTGGTTTCTGTACAAATTGTATATCACCCTCCTATCCCTGTACTTTATTCCAATTGATTTCAAAATGTCAAACAATTTAGTCCAATCAACGTTATCAAAAGCCTTTTCTAAGTCTACAAAAGCCATGAACGTTCTCTTATCTTTCCTTATTCTACCTTCTAAAATCAGCCTAAGACTTAGAACAGCTTCCCTTGTTCCTACATTTCTCCTGAAACCAAACTGGTCTTCACCCAACTCCGTTTCTATCTGGCTTTCAATCCTCTTGTAAATTATTCTAGACAGGATCTTTGAAGCATGAGTAATCAAGCTGATTGTACGGTAATCTTCACATCTGTCAGCTCCCACTTTCTTTGGTATAGGGATGATTACATTCTTCTTGAAATCAGGGGGTACCTCACCTGTCTCATAAATCCTACACACCAAGTGAACTAACCTGATCAGACCTTCATCTCCTATGCAGCGTAGCAACTCAATAGGTATATCATCCATGCCTGGTGCTTTGTTCCTGCTTAAGTCTTCCAAAGCTCTATCAAATTCTGATCTCAATATTAAATCTCCTTTCGCATCCTCATCAATTTCCTCCTCCCTTTCCATTACATGATTCTCAATCTCCTTTCCCTTATACAAACTCTCTATGTAAGCTTTCCATCTCTCAACCTTTTCTTCCCTATCTGTCAGAGGCTTTCCATTTGTGTCCTTAATATTACAGCACTTAGTCTTCTTTTCCCCAAAAGTATTCTTAATCCTTCGATAAGCTGTGTCTACTTTTCCTAATTTCAGACAATTTTCTATACCTGCACATTTCTCTTTCAACCATTCTTCTTTCGCTTCCTTGCACTTCTTGTTAACCTCATTTCTCAGACGTCTGTATTCTGCTTTCCCCTTTTCATCTCTTAGATTCTTGTGTTTCCGCCTTTCATCCATCAATTCTAGTATATCCTGAGTGATCCACGGTTTTCTACCTATTCTTTCTTTCCTACCAATGTTTTCTTCTGCGGATTTTGTTATTTCATTCTTCAAAAGTGTCCATTCGTCTGCAATTGAAGTTTGTTTAGGGTTTTTCATTAGTCCTTCCTTTATACTCTTCTTGAATCTTTCGTTTACATCCTTCTCTTTCAGTCTGTCCATTGCCCACCTTTTTGGCTTTTGACTTTTCTTCAGTTTCTTCAACTTTAATCTGCATTTCATTACAACCAGATTGTGATCAGAGTTTATGTCAGCACCAGGATATGTTTTACAATCCAAAATCTGGTTTCGAAACCTCTGCTTGACCATAATGAAGTCGATTTGGTAACGCCCTGTATCTCCTGGTCTCATCCATGTGTATATTCTTCTATTGTGGTTATTGAATAAGGTGTTAGCTATGACCAATTCATGCTCGGTGCAGAATTCTACCAGCCTGCTTCCTCGATCATTCCTTTCACCTAATCCGAAATCTCCTACTATCTTCCCTTCTCTCCCTTTTCCTACCACAGCATTCCAATCTCCCATTACTATAACATTTTCATCACCCTTGATATACCTCAGAATTTCGTCTATTTCTTCGTAGACCTTTTCAACATCCTCATCATCAGCTTGACTGGTAGGCATATAGACTTGTACCACTGTAGTGCAGGTAGGTTTTGTATTGATTTTTGCTACAATAATCCGTTCACTATATTGCTCATAATATTCCACCCGCTGTCCAAGTTTCCTACTCAATATGAGGCCAACCCCTGCTTGGCCATTGTTTGATTTAGTGCTAATGACCCTATAGTCTCCTGACCAAAAGTCCTGTTCTTCCTGCCAGCGCATTTCACTAATCCCAACCAAATCCAACCTCAACCTATCCATTTCCCTTTCTAAGTTTTCTAACCTTCCACTTCCTAGCAGACTTCTAACATTCCACGCTCCGATCCGTAGAATGTCAGATTTCCTCTTTGTCACTTCTGTGATGTTAACCCCCTCTCGAGTAGTCCCCACCCGGAGATCCGAACGGGGGACTAGTTTACCTCCGGATTGAAATTTTACAAGGGAGGAGGCCATCATCACATGTAATTATGCATAGAGAGGTGCATATCCTCGGGAATAGCATACGGCTGTAGTTTCCCGTTGCTTTCAGCCGTGCAGCAGGACGCAGTGTAGCCATTATTGGCTTATATTATCAATATCTTAACCGTCTATAAGACTAGTAAAGAATTGATTTATTCTGAAAGGCTGCTACTCCCTTTCAGAATAAGTAAAGAGCAATTCTACTAACAAAAATACTACCCTTCTACCATACTAACAATTAAATACCAAATACTACCACTAAAACAGTCTGTCAACAGGCACACTCACATGCACCCTCACACATCACAGTCTACTGAAACAATGAACTATAACTAATAAACAATGCAACTGCTACCAGACACACTCACACACCACAGTCTAATAGAACAATGACATATATCTAATAGACAAAACTAACTACCTACTTACAACTAAAACTAACTACATACTTACTGTACTTTTATTTGAATTGACAATATTTACAAAATGCAATTTAGATAGAAAATACTTACAAAATGTAATTTAGATTCAAAATTGTCACAAAATGCAATTTAAGGGGGACGTATGCAAAATTGCACTAAGTGAGAAATGGTTTTATTTCGGCTGTATTAAGGTAAATAAGGAGGATTGTGTAGTCGGGAATTGGTTTTTGACGGAAGGTCTATTGATTCATTTCCCGCACAGTAGTCCCTGGGGAATGTCTTGGGTGATGTCCCAACAATTGGGTTAATTTCGTGGTTTGTTTCTCATGTCATGATGGCATGCCGCAAAAGGTACGGCATGCTAAATTATTGCGTAAAATGGAGATAGTTTACTTTGTCTTAGGGATTATGGTAGTAAAAATATCATCATCATCATCAAATTCCAGCTCCAGTCGCCCGGGTGCTGTTAACGAGCCCTCGCCACCTTTTCCTGTCCATTAATAGTTGGTCTTCATGGGTCCTTCTCCAGTCTAGCCCTTTGTCTTCAAGATTATCCTTGATTCGGTCCAACCATTTCTTCTTTGGTCTCCCTACTGGTCTTTTTCCTGGGATAATCTTGTTGAAATAAGCTTTTGGTGTCCTCTCATCTCCCATTCTTTGAAGATGCCCATACCATCCTAATCGTTGCTTCTGCAAATATTTTGTAGCACTGATATCTATGCCAGCCTCTGTCCTGTTTGTTTCGTTCCTTACTTTGTCTCTCCTTGTCCTTTGAAGCATTGTTCTTATAAACTTCATTTCGGATGCATGAATCCTACTTTCTTCTCTTCTGGACAGGGTGCATGTTTCTACTCCGTAAGTTAGAACTGGGATGTAGTTTGTCTTAAACTGTATATGTCTACACTTCCTGGGCACTTTATTATGCCACAGTAGTGTTCTAACTTGTGCATAGAAGGTAGCTGCATTACTAGTTCTATTTGTTACTTCACTGTTGTTGTTGTTATCCTTACACACTGTGCTACCCAGATACAGTATTTAAATTGATCAACAATTTGTAGAGGCTGATTATTCAGGTAAATGGTTGCATTAGACAGTCCTGTTGTCATCACTACTGTCTTACTTTGGCTTATTTTCAACCCATACTCCTTGAACAGCTTATCCCATGAATCCAGTTTTTTTTGTGCCTCTCTGGCACTTTCTCCCCAAATCATGACGTCATCTGCAAAGACAAGGGCATTTGATTCATTACCCTGTTCTTCTTTTATTCTCTTCAGGATTATGTCCATCACTGTGATGAATAGTAATGGGGACAGTGAACTTCCTTGTTGGACTCCTTGTTTTGTTGTGAACCATCTGCTTTCCCCATTACCTATTCTTACACATGCCCTTGTGTTCTCATACAGCATTTTCATCTTGTTTATCAAGCCTTTTGGGACATTGTGCCTTTCTAAACATTCCCAAATTTTTGATCTTGCAATGCTATCATAAGCTTTTTCTATATCTAGAAATACCATTGCTAATTCTTTCCCTTTTTCAAGATGTTTCTCAATAAGCATTCTTGCAGCAAAGATCAAGTCAATAGTACTCCTTCCTGGTCTAAAGCCATGTTGTTCTTCTTCTAAAGCCTTTTCTAAGTGTCTGCGTAGTCTTTTCGCAATTATTTTTTCCAAGATCTTTAGACCATGGGATAACAAAGTAATTCCACGATAGTCGCACACTTTTTCCGGTTTCCTTTTTTAAACAATGGCACTATTACACCTTTAGACCAGTCATCAGGGATCTTATTGTCCTTCCATATAGCATGTAATACTCTGTACAACCAATGTATCCCATTAATTCCTGCTGCTTTTATCATATCTGAACTTACTTCATCAACTCCAGTGGATTTCCCTTTGATCATAGCTTTTAAAGCTTCTTCCACTTCAGACCAGGTTGGGGGTGGTTGTTGGTGGTTTTCATCATTAGCCCCTAAATGATGTTCGTGTCCCCACTGTCATTATTAGATGCATCATTTAACAGTTGATCAAAATACTGTCCCATTAATTTCCTGATTTCATTTATGCTTCTTATCACTTCTCCATTATTTCCTTCCAAAGCTGTAATTGATTCCTGATGTCTTTTATTGTTTTTCACAGTTTTATATAGTAATTTCTTATTACCTTGTGTATCTTCCTCCAGTTTCTTCGCAAATTCATCCCAAATCTTATCCTTCTCTTCATTAATTATGGGTTTAACTCTTAATTTGTGCTCTCGATATTCTTGAGCACTTCTAATTTTCTCTTTACTTTGTTCCTTAATTGAATTATTGTCTTGACTTCCTTATTCCACCAGGCAGTCTCTTTATGTCGAACATTCATATAGATCCTTATTCCAATGTAACATCATTTTCGAGAAAATGGCGGTACTTCCGCCATTTATTGGAAGGTAGAAATTTTACACTTTTTACAGACCACAAACCTCTAACGTTCGCATTTCAGCAGCACCTAGATAAAGCATCTCCACGGCAAGTCCGACAGTTGGATTTTATAGGCCAATTTACAACTGACTTGAAGTATCTTCCGGGAAAGAATAACATTTAAACACAAATGGTGCAAAATGTTCCGGCATAACTCTACAAGATGACAGTGTTTCGCCCCGGTGTGCTATTGGGCTCTTCAGTTGGTTAAAGCACACCTCACCAAGACACTGTCTAGTGCACACTGGGAAGGCCATTGCAAGACGTATTTGATACATGTGTATCCGCGTCACGAGCAAGCCAGTGCACTATGGGAGTCGAAACTCCATTCCAAAGCAATTATAACCTTACCTTGGCATTGAATATACAATTTTCATAAGAAAACATGCATTGTCCGTTGAGCCATAATATATTTAAACACAAATGGTGCTAAATGCAAGATGTCATCTTGTTGAGTTATGCCGGAACATTTAGCACCATTTGTGTTTAAATATATTATGGCTCAACGGACAATGCATGTTTTCTTATGAAAATTGTATAAAGAATAACATTCCAGGAGATTTTTCTCCCGCATCTCATCTATCTTCATTACATCACAATTGTCATTTGATGATGTAGCTAAAGCACAGGCATCCGATGAAGACCTATAAGCTCTGCTACAATCAACTACCACGTCTCTTAAATTCAAGACCATCAATTTACCATCCGGAGCAGAACTAGTCACTGATGTTTCAACAGGAGAGGCGCGGCCATATTTACCTATCCAATTCCGCAAGCTTGCATTTGAAATGCTTCATAATATGACGCACCCAGGAATTAAAGCATCTACCACACTTCTACAAAAAGAGATATGTATGGCCATCACTCAAGGCAGATGTCAAACTCTGGACTAGATGCTGCATAGCCTGCCAGCGCTCCAAGGTTACCAGACATAGCAACAGTGCAATTAATACATATGATCCAGTGGAACGACGCTTCTTTCACATACATGCGGATAGTGTTGACCCCCTTCCACCATCTGAAGGATATACATATATCCTTACCATCATCGATCGATTTTCAAGTTGGCCAGAGGCTATACCATTAAAGGACATAACAGCAGAATCAGTAGCTCATGCCATCCTATACTTTTGGATAGCTAGATTTGGTGTACCAGCCGTCATCACAACTGACCGTGGCAAGCAGTTTGACTGCTCGTTATTCAGTCATCTGATGAAAATACTGGGCATACACCACATTACAACGACAGCTTACCATCCTGCAGCAAATGGGAAAATAGAACGTTGGCACCGCCAGCTCAAAGGCGCACTTCAGACTCAGTTAACTAACAGCTGGGTACCCCAACTTCCAACAGTCCTGCTAGGCCTCAGATCACTCATCATACCTCACCTAAATTCCTCCTCAGCTGCAGTCATTTATGGAGAGCCTATTCGCCTACCAGCAGACTTCTTTGAAGAATCACCACCGACAGACCTTCCTGCTTTCGTCCTCAAGCTCAAACAGCATGTTCAATCCCTACGCCCAGTCCAACCAAAACATCATGCTGTTAAAATAATATTTATACATCCTGAACTATTGCGTTCTTCTCATGTGTTCATCCGGCATGACTCTCATCGTAAACCCTTGCAGCCTATCTATGATGGACCATTCCGTGTAATATCTCGCTCCGACAAACACTTTGTGGTTATTACCAACCCTGGTGAAGAGACTATTTGTATTGATAGACTTAAACCAGCATTTCTACTAAATAGTGAATACACTGGCACAGCTACCACAACTTGTGCCAGTAGCCAACAGCAGATCCATAGGGACATCTGCATCCCACAGACTCAACTGAAAGAGTCTTACACCCGTTCTGGAAGAGCTGTTCGATTCCCATCACGATATCTCTCCGTTGTCACTGGGGAGGGAGTATGTGGCGGAGACATCTAGCGGGAATAACTTTTACTTGTATATGTTTTATCTCTGACGAAAAGAGAACCTTTACTTGTATATATTTTATCTCTGACCTTTTTTATTGTTTCATTATTGTTGGTCTCGTAGTCAGAATTCCTCACTAGTTCTTCTTATAAAATGTGTATGTCATTCCCTCTTAATGAATGTGCCAAACAAATGTGAGTACGACATCATGAAAACCACAATAGATATCAGTATAGCATATTACTATATTTTCAATGCTATCAATATAGTAGTGGGCAAATAGAAGCAAAAAAGTCTGGAACTAAGTCAGTGACT
Organism: Meconema thalassinum; assembly: GCA_946902985.2. Classification (NCBI taxonomy): domain Eukaryota; kingdom Metazoa; phylum Arthropoda; class Insecta; order Orthoptera; family Tettigoniidae; genus Meconema; species Meconema thalassinum. The sequence continues at coordinate 26,616,128 of OX336401.1, forward strand.
TAGTTCTCTTTAACACAACGTTACATGCAGCTAGTAGTGATACAGCATACTGAACGGGCGGACTTAGTTCCTTTTAACATAGCTAGATGTGTCAACATTCATACTATACGTATCCATGAAAATCGCACTTTCGACAAGAATTGAGTTAGTGCGTTCTAACAATGACTGATTCAATTGATCATTTGTCCATTGACTGCTTTATAGTTGGAAACATTTTATTAAAAACTGATGATCGATGCCTCCCTGTTTGGTATTTCATCATTTGAACAGCAAGCATTTCTTTCAAGTGTGAGTTGGTTGAGATGCATGCGACATGTGAGCACACCACAGCCTAGAGCTGTACTTTAGTTTAGTTTTATTAAAGAAGAACTCTGCTCGCTACTAATTACAGTTTCCGTCTTATCAAAACAGCAACAAAAAGGAATATTGGCAAATTTTAACAATTTTTTAAATCAACAAGAAAGAGGTGCCTTAGGGCACAGCAGATCAACTGACATGAATCAACGGACAAATGGATCAAAGTTTTCAACATGTTTTTAAGTGCATATTTTAACATTAAGCAAGTTATTTTTAACAATGTCAATTTTAATAATAATTAACTTAGTGTCAATTTTATATTTAAGTCTAATGGACTATGTGTATTTATAAATGTTTTATCCATGTTTTATTTCATTGTATATGGCTGAAGAAGAACGGAGTGACCGTTCGAAACATGTCCCAATTTTAAAATAAAATAATCATAATAACAAATTGTATTGAAAAGACGGAAATAGTATAGTGAAAGTGAATGCCTGGGCCACCATGCATCCACATCAACAATGTCAGTTCCTTCCACTATTTTTATCGTAACATACTTTTTTGTATTAGCAATGATTGTACAATATTCTTTGGGAGTGTAGATTCAGTCGCAGCATTTGATTTGTCCCTTGAAGACACCAAAATCCTTTCCTCTCTTTCCTACCATAACTTCCTTGTACATGACGAAAATATGTTTAACACAGCAAGAAAGGGATTAATATTACAGCAACCACACAGGATATATCGTCAACGACAATCACTCAACAGCTATGTAAAGAAAATAAAAAAGTGTGCCAATCTTTACATCCGAAACAGCGCAGTGCTCTCTGCAGAGGTTGGTTGGTGCTGATAGACATTCCGTGTTGAAACGCATTAACTGCTGGACTAAGTTCATTTCAACACGAAATAATTAACTTGACGGCTGTGGTAATAGCACAAGCACTGCCAGGACATGGTTCCATTCAACAAGCATCTTGCTTCCTAAGATGCAAAGTAGCGGTAAAAAGGATTTGTCAAAAATGTGGACTTGGTGGCTTTCAACAACGAGCGATTCAATTGTAGTGGTAGGTTCTTTTACATGCCATAAATCTATGACATGGGACTGCCGGCTTTGCTTCCCCTCCGAAGGAAGTCATACTGAAGATTTTAGCTCTTAAAAATCCGACGACTTCGGCCGGGTTTCAACGTGTAATGTTGGGCACAGCAGTTCAGCATGCTACCAACTACGCCACCAAAGCCCTATGAGTAGAACCTTTCACAGTGCACACAGGCACTGAATAGCTTCCATATAATCACAGCCTTGAGCGGGACCGAGACATCAGTGCTACACCCTCGAGGGCTCACGTTTTGGTATTTGGTAACCCCGAGGGTTTCTTGAGCTGGATCTGGTGTTTCTCCTTCTTCCATTGCCTTTGGGGTGGTCCCCCTCCTCTTTCCCTTTCCTGTCTACCTTTCACGGCTCTCCTGCCTTCCAAGTCCCTCAATTCTGATTCTTCGAGGATAGAAGGCATTTGCTTTCCTCCTGTCTTTTATTTACTTTCTTCTTCTCCTGTTCGTTTCCTGTTTCCTCTTCTAGTTTGTAAGAGAGTAGTTAGTTTTAGTTGTAGGTTACATTTGATCATCTTTCATTTTTACTATCAGCCAAACCATTAGGGTCCGATAACCTAGATGTTAGGCCCTTAACCCTCTTAGTGCCAAGCCATTTCCTGAAATACTTGCCAAGAATGCCAAGCCATTTTCAATGGTCATGTACACTTTTCGAAAAAAAAAAATCGTAAGTACCAAATTTCCAACGATAGAATCATTATTTTCCCTTTGCATTATAACCAATACCTCCTTCTTTCATGCATTATGTTCTTAAAAGTAAATACTGCATCTGGAGGTTATTCTGATAATTGTTCAATTTTCCAATTATTCTTTGTAAAAAATCAGTTTTGAGCCTAAATTCAGGTCACCTAAGAGTCATATTCGAAGAAATACTACATTTCCAGCTGTAGAAAGTTCTTAGATACATCTGTAGGCAGAAAACTTCAACAAGAAGAAAACAACAGCACCGCAATTTTGGCGGGAACATGCGTGATTGGGGGAGTGCTAAGGGAGGGCGTGAATACAAACTCATACCTATCGCGTAACGGACTTCGAAGGAAAGAAGTAAACACCGCACAGGCAAGCTTGAAACCTCACCTTTCCAACACTATGAAATAATCACAGACAAATATAAGATAAACAGCGCGCCGATTGAATCGGCTTTGGTACTTTTGGCGCGAGCAGCGAGAGCCGATTTGATCGGCGCGTGGCACTGAGAGGGTTAAAACAACAAGCATGTGAAATTAAGTTCCTTAGATCAGCCCTACAGAAAACCAGAAGAGAATGAATATGTAAGGAGTGACATGCAGGAGAACTTGACCAATGGGGGGAGTATGAATGTGGCGAGATTAAAGTGGTTAGGTCATGTGAAGTGGATGCACCAGACCCGAACTCCAAGCCAGTATTTGGAAGAAGACCGGTTGGACGTCCTAGGAAGAGATGGACAGACCAGGTTAAGGAAGACCTCACAAGTAGAGAGGAGTAACTTGGGATGCAGTGGAGAGGGGAAAGCTATACCAGGACAGGACTAAATGTTCCTACCCGGCTCGCTAATAATGATGAATTCCTGCATCCTTAATAGGCCTGTAAAAGATGATAATTATAATAGTAGTAATAATAATTACCGTATTTACTTGGCTATAAGACCCCATTTTCCCCTAAATTTTTCGTTCCGAAATTGAGGGGGGGGGGGGGGGGTACTATAGACGCAAACTTCACAATAATCCATTATTTTGGGAAAGGGAGAGAGTAAAAATAAGCTATTTTATTTTGATGCTACATAGTAAGATATATTTAATCTAAATAAACATAGTTTGCATCTTGAATCAGGCCATTATGAGACTGCCAAAACCTCACTTTCCCGGCTATCCCCCACTGACTAAGGTAAAATCTTAGTATCAAAGAAATAGAATGGAATGGACAAAGTATCAGACATGGAAATGCGAACTTTATTTTTATTTGAACATAGGGAGGGAGAATACATCAATTAAGGAATGCAGGATCACTTCTCACTGACATTTGTAAACACAACTGAGCACGTACCGGTATTATTCACATATTTCACATTAATATACCAATAACGTTTCACACACACAAACGCCGACTGTTATTTCAACAAATGAAATGTGTTAAAATAAAACTAAGGAGACTGTCATAAACACAATCGAATCGCAACATAAATAAGGTCTTGATAATACTACACAGAAGAATGCAGGCAAGATATGAAACCATAACTTTCATTGGCGGATGGTGCTTCTACTCGGCCAATAGTGTGGCATCTTCTATTGGATATCGGGTGAAGCCTATTGGCTACACAATTCGATATCCTGCCCAATCGCGAGCATGGTACACAAAATAGCGGTCATATCGTCTCAATAACAAACTAATATAACGTAACAAGAAAAATATTTTTGTCATAAAAGTGACTGAATTTCAGTTGTAATTATACATTTTTTAAAGAATTCGTCAATTTCCAAGAATGTTGTACTTTGACTCTCAATAATTAAGGAGGAGGGGAGGGGGGCACTATAAGCGATTTCCAAGAATTTTTTATTCTGGCTCTCGAAAATTAAGTGGGGGGGGTCTTATAGCCGAGTAAATATGGTATTATTATTTCTTTGTTATGCCCATTCATAGAGCTCGTTGGAACTTGTTAGTTGGCTAGATGACTTTTGCCTTCTTGTACCAAATTCTCTTCACGAACTCACTGAATTGAAATAATCTTTGTGTTTGTCTATTGTTGTCCGTCCTAAATATTTCAACCGTCTCCTGTGTTTGTGAAACTGTCTGCAGTTCGTCTCTTGATCCAAATTACATTTTCTAGTGTAGGGCCGAATATTTTTGCATTCTAGCTTTTCAATGTCTGCAATTTTTGAATGGCTTCGTAAAGTTATGGTTTATAGAGCTTCTGGGAGGACAACGGTTTTGTAATGTTTCAATTTTGCTTTATGTGACAGCACTCTATTATTGTAGTGTTTCCACGTTAGTCTGAATGTCCTTTGAAGTCTTGAGGTGCTTTCTGTTGGCCAAACTGCCCAATCTTAAAGGTAGAATCATTTCTCCAAGGTATTTAAACGAGGATACCTGTGAGATTGTCCCACATGCTGTTTCAATTTTATCTTTCTTGCACTTGTGCCGAACGTCCTCCATATACTTGATTTTCTTGAATGATGTTTGAAGTCTTGTCTGTGATGCTGTACTCGGTAACCTCTCGACAGCATACTTAGCTTCCTCTTTGCTCTTAGTGATGACCGCTAGTAACGATTCTAATGGGGTAATGGATAATCCTCCAATTAATCTTGATGACCGCTAGGACGTCAACTTGATGTTGATTTTGTTCCCAGCAGTCCCAATGCTTAGATCAAGTGATCTTCAACCCGTGGAAAGCGACCCGCCGCGTATATTTCAGCGGCCCGCAAAAGATTTAGTTTCAATAATTCATATTTGATGGTATTTCGATAGCCACAACAGTATTATTTTGATGTACCATTGATAAAAAGAACAAAGTTCACAAGATTGCATCATTTTGTTGATTTTTAAATGTTATCATACTTCGTAGACCGTAGCAGGGAACTTTGTAAGCAGCGAAGCAAGTGTCAAGATCAGTCAACTCAGACTGCTTTCCACGGTGCACTAATCAGTATCACCTGATCTCTCCTAGCGAGTGAACGCTTGTTTATGTTTTATAAATAATGGCTATGAGTAGTAACAAACGGATAATTGTTGATGAGTACCGAGTGTTCCAAGAAAAGTGGATTGATCTGCACTGTTTCGTAAGTATAAAAAATAAACCAGTTTGTTTAATTTGTAATGAATCTGTCTCCGTTATGGAAGAGTACAATTTATTGCGGCATTATGACGCCAAGCACGCCTCCAAGATGGACTCTATCCAAGGACAATTATTTTGAATAGATAAGGTACGAGATTTAAAGAAAAAAATAGAAAAAAAACAATCCTCGTTTACTTGGCAAAACGTTGAAAGTGAATTAATTGTTAAAGTTAGCTACATCATTTCTGAACAAATTGCTAAGAAATCAAAGCCATTTACGGATGGTGAGTTTGTAAAGCAGTGCATAGAATTGGCAGTTGAAATTCTATACCCAAAACAAAAGCATTAAGTTATTTAAAAAGTAATGTTTTGTTCTTCCAAGTTCAAAGACAATAAATATATTGATATATAATAAGATTAATGTGGCCCTCAAGTCCTTCCATAACAAAAATTTGGCCCTTCATTAAAATAAGGTTGAAGACCACTGGCTTAGTTAAACAGAAGAGGAGGGAGTTCGTCTCCTTGCCTAACACCTGTGTGTACTTCAAAAGGGTTAGAAATTTCCCCCAAGGAATTTAACTCTATGGGACACGAAGATCCCGCGCTGATCTCACAAAATGCCTCCACTGAACTCTTGTCTCGGGCGGGCTCTTGCCAGTTGTTCACATTCAGATGTTTACAAAGTTTGAGTGATTGGTTCCTCAGTTTAGGGGCTGCGACAACACGGTCATGTAGCCCCGTGTACTTTGGGTGTGGGTGTTAATTGTGATGACTGTATTAGTGTGTGTTATCTGTTTTTAATTCAAGTAAGGACTGCAGACATTCAATTTTCAAGTAGTTCCAACTTTTGCTACCAAAACACCATCGTCAACAACAATTAGTTCTGAACTTGGTTACTTGATGCCACCACAGTCGGCTCCTGGCAACGAACGTTGGAACCTAATACCGTAAGTCAAATCTAACCTATAATTTAGCTTAGTGTAATTAGTGGAAGGTTCTTTTGCATGCCATAAATCTATGACATGGGACCGCCGGCTTTACTTCCCCTCCGAAGGAAGGCATACTGAGGGATTTTTAACGCTCTTAAAAAATCCGACGACTTAGGCCGGGGTCGAACCCACAACCTTGGGCATAGAAGCTCAGCATGCTACTAACTAAGCTACCGAAGCCGCCCTGCAAAGTTTGGAGATTTCTTCTTTTATGGCCTCATTGGACCACTTGAATCATTTCTTGGTCCTCTTCTTCGGTAAGTTTCCTTTCCGAGTCGCCCAGTAGATCTTCATTCGCATTGATCTTCTCAGGCGTTCCTCATCTGTAAATACCCTTTTTACTGTATGTTGTTTGTCTATTTTCGCTTGAAATCTTATTTTTATATCTTTCACTTTTTTTTTTTTAATATTTGTTTCGTTTTGCAAGTCATCCAAGGTTATTTCTAATTCTTTCATATCTTCTCTAATTTCCTTAATCCTTAATATGAAACAACATATTCCAAAGTTTCTCTACAATTATTCTAGATAATCTGGTTTCCGGTGTCCTCATAATGTGACCAAAAAAAAATAATCCAGTTCTCTGTATACCATTGTCCATCTTTTTAATATTGTATTTATTTTTTGGAGATTTCATTACAGGAACTTTGTGGTCTTCCTACTGGCCTTTTCCCTGTTGGTTCTTCCTTAATGATTTGTAAGACCATCCTTAGTTAATGACAAGCCCTCTTCTGGAGTTGAGTATCTTCTGTTCTTAATGGAAATGATACAAAGCTTGTTTACTTCCCTTAGATAAGGAGTTGTTGTTCTTCTCTCCGGTGGAGCGGCCCCATCAAGACTGGAAGAATCTCGAACTGGCAGCAGTCGTGGACACGGCTCTGAGAGTGAAACAGCTGATTAACAAGACGTCTTCACTCCCCAACACGTGGGAGCTGGACGCCACCGTGGTGACTTCCGGCAGTATACTGCACACACTCCAGGTGCTTATTGGCTCTGAAATGCTTTATCATAAACTGGAAAAGTTTGCCAAATATTTCTGCTTTATTGGCGTGGCCAGCTTCTGCTATTAATGAGAGAGTTTGTGAAAATTACATAAGAATTTTGCAAAGTCATATTAAACTGTTATACTTACCTGAAGATAAATGACAAATGACACTAATTCATTAAGGAATACGCAGTAGCCTACTTGTACTCAAAATTTCACCTGAGCAATGAGAAATTTGGAACAAACTCAAAACAATACAGTCTTGATCTACATCTCAATAGATTCCATTTCTATGCAAATGTGATAGACAAATTCTAATCAGTTAGTTAGTTATTGTTGTTTTAAGGGGCGGAACTACGAGGTCATCTGCCCCTATAGTGATGTTGAATGTTGTTAGCTAAGACAGACTTACCATATTTCCTCGCATATTTTCATCCTAAAATTTGTTGGAAAAAAAGCAGGATGCGGCGATTGCGCGTAGAATATTAAATTTCAAAGAAGAAAAACCACAAATTAACAAACAATACTGTATCATTATTTGCTGCACGCTCGTGCATTTTCCCCTGGCACTTGAAGGGCCTAGACCTACCAAGCAACCAGCCATTGGGCCTGCAGATATCTGGGTGACGCGTGGTCAGAGCATTGGTTTACGTGACCGGGGCACTGCCTCACTTATTTATTTATTTATTTATTTATCATATGGCTTTTAGTGCGGGGAGCGTCCGAGGATGCCCCTAGGGTGAGCTACAAGTTCCGCTCAATTTCAAGTAGTTCCAACTTTCGCTACCAGATATCAATGATACCTACTGGTGAACGTTGGAACTTGGATAGAGCATTCCGATGAAATCTAACCTAACAATTTAGCTTCACACAAGTTTAGTCTGTGGAAGGATCTTTTACATGCCATAAATCTATGACATGGAACCGCCGGCTTTATTTCCCCTCCGAAGAAAGGCATACAGAAGGATTTTTTTTAACCCGCTATCTTGGGAACAGCAGTTCAGCATGCTACCAACTACCCCACCGAAGCCACTACTGCCTCACTGTCAGACAGCTACTCAGTTGTCCTCACGAGACTGAGTGCACCCCGTTCCAACCCTCACGTCAGTTTATAAAATCCCTGACGGAGCCGGAATCGAACCAGGGGCCTCCGGGTGAGAGGCAGGCGCGCTACCCAAACACCACGGGACCGGCGCTTGTGCTCTTTCTTCTTCTTATTATTATTTGCTTATTATGTAACCCCAGGTATTTCACTTCCATCAAGATCACCGTATCATTCTTGTATTCTCTCATTGTGGACACTACATGCGTAACATCATGTCTGGGTCTCTGTTGTGAATTTACCATGGAGTTGGCTGATGCTAGACTTTCCGCCAATAGCAGGTGGGCTGGGGCTAGCAGCACTTTGTATGGCGGCTTGTTGAATCCCGTCATTGTGAGACCAACTCATGGAAGTGATGGGTCTAGATAAGTTTCACTCCCATGGACTAGCGCTGAGCACGATCGCTGTCTAGAGAGTCAAGGGGCGGCCACTTGCATAGCATGAATCATAGCTTGCAGGCAGAGGGGTTGGTTAGTTCCACAGTTTAGGGGCTGCGACAACGCAGTCATGTAGCCCTGAGTACTTTTGGTGTGTGTAGAATCTGTCTGATAACCGGTGTTAATTGTGATGGCTGTATTAGTGTGTGTTATCTGTAATTCAGGTAAGGACTGCAGACGATCAATTTCAAGTAGTTCCTACAGTTCACGCCAGGGTTTTTGGCTGGTGAGTCCTGGTTTAGAGCCGTACAGAGGACAGTCGGCGAATCTCCGGCATGTGCAATTGATATGAGAGTTGCTTCTCGCACAACTGAAAACTCGCTTATCAATTGCACATGCCGGAGATTCGCCGACTGTCCTCTGTACGGCTTTGAAACCAGGATTGACCGGCCATAACTCGTGGTGTAAACTTTACCAAATGCTAATGTCAACGACACCTAGCTGTGAACTTGGCTCGTAGATGCCACTGCAACCTACACCTGGCACGGCGAACGTTGGAACTTAGAGTGTTAATCAAATCTAACCTAGAATTATTAGCTTCACACAAGTGTAATTAGTGGAAGGTTCTTTTGCATGCCATAAATGTATGACATGGGACTGCCAGGCATACTGAGGGATTTATTTTTAACGTTCTTAAAATATCCGACAACTTCGGCCGGGTTTGAACCCGCGATCTTGTGCATAAGAAGCTCAGCATGCTACCAACTACGCCACCGAAGCCGCTGCAGGCAGAGCACCAAGACTCCTTTCCTGACAAGGTCACTCCAGGTTATAAGTTCGCAGCAGCATGTGCAACCAATCTGCGCATAGATGCAAATGTGCTATGGGATGATTATTCAATGAAATTTTATAGGGTGTGACGATTATGCGAGGAAATACAGTAGTTTAAGTGATGGCGGAAAGTGCAGCAGTGGAAACACTGGAAGTTATGCTCGCCCTCCTGTTTCCGGAACGCACAATTAGTAGGGAAATTATGTTTGTGAATTAGAATGCTGTGTGTGAATAGCAAGCATAGTGAACATTATGTATGCCCCAATGATGTCTTATCTTTCAGGGCAGTTTTTGGACAGGTTCTTTGCACTGGTGGGAGTTGTAGACTAGGGCTTAGAGACAGACCAGTGGGGCTAACAAAGTGACCTGAATGCTCACGAATATAACTGATCAGCCATTCCCTTCCACTCACTTTAGACAGGCCAAGCAGCGCATGATCCTTGGGGCAGCCATTTTTCTTTCGTGTATCAATGGGCTATTTGTTGTGTGAATAATCGCATGATTTGTTGTTCTGTACATTAATTCTTACGAGTCTCAGGCACTCACTGGACAACTGAAATAAACTAAATTCCAAGTGGCAGATGACCTTGTAGTTCTGCCCCTTAATTAACTAACTAAACTAAATCCCAGCCGCTGAGTGTCCGGCAGGGTGCTACGTGAATTCCCATCCCCTTATCTCAACTATTATATTTCTTGATATTCTTCCCTCTCCCTTTCTCAACAGCTTATAAATTATACTGTTGCGTTATGAATTGCTTGGAAAATCTGGTGAACAAATATATTTCACCTGCGAAAACATACTTTTCTTTTACAGTACGAGAGAGAATATGGAATTTTAAATAAATGAAGTAAAGTTATGAAAAAATGTCATTTTGATTAAATATGTAAAATAAAAACACAGAATATGAATTTTAAATTACATAGAAATCCTAGCCCTAATGATCGGTCTAGGTTGTGAACTTTCGGGTACATTCGGTTTGTCCCGCTGCGCTGGTCTGTCTCTAAGCGCTAGTAGTTGTGGACAACTGACAGTGACGTGGACGCAAACGAGCCTGAACTACACAATCTTTGACTAATTTCTCGTGATGACGTTGCAGAGCTTCACACGTCCTGGAGAGCTGAGCGAGCTGTTGCAAGTGTCGTCTGTCACCTTGCGGGACGGAGAGGCTGGGGGCGAGGAAGTGAAGGTAGAGCTGACGGCAGCCAGACGGCACCTCTGTCCCCGATGTAGACGATGCTCCGCAGATTCTAGCGGCCAACTGTGTGCGCGCTGCCAGCGTGTGGTCAGCTCAATGCCTCTCCACACTGCTCAAGCTATATAATGTACATAAATAAAGTAGTCTTACTTACTTACTGGTCGGCGCTACAGTCATTTATCACCTGCCTCCATTCATCTCTATCTTCCACCTTCCTTCTCCAGTTCCTGATTTCCAGACTCCTAAGGTCGTCTTCCACATCATCTCTCCACCATCTCCTGGGCCTTCCTCTTCGCCTACTTCCATCCGGTCTTTGTGTAAACACCTTTTTGACAATATGCAATTCTGGCATTCTCTGTACGTGTCCTGCCCATCTTATCCTCCCCTGCTGAATTTTCACCACGATATCCGCCTCTCCGAAGAGTTCCACATTTGTCCTTATTCTCCAACCTTCCTCGTCTCTCACTGGTCCGTATATTTTCCTCAAGATCTTCCGTTCCCATCTTCGCAGCCAGTCTTCTTCTCTTCTATTGAGAACCCAACCTTCCGATCCATACATAACCACAAGTCATAGTATTGCAATGTAAATTTTTTACTTTAGTATTCCTACTAACATTTCTGGATTTAAATATGCTTTGCAGAGCGTAATAGCATCTATTTCCACTTTTAATTCTTTCTTGTATTTCTACTGATGTTCTGTTATCCTCCGTTATTATTGAGCCCAAATATTTGAATTCACTCTTTGATATCCTTTCCCATTTAATATAGGCTACTGCTCTCTTCTTGCCTCTCTGGAGTCTCCCATCTTCATATATAAAGTAGTCTCCATTCCATTAATTAGTTGTTCCTTCCCTTGAAATATATGTCCAACTCCATGGCCCTTCCTGGTTCGATTCCCAGCTAACGCTTGGTGATAGTAATCTCTAATGGTTAAATTCTTTGGCTTTTGTGAAATTCAAGAAAATCCTCACAAGTACGGACTTAAATGTAACCCTTGGACTTCTGTTTGTAAGGTGCTACATTTGGTCTGTATTTTTATATGCAGCAACAACAATGTGGATTTACCGCAGAATGCTGAAGATACCATGGACTGCGTAGAATGAACAGACAACAAAACTTATTATGCACCTTGAAAGACGAAAATCTGCATACCTGGGACATACCTTGCGGAACACCAAATATCGACTTCTCAAGTTGTTACTGGAAGGAAAGATCGAAGGTCAAAGAGGAAAGGGCCGAAGAAGGATTTCCTGGGTGGATAACATAAAACAGTGAACAGGATTACCCAGCATCGATAAATCATTCCACATCGCAGTTCATAAGCAAAAGGTGCATCATGTGGTCGCTAACATCCAGTAATGGTTAGGCTTCCGAAAAGGAAGAAGAAGTGTTCAATCATGGGTACCAACTCAAAACGACCTGCCCCTCGCTGCTCCAAAAGTCACGCATTGGTGACCGGATGTCTGGACATGTCACATCCCCTGTGGACCGGAGAATGCTCTACTGTTGAAATAGCCCAGTTGGTACGAGTAGCCTATACCGAGCCTTTGTGCAGTGGCGGCTTACAGATGCAGCATATTGTTACACCCTGAGGCCCCATAAGGTCCTCATAGGGTATACATGGTGGCCACTACTCCTGGAAAACATGGAAATCCTGGAAAACTCCTGGATTTTTAATAGGTCTGGAAAACTCCTGGAAAATGATGAAAAATTTGAAAACTCCTGGAAAATAGCCACTGTTAATTAATAAAATTATAAAAATATTTCCATCCACTGCTAAAATTCCCAGTCCGCTCTTAGTCCTAGACGTCATGATATCGCGGATAGGGTAGCAAGGGCCATCTAGCGGTTGCTCTGCAAACCCTGCTTATTCTTAACCGGAAATTTACGCGCCGTGTTTTATCTTAAATCTTACTCCCGCTGCGGTTTTGGGTGAGCACTCGATCGTTAACGGAAGAAAGTTCCTCAGGCTACCTGTTTCCGTGTGGGAGAACACGCGATAGTATTTTTGTAAAACATATTGAGTATAGACAACTTGACCGCAATACAATTGCAGGCAGCATTCTTTTTCCTTTTTTTTTTTTTTCAAAGCGGATATTTAAGTAACAAAGGCTTTTTTTAACACAACAATTAAATCATTTGTGTGTAGGCTTGCGTATCAATAACGCAATCACCACTAATTTTTGACAACATCTGTATGAGTAGTATCCAAACACAACTGCTTTACTTTGGTCTTGAAGTAGGCAACCGATAAAGCTCCCCCGGGACTCACGCTTATTTTTAAGTCTGGAAAAATGAGAATTACTCCTGGAAAATTCCTGGAAAACTACTGGGAAATCGTTGATCGATTTGAGTGGCCACCATGGGTATATCTTAACTACACTACACCCACCCCTATATCAGCCCCATATCACTACTCATCACCCCTCGCTTCTACACTTTCTACACCTACACCGAGAAGGGAAGCAACACCAACAACCATCTGACCACAATTCTAGTAAGTTAGGTTGCAGGTATGTAGCAACCCTTACGAAATTATCACCACACTTCACAAACACTGACAGCAGATGTTAAGTGGGTCACCAATGTGCCGACTAGCTGATTCAGCACTAGGTATTATTATAAATAAAACCTTAAACCCACACATGAACTGTTAGTCTAGGAGTGTGTCTACGGCTGTACGTCTACATCTGCACCAGGTGAGTGTGTATAAGGGTAATTCCACTATTTCCTGTCACCTACCACACCTACAAAGCATTGTACTCACCCACGACATTGTAAATTATTACTGCACTGAACATCATCAGTGAAGTCTATTCTCAGCACTATTATTATTAAACATTTCACATTTTATCACAACTGGCTTTCCGACCCTAGCCCCATTCACTGCTCGTTAACTAGCAGCCTAATTCTGCTGAGGTCAGGTCTACCTAGCGACCGTCTGCCCATATGACATTGCGGGCATGGCTCTCTTTATGAGCACGGGCAGAGTCGCGTATTCAGCATTTCCCTAGACTTCTCTGCATCGCCGGCCTCCATTCTCAAGTTCTTTAGCCGCTAGCCTTATTTAGGAAATCAGTGCAGTTTAGTAAATAATCGTTAGGAACCTTCAACCCCCCATTTGAGATTAGAATCGTCAGATACTCCGAGAGCACAGTCCCCATAAGTGCTTCGACCATCATTCTCATTTCCACATTAAAACAAACTACACCCCTTTCAACTAAGTTATAGCCCCAAAAAGCTACAACAATATGACCTCGCGAAACACTTATTCTGAAGGCGCTAAACTGCTGTAATATGTTTCTTGCCCTTGAGGTATTGGATACTTCACGGCACCTACTGTCGGGGAAATAAGTATACATACTCGAGTTTAGAGGTCAATAAAACCTTTACCCTTAGTCTTACATAAGAATAACCTGCACCAAAATTTTCCTTGTTTTATTTGTCTTTTAACGATATAGAGTAAATATTTGCGTTGTATCTCGTTAAAATTTGATATCAGATTGAACAAAAAAAGTACCGGTTTTTCTTACCAAGTTTACAGAGCGCTCACTTAGAAAGATCATTACGTTAAAAGTATTGATCTGATCGTAACGAAACTTTAATACATCTTAAAGGAACTTATTGTTAACGCGTATATGAAGTTTTAATCTGATCTGACGTTTCTTAAAATAGTTGTTGTGAATTTTGTAAAACAACTTTTTCTCGGGCCTGGGTGGTCGTAGCAGAATGAAATATGGCTTGTTATGAGGCTCATAGCAATGCAAGGCTTAACGTAAAACTACATTTTATCTACTTTTGATTATCGATTTTATATGGATTGATATTTAATCGGACCATTGTGGGCGGCGATAGTACCGTAGCAGCCTGGCAATGTTGCCAGTTGACTACCGTATTTCGAACTCGCTGCGCGCTCGTTCATACGCACGCCAAACTCTGACCTTTGTTCTTCGTTGAGTCATTAGCAACAAGCAGCAACTATCACTGTCTGTATTACCTACATCGATCAAGATGCCAGCTAAACCGCAGTTAAAAACGGAGGGAGAATTTGCCATGATTTTAAGTGCAATATGTTTTTTTTAGAAGCGAGAGAGAAAGTAATAATGATAAGAGGGTTTAGCAAAAAGTATCCAAGTGTATTTGAAGGTCGATAGCCACGGTGAAGAGATGTGCCGCTGCAATGAAAGATATTCTTCTTCCTCCCAGAATCCAAAAGTATGAAAGTATGATGAAAGCAGAGCTAATTGTTCACGCCAAACCTCACTTCAGAGCACCTCAAAAGAAGCTGGAACAGATAATCAAGAATGTTCGTCCTGACGTCGAACTCGTCTGGCTGCCAGTTGCTCATTGTGAGCTCAACCCCATAGACCTGGTTTGGTCCTACGTGAAAAATAAAATAGCTAAAGTGAATATGAGTAACCAGGCGGAGAGAGGAAGGTCAATGGAGGTGACGCGAGATCTCTGTAAAGAAGCCTTGAGGTCCGTCACACCAGAGCTGTGGAAAAAATGCATCGAACACACCAAAAAAAAAAATACAGAAACATTACTGGGAAAAGGATGGGCTAACAGAAGACGTCCCCGTTGTTGAGCTACTTGTTATAAACTTAAATGACAGTTCATCTGATTCATCGGGCAGTGATTTTTCAGACGGTTAATAAGGGAGCAGTTTTATAATCTCAAAGTGGAAATTACTTCAAACAATTAGTCTTGTAATAATAGCTTTTCAGCTGACTCACCATTTTTAAACCTGCCAATGGAGGTCCAAAGCCCTCATTAAAAAAGGTGTTCGGAAATGTTTCACTACTTGCGGAAATGAAATTATACACGTTTCTCTAACTTGTTGGTAAAATTAGCAGAGGATATTAGCGCTGTACATAAGGGACGCATATTTCAGGATATAAAGAAGAATTAAATTGTTAAGTTAAATAGACCTGAATGATAGTGTATTTTATTTTTTATTTATTTTTTTCTTAGTCATATTACCCTCCAGGGTTGGCTACCCTCGTACTCAGCGATGGATCCCACATTTACCGCCTTCATTTTGAAACTTCGAGATCCGGGATACAACTGGGGTGTGTGACCAGCACCTCGCCCAGCGGCCTCACCTGCAAAGCGAAGGGACCTTATGAGGGATGGGAAGATAGGGAGGGATAGGGAAGGAAGAGGGAATGAGGCGGCCTTACGTTAGGTATCATCCCGGCATTTGCCTGGAGACGAAGTGAGAAACCACGAAAACCATTTCGAGGATGGCTGAGGTCGGAATCGAACCCCCCTCTACTCATTTGGACCACCCGAGGCTGAGTAGACCCTGTTCCAATCCTCATACAACTTTTCAAATTTCGTGGCAGAGCCAGGAATCGAACCACGGACCTCCGGGGTGGCAGCTAAGCACGCTGACCACTACACCACGGAGGCGAATATATATTATAATATTTGTATTATAATTCGTCAATTTCACTTAGGGTTTTTAATTTATTTTAATTATTGTTAATTTTCAAGTCCTCGTACTGCAGCTCCTTCACCAAGATTTTACTCGTATAAAATAATATCTTCCTTGTCCCGTGAGCGACCCATGGTTTAACTCGTAGATATTCACTTTATCTTTCCGTTTCTTTTATATACCGGTATTGCCACCACAGAATTTCAACTACCATAATATAGTTAAGTGAACACGGAACTGTCCTTCATCCATTTTGCTGAACTATGATAAAATATTTGATGTAGTGTAATGGTGTGATGATTGCTTTGTATAACATTGATAAAAGTTCAGTTTTATAAAATATTTGATAACATTTATTTGACACATTTCTTTAGCAGTGTAATACCGGCCTAACACAAATTACAGTACAACAACAGAAATTCACAGACCTTACGGCTTGGAACGCGCGCGTATTATGTTGCACAGGGCAACGTCGCACAAGTTTCCTCGACCGAGCGCATTGTTCCATTCACTTGCTACGATACATTCTTCTCACATAACCACCTGATTAAAAATCAATCGATATAAAAGCAATTATCAAAAGTACACACATCAAAAAAAGTTTTGCATCACCTCGGTTCCAAGAGTTCCGGAACCGTTAAATACAAAGGGAATAGAGATCAACACAAACAACATTTCAGCTCGTTTTATTGCTCATGAGACCCACACATTGCATGTTGTACCATCATACAGCTAGACTTTCAGCATTTGTGGTCCAGATTGCAGTACACACCACTACCTCTAATACCCAGTAGCACGTCCTCTTGCATTGATGCATGCCTGTATTCGCCGTGGCATACTATCCACAAGTTCATCAAGACACTGTTGGTCCAAATTGTCCCACTCCTCAACGACAATTCGGCGTAAATCTCTCAGAGTGGTTGGTGGGTCAAGACATCCATAAACAGCCCTTTTCAACATATCCCAGGCATGTTCGATAGGGTTCATGTCTGGCGAACATGCTGGCCACTGTAGTCGAGCGATGTCGTTATCTTGAAGGAACGCATTCACAAGATGTGCACGATGAGGTCGAGAATTGTCGTCCATGAAGACAAATGCCTCTCCGATATTCTGCCGATATGGTTGCACTATGGGTCGGAGGATGTCATTCAGGTATCGTAAAGCCGTTTCGGAGCCTTCCATGACCACCAGTGGCGTACGTCGGCCCCACATAATGCCACCCCAAAACATCAGGGAACCACCACCTTGCTGCACTCGCTGGACAGTGTGTCTAAGACGTTCAGCCTGACCAGGGTGCCTCCAAACACGTCTCCGACGATTGTCTGGTTCAAGGCATATGCGACACTCATCGGTGAAGAGAACGTGATGCCAATTCCGTGGGGTCCATTCAGCATGTTGTTGGGCCCATCTGTACCGCGCTGCATGGTGTCGGGGTTGCAAAGCTGGACCTCGCCATGGACGTCGGGAGTGAAGTTGCGCATCATGCAGCCTATTGCGCACAGTTTGAGTTGAAACGCGACGTCCTGTGGCTGAACGAAACGCATTATTCAACATGGTGGCATTGCTTGTCAGGGTTCCTCCGAGCGGCAATCCGTAAGTAGCGGTCATCCACTACAGTAGTAGCCCTTGGGCGGCCTGAGCGAGGCCTGTCATCGACAGTTCCTGTATCTCTGTACCTCCTCCATGTCCGAACAACATCGCTTTGGTTCACTCTGAGACGCCTGGAAACTTCCCTTGTTGAGAGCCCTTCTTGACACAAAGTAACAATGCGGACGCGATCGAACTGCGGTATTGACCTTCTAGGCATGGTAGAACTACAGACAACATGAGCAGCGTACCTTCGTCCTGGTGGAATGACTGGAACTGATCGGCTGTCGTACCCCCTCCGTCTAATAGGCCCTGCTCATGCATGGTTGTTTACATCTTTGAGCAGTTTTAGTGACATCTATGAACAGTCAAAGGGACTGTATCTTGGATACAATATACACAGTCAACGTCTATATGCCGGAGATCTGGGAACCGAGGTGATGCAAAACTTTTTTTGATGTGTGTAGATAAAATGTAGTTTTTCGTTTAGGCTTGCATTGCTATGAGCCTCATAGCAAGCCATATTCCATACTGCTATGACCACCCAGGCCCGAGAAAAAGTTGTTTTACAAAATTCACAACAACTATTTAAAGAAACGTCAGATCAGATACGAGTTAAAAATAAGTTCCTTTAAGACGTATTAGAGTTTCGTTACGATCCGATCAATACTTTTAACGTAATGATCCTTCTAAGTGAGCGATCCGTGAACTTGGTAAGAAAAACCGATACTTTTTTTGTTCAATCTGCTATAAGCCTCACTGACTGCAGAAGCATTACAATACACAGCGAGATACATCTTCAGGTTGTCCATCACAAATGACCGACGACTATCGCGAAACACTTATTCTGAGGGTGCGAAACTGCGGCAATATGTTTCTTGCCTCTGAGGTATTGTGTAACTTGAGATCGCTCCTCAGCCTTGATTGCTTTCCCACATGGTTGGCAGAACAGAACGCCCCCAACAGAAGTAAAATTATCTTTAAATTCTGCATCAGTTGTAGTTGTTTTTACTTTAGGCATACCCGGCTTCCACAGTGAGTGGCACGGGGCGACAAGTTAAGAATAACACAGTTGCAAGCTGACATACGCTCTGTATGAAGATTAGATAGCTCACAGGTTCTTCGCCGTTGAAGTAACACAGAACAAAAATGCAATAAACTGAAAGATCTAGCATTCTGATTTAAAAAAAAATGTAAATATTATGTCTTTTTATGTGCTAATAAGTAAAAGCAGGAATTTATGTATTTATAGAAAAAATGATTGAAATAAGTATTTACATAAAAATCCGAGCCGTAGTGATGGCTGTATTAGTGTGTGTTATCTGTTTTTAATTCAAGTAAGGACTGTAGATGATAATTTCAAGTAGTTTTTACTTTCGCTACCAAATGCTACCGTCCACGAGACCTAGCTGTGAACTTTGTTACTGCTAGATGTCATCGCAACCAGAGCCTGGTGACGAACTATGGAACTTAAAGAGTTTTAATCAAACATAACCTACAAATTTTGCTTCACACAAGTTTAGTTGGTGGAAGATTCTTTTACGTGCTTATGGCACCTAGGAGCTTAAATATTGCTCTCACATTAAGTTTCCACTAATGCACTGTAAGTTTGTTCTTCTTGTTTTTTCCCTGAATTTGGCCAACTATGGACTGCATGAAACTTAAGGCTTCTTCACCTTTATTTCTTCTCTCCTCCTCGGAAATGATTCTTACAGGTTTCTTATGTAGTGGTTTCTCTTCGAACGATTTGAAATCATCATTCTTCTGAATGCACTTCTAGCATGAATTATCTCTCGAGGAATTCCAACTTCTGCTGTATCCCTCTTGATCTCATCTACCCACCTAAAGTGTATTCGCCGAGTCGAGACAGTGTCCCTGGCTACTCGGGCAGAGAAACACGTCCATTTCACGTCATCGGCTCTGCCCTGGTCAGGGGTTCACGTGTACAACTGTGTTTACTTCCACTATCTCGACTCGCCGAGCAGACTTTTGAGATGGCCTTTATTCCCATGATGTATTGGAACATCTTTTGATGTGTAACATCTTTCCACTCGGTTGCTGGATATTTTTGTGGGAGTGATTTTGGAAATGGGACAGAAACAATGAGCGCGTGCGGTGACGGAGATTGGTACCTTGACGTACTGAGACCATGTGGCAATGTGGAATGTATATCGCATACGGTTTACTTCAAGGTTTGGAGGCCCCATTAAAGATATTCCTACAATAAATCATCTTCAAGTTGTCGTTCTTTGGTGTGAAAATATTCATTATATCATATTTGCTGAAAACAATGATGATTTATTAAATCTTCATACTTTTGCTGTGGAATGTATATCGCATATGGCTTACTTCAAGGTTTGGAGGCCCCATTAAAGATATTCCTACAATAAATCATTGGTACCACGACGTACCTCGCGCATGCGCACCGGTTAGGATTTGACTCTGGAGTTTTACAAGTAGTTATTTCAATGACCAACAGAGTTCACTGTTAACAAGGGATTTGTGCTCCCAGCAGACACACAGTAGGATAACATGTCACAAGTTACACATCATTTGCGACTACTGTAAGGTTCGTAATTTTTTTGGTTAGTCGGTTCGTTCATTTGAACGATAATTCTTCTAAAATCTTATCGTCGTATTAATGCAAGCCCTTCATTTTGTCATTGATTGAGCCTGCAGAAAGAATGGCGATGTTTCCGAACTATATCAAATAAGGTAGTGAATATAGCGAATACATTTACAAATATTCTACTCAATGTTTTAGTCCGAAAGAGTTCAATTTATAGTCAAGAGATGCTGCGGGGTTACCAAACATGATGTAAATGACACGGATTCAGTGCTCGAGCATAAGGTTAATGATCGTTATTAATGCAACTTGGACTAAATGGCGACAGGTGATCGTAAGATTCCTGTACAGCTGTGATCAGATCTCAGTCAGTAGCTGCGCTGGTCCATTGGCCTAACAAGACTCCCCCCAGGGGCTCGCATCTAGTGGGACGTGGGTTGGCGACCACGGAACCCTAGCTGAGTCCGGCATTGCTTCCACTTACTTGTACAGGGCTCCTCTCAGTCTCCTTTTCTGTCGACCTCCCTTGGTCAACTCTTGTCCTCTTCCGACCCCGATGGTATTAGGGTATCCGAGGCCTAGGGAGTCTCTTCCTTTCCTGCCTTAATTAGCCCTTCTCTCATCTTTCCTTATCCCTTTCCTGGTCCGGTTAACTCAAATCAGTTGCCAGTGTTTTGCCCCAGTGTACCAATGGGCTCTTCAGTTGGATATGGTACACGTCTCCAAGACGTGTAGCCGGACCATTTTATCAAATTTCATTGTGAATTTGTTATTATACATAGCTCAATCGGACATTTAACATTCTGTTTCCTTTGGGAACAGTTATTTCCAATATGGATTAGCAAGGTAAGCTAACACCATTTTGATTAGGAAGTTTTGACTTCCATAGTACATTGGCGCTGCTCGTGGCGAAGTTTGTGCCTTGCAATGGCCTTCACAGTATGTACTAGTCACGCGTCTTGGAGAGGTGTACCATATCCAAATTGGTACACTGGGGTGAAACGCTGGCAACTGTTTTCAGTTAACAGGACCATTTTATCAAATTTCATTGTGAGTTTGTTAATGTACATAGCTCAATCGGACATTTAAGATCCTGTTTCCTTTGGGAACAGATATCTCAATATTAATTACAAGTTTTGACAGAAGTTTATCGTTTTGTAAAAAAGTATTTTTAATCTACAGTAAAAATGGCTGGACATCCCTGTTTTAGTTGGTTATTGTTGATTTAAGGGGCGGAACTGTGAGGTCATCTGCCCCTCTTAACACAAATTAAATTACCGTATACAAATTTGGAATGGAATGGAATTAAAAATTTTAGAGGTGGATACCTAAATTTGAAAAGACCGAAAATTAATAAAACAAAAAATTAAATAAAACTGTTGTTGTTTCTTATGGCTAGCCCGGATTGCAATCCATCAGCTTTCTTGAATTCCAATCGAGTTGTGTAAGGTTTTCTGAAGTCCTAGCAGTCACATCAAATTTGTTGCAATGTTGCAATCCATTTTACTTCCAGTTTCGTGACAAAGTGTGCATTTTTCAGATCTCAGGATGTTGATTCGTTTCAGATGAGCTGCAAGGCAGTCATGGCCAGTGTTGAGTCTGAAGAAGGCTACAGCTTCTCTTCTTGGTGTTAATTTATATTGATCCCATTTAGCATCAATGTCCTTCCATAATTTGGTTTCTGCTGTTTTCTTTGCCATTTCTTCATACCTGTTTTTGATAGTATTTTTCAAGATCCTTTTTGCTGACATAAAATCAGTCTGACTGACAGGTTGTTGTAGTGTGGTACCTTTTTTTGCTAATCTGTCTGCTTCTTCATTACCTATTTCCAACATGAGAAGGGATCCACTGAAATGAGATCTGTTTGTGGAGTCTTTGAAGGGTTTTTATCATACAAAAAATTTCTTTCAGTTCTTTATTTTGAGGCTTATAATTTGACGAGACGGCTTGGATGGCTGCTTTTGAATCTGTAATGAAAACACATTTTTGATATAATCAATGTTTCTGCCTAATAACTGATGGAGTGCATGTGAAATTGCTCTTATCTCAGCATCAAAGTTTGTTTTGGCCTACTGGGAAGTAGAGTGAGAAGAGAGATGAATGTATTCCTGCTCCAGTTCTATTTTCTTTGTCTTGTGAGCCATCTGTAAATATTTTTAGCCATTGATTAGATGGATATCTTTCTTCTATTGTACAGAGGGCCAGTTGTTTTAGATCATGTGGTGAAGAGTCCTTCTTGCAGACCTCTTCTAGCAAAGTAAGATCTGTAGTCACTTGTATATATTCAATGGGGTTGACTGGCATACAGAGTGGTTCAAGTTTTATTTGCAGATTGCTCTTATTGATGTATTCTTTGGCGAGACTTAAGGGATCTTTTTGTGTTTTAAGATTGGGGCTAGAAACTGGTTTTTTGATCCATGTCATTTGAGGTAGTCTTTGTATACTGAGATATGCATTGGCTGTTTGATGTTTCATCTCTTCTTCTATTGGTAAGTTGTGGGTATATAATTGCAAGGCGGTTATAGGTGTGGTTTTTATTGCGCCTGTTATGATTCGTAGGGCATTATTCAGACACCTCTCGAGGCGATCAATGTTTGACTGGGGTGCTGTAGAGAGTACTTCATTGCCATATTTTATGATAGGTTTGATGTAAGTATTGTAGGTTTTGTTAAGTGTGTCTTGAGTGCTCCCCCAAGTAGCTCCTGCTAGTCTCTTCAGTAATTTCATCCGTTTGCTTACTTTATCCTCCACATGTTGTATGGGTTTGGTCCAGTTCAGCTTCTTGTTCATGATGATACCTAAGTACTTTGTACTTTCACTTTTTGGAATTTGAGACTGAAAGTTGGATTGTGGTGTCTCAGGGAGAAAAACTGGTATACTGTTTTGGTAGTATTGATTTCCATATTATTTTTTTCAGTCCAGTAATTAAATAAAACTAATAATTATAAAAATAAACAAAAATTACAGAAAACAAAAATTCAGCATTCAAAAAATGAACAAGTCGTTGAGTCAATGTACACTGGAAAATTTAGAATGCTGGCCCGAACCCACTCTCACTTATAAAGCGGATGACAAGATCAGCAGCCACCGCGTCATCGGCTAATATAAGTTTGAGTGTCATCTGCAAACCAAGGTTTCTTCGTAAGTTAGCAAGATCCACACACTTGGTTAACATGTGGGCCACGGTAAAAACTGTTCCACAGGTACATCGCTGAATATTAAGGAGAAAATAAAATGAGACAATCCAGAAACAAGAGAAGGAAGTGGCAATAAAGAATGCTGAGGTTGCAGCACAGCACATTGTATGCAAATTATTGGAAACTTACAACAAATTGAAATTTTAAGGCATAAAAAATCAATGTACAAAAGGGAAACTGAAAAACTTGTAGATTGAAAGTAGCAGTTATAGAATTGCAAGAAAAACATCTTGCCAGTGAGCAGTTCTGAAGGGCAACTTTTCAGAATCCCTGTGGAGCTGAAAGGTGAATAGTCAGTTCTGCTGAAAGCGTTTGCTATAACAATGCACTTTTTTCTCCAGATACCTATGCATATCTAAGATATCTAAGATTTTTACAAATCTACACAGTTTCACCGAACTGAACCAAATTTTAGGTACTTACCTTTTGGAAACCTGTGAGTAACGCTGTGTACTTTAAATTTGGACATCTGACTCGCCATTTCCTAGATTTAGGCTGTATAAAGGTTGTTCCACAATGCGCAGTCGGAAGTTGGCAGTCTGTAGACAGTGGTTGACAACCTAGCCACTCACAATGCACAGTCATTAAAATGCTGGAGTAAATAATACAGGGATTAATTCTTTATATGAGTGCTTCATAACCTCAAACACTCGTAATTATGGATGATTTTGAGTTTTGCGGTTTATTTATGTTGTTGCTAATAGCGACAGCATACCCGAGAATATAAAGTCCAGAAGTCAAGATGACGTCAGCCTATGATCTGTTCTGATTGGCTGCGACATTGCAGTCGACAGTCGGTAGTTGGTAGCCAAAGATAGAGTTGGCGACTGCTGACTACACACTGCCAATTACCAACTACCAACAACAACTACACATTGTGCATGACGCCATAAGAGAGCACGGGTCTGACTTCAACTTTTGATTGCCAACTACAAAACTGCACATTGTGGATCGAGCTTAAGTGTGATGGTGTTGAAGTAGAACATTAAGGCTATCAGCTGCAACAAGCGTTGGTGCTTTCCTACAGCGCTATGTGTTGAAACATAACACTATTGCTCCGTACTTTTGTAACAGCCAACAAGATATAAATTTCATTCAGAAAATGGGAAACAGAAAGAAAATGACCATGTTAGCCTGTTCCTTATTTACGAAGTATGTCCTGAAGATTAGAAACCTTAAGTCGACATTGTGGCCTTCCTCAGCGCAAATAATGTGAATAGAGAAGCAAGACTTGTGGAACATGAAAAAAAAATTACCATAAAGAAAGTTGTTATCAAAAATATTTCTAATAAATTAACAGTCTAAAAGCTAAAATACTAAAAAAAACAACATAGGCCTACACTAAAATTTAATAAAACCAGATCTGTATATTAAGGCTTTCACGGCCCGGATTATACAAATAATTCATGTTTTTTGGGCTAATGCCGTGTGTATTTAGATTAGAACCATACGTTTCGGAGAAACCTTGCCTCCTTTTTCAATGGAATCAAACCATGTGGCCAAAGAAAGTATATCAATGAGATTACAAAAATTACAAAAAATATAGATAAATTCCTGGGTTCGTCACCAGAGAGCAGCTGCCAGAAATTACTGTATGGACCATGGTAGAACGGCGGACAGAGTAGTAAGGTAAAGGGGGCGGGGTGAAAATATAGAAACTCCTCGAAGAATGAGGATGTCCAAAAGGGAGCGGGGAAGGTGGGAGGGTTAGATGGATATAAGGAAACATAAACAAAACGGAAGTGTATCTGAACGATACCTAACGTCATACAGGCAATGGCGAAAAAACAGATGGAAACTCCTCCAGTGACGAACAAAGTAGATCAAATCCAGGCTTTGTAGCCATAGAGGAAAAAAGTACAATTTGAAATAGGCGAAGAACAGAGAGACTGAGAGGAACTATCTTCCTAGATCCATTGAAAAAGGAGGCAAGGTTTCTCCGAAATGTATGGTTCTAATCTAAATACACATGGCATTAGCCCAAAAAACATGAATTATTTATAAAACCAGATCTGTTAGAAAAAAATGTTAATTCGAAAGAAAGAAATCTTGATATGAAACCGGCTTGAAGAACAAAACAGTGATGTGGATGTTATGTAGACAAAAAATTTGAGGTTAAGATGGAATTTGTCATAATAGTTATAATGAAGTACAAATTTGGAGAAGCTCTGGAAAGACAGCCTATTGTTGAGAAAATATTTCAATCTGGAGATAGGGCAATATAGAATGTTTGGGTTCCACATCACTGTTTCCTTCTTCAAGCCGGTTTCATATCAAAATTTCTTTCGAATTATAGTACATTATACAACGAGCCTATAATGGCACTAATTAAGACACGAGTATGTTTATAATTTCCACACGAGTGTCTTAATTAGTGCCATTATAGGCGAGTTGCATACAACTGTTTATGTTCGACGATAATTATAACTATTTTATGTTCGAACATAAATATTCATAAATATCAGACGAGATTTAGCCAGTTTTATGTACTGAGCAGAGCGCATGGGACGCAGAGAATACCATGGCCTCCTCGAATACCCCACTATTACACTAGAAGCCAAGCGGTGACATTTAAAATAGAAGGCCGTGGAAGTCAGTGCAGATGCGATGCTATCCTTACCTAATTGGTCACACAACTGTTTCTTGAGCTCTAATTGGTGGGATAAACAGTTTCATAATGAAAAATAGTGTTATAATGACCCTCATTATGATTCAGTTTTCTGATATAAAATATTTATGTTTCGACATCGTCGAACACAAACATATTTTTGTAACAGATGTGTTTTTTAGTTTTTTAGCTTTTAGACTGTTAATTTATTACAAATATTTTTGATAACAACCTTCTTTTATGGTAACATTTTTTCATGTACTTAGTCTTGCTTCTCTATTCACATTATTTGTGCTTTTTTTTTTTAGCATATGGCTTTTAGTGCCGGGAGTATCCAAGGACATGTTCGGCTCGCTAGTTTTGTAGCTCCTTCGAGACGGACACCCAATGGGTGAGCTACAAGTACCGTTGGGGAGGAAAGTTGGAAGGGAGGGTCTAGGAGTTGGAAGGTAGCGGCTGTGGCCTATAGTTAAGGACCAACCCCGGCATTTGCCTGGAAGGAAGATGGGAAACCACAGAAGACCATCTTCAAGGTTGCCGGCGGGGGGATACGAACCTCCTCGCCTCCCGGATGTGAGCGACTGCCAACAGTCATGCCGCAACGACCTCGGCTAACTCACCCGGTATTATTTGTGCTGAGCTGATACAATAAATAGTACAAGTTATTACCGGTATTGACTCGAGGTTTTTAATCTTCAGGACTTATTAAACAGAAGGAAGTTTGTAGTTAAATGAAACAACTTTTTTTTTTTTGTCGTGTGGTCGTCTGAGAGGCCGAGTGCAGGCCTTTTTAGTCGACGCCCGTGGGCGACCTGTGCACTGGGTTGGATGAAGATGAATGAAACTGGGCTATGAAGTGGCCGTGGCCTGTGAGAAGGTACCGTCCCAGCATTTGCATGGTGTTGAAAATGGGAAACCATTCCAAGGACGGCCGACGGTGGGGCTCGAACCCACGTGTCTACCGAGTCAGCAGAAAGTTTGGCCCCATGACCTAACGCTGCGCTTTAAGGCTGGTTCACAATTGGCCCGGGAACGTGAACTTGTACATGCGCACGCAATCAGCTATAGCGTAATAATATTAAAACAAGCAGCAAGCGAGGGTTATAATAACTTTATTAAACACAAATTGTGCACTTGAGAGAAGCAAGTTTAGAAAGCGCATTCGCAGGTTATGTTTAAATTACTGGCTATTCCTTCCGTACTGCGTATGTGCTGGTACAACGTTTCTGATTGGCTCCGAGAACGTCAAACATGAAACTTAACCATGTATCCCGTTGGCCTTCCCGGGCTACTTTTAGCTTCTCGTTCCCGGAGATTGTGTACGGACCCATAAGGTGGCATGCATTTCAACTTCCTTCTTGTTCCCGTTCTCGTTCCCGGGCCAATTGTGAACCAGCCTTTAGCGAGCGAAGCCACTGCTGTCGGTAACATTTACTTGAAACAAGGGCAATAAATGACTGACACACTTTGAAGTATGATTTTCAAACACATTTTTATTCCCTTCCTTTGGACCCTATACAATTTATAGCTAGTAGACAAACCTCTCTGTTTGGTGGCGAGTCAAAATGCACCACCTGTTTGGTATTTGACTAGCATTGCAATAGTAAGGTGATAACAGCATTCTTCTCCAAATGACTAAGGCTATACTTAGATAAGTACTTTTTTCAAGTCACACGCTAGAGGAGAAATCAACTAAGATATGTTAAGTAGTCACTTCTTCATCTTTTAAATAAAATATTGCAATGGTAATTTTCCCATGCACACACAAACTCGCACACACGCACATCCACACAAAATACACAGTGGCTTTTAGCCAAACCTTCAGTAACAAAAAGTAAGAAGTACCGTACTCACTAGATATTATAGGAAATTCTTCAAAAAACCCTTCATTTTTTCCTTAAAAGAAATTTCTTTTTCTTATATATATCAAACTTTGATAACAAGTTGCAGTAAGGGGCACAGAACATGATATGTTTAGAAAGTGGTGTTTATTTTTATAATCCTATATCCTAAAGCAGGTCAATGAAAAGAAGGCGTGAGTGGCAAGGTTTTATCACATATTTCCTGCTTTTCACTACAGTTCTGGGGCTCAGAGTTCAAAACTACCACACACTAGATCAGCTGATTGGGGAACATGCTCCCGCACCTGTAGGGCTACCAGATCTTCCAGTTCTATACCTACCATGTACACAGGGGCCCTACAGGACCTAAACCAAGTCGAAGCACATTTCTGCCCCAAACAAATAATTTTTACAAAACTTTTGTATGAAGTTCAGACTTTTTTTTAAATAACTTATTCCCTTTTTTTTTTCACCTGATAAATGGAGCCATCTTGGATTTGCATTTTAGTAGATAAAAATGAGTCATAAATAATTTTGATTTTAATTATGAACCTCTTACAGTAAGGACGAATGGAAATATTCAGTACGGAGAACAGTGGCAGTCATTATGGTCAATATTTGTCTCGAACAATTCTTTGAAGTTAGGCCTAAATAGGCCTACTTCAATTAATTTTTATGAAGAAAAAAAAAAAAAAAATTGAAATGCACAATGCAGGAGTTAATGCAAGGTCATGAAAGTGGTGTGACAGTGGCCAGTTTCTGGGCGAAGAAAATCTAATTCGAGACATTGTTGTATATACTATTGTATTATTCATTTGTAATATTGTGTATATTGTAGTGCTTCTGACTCAAATAAATAAATGAAAAAAAGTCATAAATTTCACCTTAAGAGATGCAGTGTTTAGTAAAATTGACATTTAAAATTCAGTTCCCAACTTGTAAGTTTTAATCGAGATGGTTTATAAGTATTCCTACTTAGCATTTAGAATGAATCGTATCAACAAAACTATAAATGAGAGACAGCAAATATATGAATTTTCCAAGACTTGTTTAACTAGGAGTTGACACAGCAACCCTGAGTACCGTCCTGTTAACAATCGTTAATATCCATTTTCATGGAAGAAACTGGAAATATCTTTGTGCTGGAAGATATCTAGGCAAGTCCCAAATATTTAAGTTCTTCCAACAGCTGCCACATCCAGAGTGCTATAAAACTTATGGATACCTCTATGTATTTGAAACAGCAACACAGCTACATCCACCCACCCTAAATCATTAAGTACGGTATCTAATTTTGAAAGAAACCAAAATAGACAGCATTTAATATAAAATTTAAGATATCCCTTTTCGTATTGTGAGAAAATAATTTTGTTTCTTGTGACACGAACTGCAAGCCACAGTGACCTTGAGTTTTATGGCTAAACAGTAGGCATTGGGGAGGTCTGATAGCCCGTGTCGGGGGCAAGTTCCCGTCACTCGCTGATGGACAAGCTGCCTGACTGCTGAAAAGAAGGACAACATTTAGTCTGTTTCTCATCAAACACTATGGAGTGGAATGTTCAAGCATACAAGGTCAACCTACATTCCGCAACAAAACACGACCACAGAGCATAAGCATGGCCAAGCAGGAGAAAAGCAATTATTTATTCCTTGTCGAATGGACAGAGAAATATTTAAATGTGTGTTGTGACAAGGATAACGCTCTGTCTCGAGGTAAGAGAATTAACGAAAGTCATCATCCAACATTTCTCCCTCTTCAATGGAGACTATTTAATGACAGGATACACAGTCTATCACTCGGAGGGCAAGAGAAACTGTCTGTCACCCTCGAAAAATGAAAAAATCACAATTACACAAAATAAATAACATTAAAAGAGTTAAAATACACGCCTTACTGGCCTGCAGTATTAAACATCACATACCGTCTTAAACAAATAAAATAATAATGTTTTCAGGGAGAAAAGGACTCAGCTCAGGAACCCCCACGAGTGCACAAACTCCCGAGCTCATCAACCCGGAGCCCTTGAAGGCCTTAAGCAGAAGACAGGACATACCATGAAAAGATAAACAAGAGGTCTGACCCCTCGAAGAATGAGACAAGCGCTAATTAAAGCGGAAAAGTGAAATACTATGGATGCCATAATACTGTCAGGGTGCAAAGTAATAATAATGTTATCAGTTGTACGTCCCTTTTAACTACTGCCGCTTTTAGAGACGCTGGGGTGCCCAAAGTTTGTCCAGTACGTTCCAGTACATCTACTGACACGGCTCCCTCGCATTTTGCGCACCCTCAAATGCCAACTGACTGTCCCAGGATTCGATCCTGCAACCTTGGGCACAGCAGCCTATTAAAGAAGTAAACACACTGTAAAACTCAGTTTAAAATATCACTCTTCTAAATTTTCTGGATGAAATCTGTTTCACCCGCATGCACCAATTCCTATTATGTGGGTACACACAAGACATTCATTTACACCTCTCTTTTGAGCATTTGGTTGACCATGAATGTAAAGAAGTTGACAGACAATTCAAAATTGTCAAGAAATATGCTGTAACTCATATGATACAGTCTCAAGGATCAAGTGAAGTTAATAAGATGTCATGCTAAAGCTTTTGGATAGTTGCGCCTGTTATAAGACTGCTTGATGCTGCTGAATTGCATTGAAATAGTTCTAGTTTGATGTGCAGTAGGCTAAGTTGACATCCACAACATTTCAAATTAGTCGCCTCTGTGGTGTAGTGGTCAGCGTGCTTAGCTGCCACCCAGGAGGTCCGAGGTTCGATTCCCGGCTCTGCCACGAAATTTTAAAAGTGGTATGAGCACTGGAACGAGGTCTACTCAGCCTCGGGTGGTCGGAACGAGTAGAGGGGGTTCGATTCCCACCTCAGCCATCCTCGAAGTGGTTGTTCCGTGGTTTCCCACTTCGTCTACGGGCAAAGGCCAGGATGGTACCTACCGTAAGGCCATGGCCGCCTCCTTCCCTCTTCCCTCCCAATCTTCCCCTCCCTTCCCATCCCTCATGAGGCCCCCCTGTTTGCTTTGCAGGTGAGGCTGCCTGGGCGAGGTGCTGTTCCCATCTCCCCAGTTGTATCCCTTGACTAGCTGTTTCAAGTTCCAGGACACTGCCCGTAGCGGCGGTAATGGTGGGATCCTTCACTGAGACCGAGGGAAAAGCCAAACTGGAGGGTAAACCGACTTAAAAAAAAAAAAAAAAGCTTTTTATAAAATCCTCTAAATTACAGTACTTTCTTTCATTTTTGTTCGTCTCCCCCCCCCCCGTTTTTGATTTGGTTTGGTTGCAAATAGACTGTGGTTTATTTGAAATTATTCTTTTTTTGAAAACCAAGTTAAAATTTTGAGTACATACTTATACAATGAAGGAATTTCACATTGTTACATTAATAATAATAATGACAATAGTGGAGATTAACACTAGATTTGGATGTGTTTCTCATACAGGAAGACTTCATTTGTATCCAATGAGATGGTTCTGGACATCTTTCCAGTCGGTCAATGCAATATAACCCAATTGCTGGGAAATGTCATAAAAAGCAACCTGAAAACAACTACATGTGATTAAAAAATATTCGTTATGGATTACAGAAGAGGGAGAAAACTCAAGCGAGCATCGTCAGCTTACAAGCCATTACTAGATCTCACAATGTCGACCACAGAATCTTAAAATTGTGAGTGATGGCAATGGATACCGTATTGCTGTGTTCAACCCCAGAGAGCAAACAAAGTCAAGTTTCCCCATGTTTGACAAAACAAACAACATATCTTAGATTTTAATTTTAAAGCAGCCATCATTTTGTTAAGTACGTTCACAAAACTGGGAGAGGGGGGGGCAATGCTCCAAACAGTCAGCCTCTCAACTTGGCATTTGAGAAGGTGGTTTCCAAAACATTCCTGTTCCTTGGTTATCAGTTTATGTATTGGTTTGTATATTTGTGTATTACAAATGGGACGTCTAAAGATTGATCTGAAAACAATTGACATGTTATTAGCTATTTTTCAAGGCTTTAGTAAATTTTGGCAAGAATTTCTTCTTGAAATATGATAAAGA
This sequence comes from Meconema thalassinum, assembly GCA_946902985.2. NCBI lineage: Eukaryota > Metazoa > Arthropoda > Insecta > Orthoptera > Tettigoniidae > Meconema > Meconema thalassinum. The sequence continues at coordinate 26,648,063 of OX336401.1, forward strand.
TTACTAAATTTAATCTGAAAAGTAGGTGTAATTATTCCATCATCCAAGTTTACACGAGTTTACTGGTTTTATGTGAACATTTTGAATTCACCTTGACATTTGCGAGTGGCCATCCTGTGCTCTGTGCCTGAGTTTGCTAGTGGCTAGAATGCTACTAATACACACACATCTATATAGTTTTGTTATAAATTATTTGGTCAATTGTTTCCACACTCACTCACGAAGCTCGAGCAGAATAAGGCAGTACTCACTGGTAGAGTTTGTCACGTCACATGGAAATGCAAGCGACTATGATATATGACCACTAGCACCTCTACCATCCAATCAGCTGGCAGGTGGATCATGCCATCAATAAACTAAATGATGGTTTTTTGGCAAAAGGTCGTAATAAGCTTTACCTGTTAACCCAATAAGTGCCAAATGTCGATATGTTCTGCGACTTGTGCGTATCTGTATAATAGGTCCAGCATCAAAGAAACATCGACATCGGTTGGGATAAAAACTAGATTGTCAACCAAGGTTATTTTTACTGATATAAAGATGTTGCACATCAAAAGAAAGTGTATTAGGATTTTTATTTTATATTTCAGTGTTTTTTTTTTTTTACAGCTTTGTATTTGAAGACTCCATGGGAAGAACGGGGTAAGTCAAATTCTGTAAATTTTTCAGGAGAGCGAATTTAAACTTACAACTTTAAAAATAAATTCTTAAAAGTGACAGTCAGTCTGAAAGACTAGACTTTGTATCATTTTAAATGCTACAAATGCTGAAAAATGCTAGAAAGGCTGGAGACTCTTGACATGTTAGAAAATTATCTGCATAATACTTATCTTGCTTTATAATACTTTACCTTGTTTCAAATTACTCGCGAACGGTAAGTGCAAACCAAGGGCAAAGCGAGGTCAAGCGCGCGGGATGCCGTCACGCTCACCAGAGCGCGCGGGGACGTGCCCCTTCCATCCAGTCTAAAAACACTTATAGTGGGCGATGTATTCAAAATAGAGATATCCTCTCGCGGACTATTTTTGTAGAACAGCTTATTTTGTAGAACTTTTCTTGCTGACCAATTCTTACACTCATAGTATATTGATATTTTTAACGGTTTGCCCAGCGTAAGCTTAAGAAGCGCACGGACGCCAAGTTTGTTTTCGACTTTTTCACTGAAATCGTTACTTGTTGGCTTCCTTTTATCATACATGAATTATTTTTTACAGAATCGTTCCTCGAGATATCCTTTACAGAATGGTGAAAACCGCATCAAAATCCATCCAGTAGTTCTCGAGATTACCCGTGACATCCAAGAATCGGGGATTTTTGCCTTATACTAACGAAGTAGAGATTGTCGGGGAACACATGCACCAGGCGGTACTATTACGTCACACACCTCAGTGCATCTGGGTACATTTCGTCCCGTCTCCGTAACGTAACGCCAGTCCCCAACGTAACGACGAAGTCGACAAGATCATTTAAAATGATAAAACACCCCAATTGACGCTAAGCAATAATGTTTTTTGCCAAATTCATTTCTTATAAATATAATATAATAATAACCCCTGGCACTACAGGCCATGAAGGGCCTAGGCCGACCAAGCGACCGCTGCCCAGCCATTTGGCCTGCAGATATCGGGATGACGCGTGATCAGTGCATTGGGTCCCCTCGGCCGTTAATCTTGGTTTTCGTGATCGGGGTGCTGCCTCACTGTCCGTCAGCTGCTCAATTGTCCTCACGAGGCTGAGTGCACCCCGTTCCAGCCTTCACGTCAGTTTCTAAAATCCCTGACAGAGCCGGGAATCGAACTTGGAGCCTCCAGGTAAGAGGCAGGTGCGCTAGCCCCAACACCACGGGGCCGGCATTTCTTATAAAGGGAGTACTTGTAAATCAAATAACAACTTAAGTTAAATTATGTAAAAAAATGAGAGGATATGGGAATGTTCTTTCCGTTTCCACTAAAAATTAAAACCTCTATATTTCGGTGACATTCCACTTTATTTGAAATTAATTTGAACTGATCTGTAGTGATAATTGCTGGCCACCAGAGTGCGCCATAAACTCATTTCTGAAAATAATTGACTTATCCCGTTCTTTCTGTGGGGTCTTCATTTAAGCTATCAACAATATTTTAATATACAGTGAAATCTCTATTAAGAGACCAGTGACGTTCCATGGAAAACTGGTCTTTTAGAGGGGTGGTCTCTTATAAGGGGTAGGCATTAAAAATAATTTTATACTGCATTATAAATAAAGTACAGTTGGAACACTGCATTGGTTCACATTTAGTACAAATTAATTACAATTAGGTATTTTCTGAGCTCTGTCATTTAAAAAAGTCACGAATTGATCTCTGTTTCAGATTAGCACATCTTTTTCTTTTCTTTTACACTTTCTAGAAAATCTCTGAGTGAGTTCGAACAATCTTCTAGGAGAGCCGTTTTTTGTATTTTTATACGTTACATAATACTTTTTCTAATGACATTGTATGCTGATGCAGTTCTGTGCCAACAGAACCATTTGTTTACATCATCACCCTCATCACCATCTCCAATGGGAAGGCAGACGAGAAGTGGTCTTTTGAAAGAGGTCAGACTGAGAAAATGCCTGGTCTCTGGACGGGGAGAGGGGTGGTCCTTAAATAGAGGTAACAAATACCTTATGAGGTTTTAAATCGGTTCCAGGAAAAATCGGTCTTTAAGAGGGGTGGTCTATTAATAGGGGTGGTCTTTTAGAGAGGTTTCACTGTACCTGATTCATAAATAACATTATATATTCCATTAATGTGAAGCACAGGATTGTTAACAACTGTTAGCTTTTCTACTTCCTATGCTTATTAATACACAATATAAGAGAATAGTTCCTTGTTCTATGATTACGACCTTTTGTCAAAACTCCATTGATATGTCATTTCTTGCAATATAATATTTGCAACTTACAAAATAATCCAATTATACTTATCAACGTACATGTTTTCATATACCGTACAGATTTTGGTTATATATTTATATATATGAACAGGAAATTTTTAAATGGGCATCAATCATTTTCCCCTTGCATAATATTTTCTAAGTATACACCTGTTTCAATTATCTGATTGACAATTTCCATTTTTTTTTAAATTTATTTTAGATTTAGATTATTTTAAACTTGCTTATCTATTTTCTGAGGGTCATTTCTATTATAATTTTTCTAATTACACACTGAATGTTCACTAAAACAAAGGAAGCATTAGAACTGGTCTGCTAACTGATGCCATTCTATAAATATTTCCCATTCAAATAATTCAAATAAAATGTACAGACTGTGCAAGCCACAGATTATCACTCTATTCTAATACTTTGTACAACCAATGGAATGTTGGTATCAGACTGGAGAAAGCACATGTGATATCCTGAGAGAAAGAATCCTTGCCCATCCTCCAGCTGATTCATCGGGCCACTGTTCCTGTCCCGTGGTTGATTGTTGTATTAGCTTAACAATATAAAACAATGTATCATAGCACATTGCATTTCTACAAGTTTCTAGGAGAAAAAGGAAGAGAACTGAGCCCCATAACAACGTACAATGGGTCGGATTTGCTTTCTTTTTAACAGGTAAATGAAGCATTTGATATGTGTCACTCGGCAATGGTGCCCTCTTGAGCCGCACGACTGTCTCTCTTCTACAAAGACATAATCATCGTTATAATGGACGGAAAGAGTGGATCTGTAGTTCTGTGCGGTAGATGCTTGCTTCTTGGCCTTGATTATCAGAGTATAATCATTGTCCTGGGTGTCTCACCTCAAGTCGTTTTCAATTTTTATGTGCCCGAATAAGGACGGTTTGCCGCTACGTCTGATTTAAAAGGAAAACAGCTTTGTGTTTGCCGTTAAGAACAAAATGTTGTGTGAAGTTGAATTTAATTTGGTGTAAGATTAGTATCGACTGCACTGCGCCTTCAGCCACTATCTTCCTGTCTGAACATTCGGAATTTCCGGCCAAAATATTGTATTATTCTGCACGAGATAACCCTTAGTTTAATTTGTTATGGGTTGGAGTCGGAGCGAATGGCAGGAGGATTCACGTTCATGAAGATGCACTCTTACAATAAAACTATGCCACAAATGTTTTATGTAACACACAGATGTGAGGAAGCCTCCAATCCCAGCTCAAGATGGCTACAAATCACTCGGAACTCCGTTATAAGGTGAGAAACACATTCTTCTGGGTTGCATGTTTCTCAATCACGAGCAGGGTAGCCAGACATCCCGTATTCGTGTTTTAAACGTCCCGCATCCTGGACGGTAATTGTCCCGTATTTCCGTGGAATACTATTTCCTTCTAAACGTTCTGTTTGGGGTTTTCTGTCTGGAGTTTTCATTGCAAGGAGTAGTTACTGCGATATATTCGTTCGTAAAGACTGAAGAAACTCTTTTATTTATTGTTTATTTCTGTGAATTTATCTTCAGTTTTATGCAAAGAATTTTATGAAATTGTTAAGAAAAACAATAAACTGTTAACAAATCTGTTCCGAGTAACGAATGATGTAGTATTGGCAAGGAAAGACAATGTTAATTTCAGAATTTGTATTGCCGTATACTGATAAATATCCCTGTATTGTCAAATCATTCTTAAAGGAAGTTCACTAGTTCACCAACAACACACCTGTCCCTTATTTTGTTTTCAGGAATCTGTCAACCCTGTTCACGAGGTATCATCTTCATGGATGTACATTCTATTTACCTTGGTAGGATGAATCCAAATGCTCTTTGCAGGAGTAACGATAATAGATTCTCTGCACTCCATTGGTGTTTCTCGACAAAGGATGTGCCGTTAGCGAGTACCGTACTTTATTCTTCATGGAACATCGAATCAGCGTGACTTAGGCGTTGTCTCCTGCTGTGACATAGCCGACTATGTCCGCGAGACACCCAGCAAGCACGTACTGCACAGTGCGCACAGATCATTATAAATCTGCTTACAAAATGAGTCATGTTTGTATAACAGCTAGCTCCATATCACATCAACCTTACACATAAAGCAACTACACACTATTTTAAAATCTGCTATATATTTTTTTTGGTTTGTTTTTTGTTTTGATGATTCCTACTAAAGACAACACATGGAAATTGCATTTCCTTTATGAATAATAAACAAGTGATGCCCGCATTCAAAGATTGTCTGGGCTTATCCAAGCAGTCACAGTATACAGTGAAGACTTTCTATATCCACTAAGATTAAGGAAAAAAAAAAAATTAAAATAAACATAGAAAAAAATAATACAAATGCCCAGCATTTCCTGCTTGCTTATTATACATGAACTAAGTTCTAAAACATACAATATTAATATTATTACATTTATATTAAAATTAACTACTTTCGAGCTTATATACAAATAATTACCCTACCATATATATTTATATATAAAGTATGCGTCACATAGTAATATTACCCCAGAAAATTCGGCAAAACAGCCTCAACTAATGTTCACAAGATTTTCTGACTTAAACTATAACTTCTAGATTATTTTTTTGTTTTTTTATATTTTTTATTCACTTTTTTTATTCCCCAAAAATCTTTATCTAATTAGTACTGTCTGTGATAGGAGGAGAAGAAACGAAAAGAGTTTATTATTTTTGATATGATTCATATGATATGCTTCGGTAGTCTCTCTCTGTCCTAGGCAGAGCTAGAAAGGCACTGCCGAGCACCCCTCTCCGGACAGAACATCACACGCACACGCACACACACACTTATTTAACAAAGCTCCCCTCGGAGAGGGCTGCGGCAACTGCTCTGTGGTAAAACCCGTATTCAGAGCACAAGACATCTCTTTTCCTTCTATCATAATATTAGTAGTAGTATTATCATTACATTATATTATATATATAGCATAAGAATGTTTCTTTTGTTTATTGCTATGAATAAGAAATACATTATTTGAAGATCAAACCAAAGTATATATATATATATTTATATCTCACCCAATCAATCAGTCCAATCATTCATTAAACATCAATCTATCTAAAACTGATTGTTGCCTAACATAACATCCAGACACGTTGTGTGAATGATCTTCAAAATTAATATACAGTATACCCAATTTAATACTTAGAAATAAAGAGATAACATCAAGGGCACCTTTGGTTTTGAGCCATGTGATGCCTGCTGCCAGTCCAAACAAACTTTACAATCACATGACGATGAAACTTAGAGGTCATTTTCCAAAAAGCTATTGATCTGTCGAAAGCTTTGGAGACACAGCAATATTTGGAAAACAACCAGAGCAGTAAAACAGAACATACAGGCCCTTCCTTGCACACAATATAATCATTAGCTTGGGTACTTTGTGTGGTAACTCATAAAAAATTCTAATATATAATATTATATCCTAATAAAAATAAATGCAATATTTTACACCACTTTGGTTATTAAGGCAAGCAACAATTTCATCATTCTCAATTGTTGTAAAACTATAATGGAAAGTGAAGTAAGTCACTGACCAGAGACAAGAACACAAACAATTAACATTCTAATTGAATCATCGCATGGCCTGCGTCAAGTGCTAAGTTGTACCTGCGGGTAATTAAGATTGTCCTTTCTCTTCTCCCTTAGGTCCCTGGAACACCACAAACACAAGCAGTGTTATAACAGGATCACTACACCCTTAACATGAGATCCAAAACACAGCAAAAGAAACAACAGCAGATCGCATAACAGTAACACTAGTCAGACCGAAACTAGAATATGCTAGCATTATATGGTTTCCTAGATGCAAGACATACACCTCAATGATTGAAAACACACAAAAGAAATTCCTAAAATATCTACATTTTAAAAGAACAGCCAACCATCCTCACTTGATACCATACCAGGAACTGCTAATGAATTTTGATGTACATAGCTTAGAAATACGAAGAAAAATAGATGCTATGAAATTCCTTTTCAAACAATTCAATTGATGATTCCGGATTCCTTTCTCTCTTAAATTTCCATGTTCCACGCATCAATTCTAGGAACAATATCACATTTGAAATTAAAAGAACCAGGACATCTGCCCACAAAAATTCAACAATCAACAATGTTGCTCAAAGAAATAATGCCTTAGATTTTAGTACTTCCTTGACAGTATTTTTGATGGAATTTCTAACCACTCTCCAGAAATAATATCTCAAACCTTGCAAATCGTAAATCATGAATTCTTACCACTGTGTCATTCTACCTTGCCAACCTTGAATTACACATGTACTATTTTTACTATACTGTTTTAATTTCACACCTAGTTATTTTAATTAGTTTTAGTTACTGTTTAGTTTAAGTTAGTATACGTTTTAAGATAACATACTGTTTGATCTTAATGCCACTGTAATTTGGATGAAAATCCTGTTGTGGACAAATAAATAAATAAATAAATAAATAAATTAAACCTCGATAGTCAAATTATATCGACCATCCTAGAAATGACTTTCTCTTTGCTTTTTAACCAGGCAAATGGGGGGATTATTCGTTTATTATAAGTTCCAGGGCACACCTATACCTTATACACACATCTAAAAGACATTGTCACATTCTAGGCACTCTCAAGTGTTGGGTTTGAAGCCATTTTTCAGTGTTGCCTAAGTAAACAAAAGTTTGGTGCTTTTCAGTCGGTCAACACGAATGTACCCAAAAGAGCTGGGTTATGCCCTAATCCTGAAAAAAATTACACGAGATTAATAAATACACTAGGATGACCAGTTTCGATCGTCAAGCGATCATCATCAGATCCATTACACTTAGGCTGTAAAATCTATGTTTGAAAATACGGGTGAAATATTTACAATATGTACAATTATTATAGTTGCAGTATTGGTAATGCAACTTGTCAGTGTATGCTAGTTGTAGTATATATGATGTTAGGTGGAATGCTAAAATGGTGATAGAAATCCGGAATTTGTCTGTTTGGAGTGACTATATGGTTGTAAAAGTCAAGTATGGTTGTGCTGTGTAGTGCAGGCTATTACTTATCTGGTTGGATGTCTCCTGTGCTGTAGCTGCGAGTAGTAGTAGTGACCGTCACTGATAAGTAATAGCCTGCACTACACAGCACAACCATACTTGACTTTTACAACCATAGAGGTGCCTAGAATCAAAACCCTCCAAATCCATTCCTTCACTATTTTGGCAAAGTGGCAAAAACTGTCACAAACGAACCAATACCCAAAAAGAAATACTTTTTTCACTAAAAAATGAATTAATTATTTTTAAAAACAGTGATAAAGTACGAAGCTGATCCCCGAAATAGTTAAAAATGTATGTAGAAAAATATAAAGCAATGTTTCGGATTTGTCAGGGTTTGTTACTAAGATTTGGATTTGGCAGGTTTTGATACCAAAGAGCCCTAATACATTTGAAGTTGCGAAGAGATGGTAGAAACTGCGTAAGCTTTATTAAGAAATTAATATTTTGAATGAAAGTTATCTAAATATAGGTTATAAAATTTAAAAAATCGTATAATTTTTGTGTTTTGTTGTTGTTGTTGTTTTAAGGGGAGGTTTTTGTGTTTCATTAGAATAAACAGAAAAAAACAAAACTAATATTGCCCATCCAAAATTTGATTGCTGCTGAGCGTGGCTGTGCCAGCGTTTATGTTTATTGTAGCATGAGCTCTGCGGGGCGAAGCGGAAGACACAGCGATGATAGAGTGCAATCCGCACATAGGTCACGCTGCATTGCGTCAGATAAGCGTCACAGGAGCTCATGTCACCATGGACAGTTAAATGATGACTGGGGGTACTGGAGCTGAGTCATATCCTACTCGCGCAACTGTACCTGTCAATGAAGCAGGCTGACGTGTAAGCTTAACACAAATACATAAACAGTAGTTCCCATCTCCACCACCGGCAATCGATTCGTGAAAGGGTAATAATGCACTACAGCCCATTAAGGGCCTTATCCCCAGCCATTTGGCCTGCAGATATTGGGGTGATGCATGACCAGCGCATCGGGTCCCCTCGGCCGTTAATCTTGGTTTTCGTGATCGGGGCGCTGCCTCACTGTCAGTTACTAAATTCTCCTCACGAGGCTGAGTGCACCCCGTTCCAGCCCTCATGTCAGTTTCCAAAATCCCTGACGGAGCAGGGAATCGAACCCAGGGCCTCCGGGTGAGAGGCAGGTGCCCTACCTCAACACCACGGGGCCAGCAATACTGTAGCCTACAGTACTGAACAATAATAATAAGGAAAAACGTCAAATTAAATTCATATTCAATTACTATGGTCCAGGCCCTTAGAGACAAACCTATTGTCATTCAACTATTAAATCACATTCTTTACTGGAAGTTATAGCCACACAATTTCTGTTTCTACCTCATCCTCAATAGTAGTTTCTCAATCATCATCATTCTCTTCGTGTTCGCCACGACTGTCCAGATTGCAATAAAACTGCAGCTCTTCATTTTCCCTCCATCTTTCTCCAAAATGCTTCGAAAGCAGTCTCGAACCTTCTTTCACTTCTTGTGCCTGAAGGACAATCCCTCTGTTTATGTCTTCTGGCTTTACGTGAGTCTTATCAAAATCAGGTTTCGTGACACGTTTATGTTCGAAAATGTCAGTTCTGTGGAAAACATCACCCAGACCAAAATGTTATTCTTCTTGTTCTTTGTCAAATTATCCAAAACAAATTATTATTATCAGAAAGTATAACAACATAAACCATTCTAATCACGTCAGGCAGAGGTACATTCACTGACTAATGCACGTAAGTAAAGAGTAAACACTTCGCAAAGCATCATGGAAGGTAAGATGGCGGAACTGGGTGCTCCTAATGGCTGATGTGGATGTGGCGGGTTTTGTGACCAAAAATGGCGAAACTGTCGTTGGACTTGGCGGATATTGCAACTAAGCCTCAACTTTGACTTCGTTTTACAGTAGGATGTAGCGGGTTTTGTGACAGAATAATAGTTTTAATGAATTCAGCGCAGCAAAAGCTATATGAAACAATGCTTATCTCAATTTTCATAAAATATGGATTTGGCGGGTTTTGATTCTAGGCGCCTCTTATAGTCACTCCAAACAGACAAATTCCGGATTTCTATCACCATTTTAGCATTCCACCTAATATCATATATACTACAACTAGCATACACTGACAAGTTGCATTACCGATACTGCAACTATAATAATTGTACATATTGTACATATTTCACCAGTATTTTCAAACATAGATTTTACAGCCTAAGTTTAATGGATCTGATGATGATCGCTTGACGGTCGAAACTGGTCATCCTAGTGTATTTATTAATCTCATGTATTTTTTTTCAGGATTGGGGAATAACCCAGCTCTTTTGGGTACATTCGTGTTGACCGACTGAAAAGCACCAATCTTTTATTCACTCTCAAGTACATGGGACTGATGACCCAGATGCCCTTCCTACGTCTGTCTCACTTTGAGGGTCAGACCGGATTACGGGAGATGGGTCCATCCCACGCCCTTAAATAGGTACGGTACTTAGCCATTGTCCACAGCTTGCAGAGGTTAGGATTTTACACAATAATATATTTCTACATTTCCAGTTGTCTGGTGTTCAACACAGTACAGGTGTGTTAGTGAGTTCTGTGAATGAAGTTAATTTCTATAAATTAATGTGTTTTCAATTGTTATGCTATGGTACGTGCGACATAGGAACATGAATGAAGTGGAATTTTTTAATTAATAAATCCATTTTTTTCTATACAGTAGAGCGTCAATAATCCGAACGCCCGCTTTAAACATGTTGGATCTCGATAAAAATGACATGGGCTACGAAATCCTGGATGATAACGACATCGTAACTCAATGCAAGAGCCAGAAAATTAAGAAAGAAGTGACAACGAATAAGACTCAGCAGACAACGCTATCTTCACATTCTGAAGCTTTTACGTTATTAGAGACAGTGATGTCTTGATTCAAAGCGCAGCCCGAAAGCAGTCAAGCTCAGCTCCTGATACTTCAACGAATGAAGGATTTGGTCGGCAAAAAACAAGTTTCGAAACTCACACAACCCAAAATTAGCAAGTTCAATCCCGTCGCAGGGCAAGTTTTAAATTGCGACGGCCCGGGGCCTTTACCAAATCTGTATTTGGTGGTCCTTCTTGCCAATTATGTTAAGGGAGGGTGAGAGGGTAGTTTCCTTGCTTGAGGATCGCGTTAAACCGATTTTTATCTTAGGTTGAACTCCGTCGCAGGGCAAGTTGTATTTGCCCTTTAAATTGCGACGGCCCAGCGCCTCCACCAATTTTGTAATGTCATGGGGGGTAGGTAGCTCGAGTTAGGGGGGCGTCTAAAAGACGATGTACTTGTCTGCAGAACAATAACTCAAGTGTAAGGAAAAGTGTGTGCGTCTGTAATGAATGGAACAAGCAGCGGCGGGCAGACCGTGCTTACGAGGCTATTGCTGACGCGTGTTTACAAGGTTAAATGCCAGCAAACTAAGGCAACCGCCATGGCGCAGCTGACTAGAGCTCGCTGGCTAAGGGCCAGAGTTCGAACAAGGGGGGTTTCAAGAAATACACGAAGGTGGTTTAAAAGAGTGTAAATGACTTAATTACTGTAAGTGTGAAACTGTGCAAGGAATGAATGTGATGAATACAAGAATTGGGATAATGTTCCGTCATTATTGCCGAAGTTCTTTTAATGTATCCTATATTTGCTGGGATATCCATTAAGCAGAGCTTAAGGTCCAGCAGTCAATTCCGTTGCTTACTTAGCACCACCCGGGAGATACGTGTAGGGCAATTTAAGGTCTTAAATATGGCTGACAAAATAGGCCGGCTGTGTGACCTAGGCAACGCCAAGAATATTAAGTAGAGTGCATATCTTGTTCATAGTTTCTATGGTAGTGATGGCAAAAGAAACAAAATGGGTGAAAGTGAGGGCAAAGATTTTAGCCACATATAGCGAGTGACTCTCTAGATAGTGTTTTCTATGGAACTTATTGTAGCAGTTAACAAGATGGCTGACACTTACTGCATAAAATTAATAATAAATATGATCCCAAAACACCATCAAAAGAGAACAGATTCTCTGGACAACATTACCACAAACCCAGCACCCAAAACAAAGCCACAAACATTCACTGGAAGCCACAAAAGATACGTAGGTCCTCAGTATAGGTGGATATAAGCCGCAGCACCATTACACACGATCTCACCCTCTGGTGGATGCAACAGGTCCAAACTGGACAACTATAAACGATTTGTTGGTTTAATATGCTCCATAGCAAAGAAACACATTCCCAGAGGATTTAGAAAAGAATATATCCCGGGATGGAATAGATGATGTGATGAACTTGACGAAGAATACCAACTCAGCAACAGAACAGAAGTCGCTGATGAACTATTGCACTGCCTAGATTCTGCCAGAAAAGATAAGTGGAACTCAATGACAGCCAGCAAACATGAATTTTCAACACTCAAGCAGAAAAGCATGGACTCTTCTTAGAAAACTTGGAAGTTGTACTCCCAAATATATTAATAAGAGCTCAGAGGTATCTCCAATAGATGTAGCCAAAAGAATCGTCAAGCTATCTAAGATACCAGATAATAATAACAATGAATCCAAAAATCTCAAGAAAGAGCTAAAAACCAGGCTATCCTCGACTGAATCAATCTCCCAGTTCTCAGGAGTATTCACAACTGAAGAAATCTCAACAGCTCTAAAAGAAGTAAAACCAGGCAAAGCAGCAGGAGTGGATGGAATATATCCACAGTTTCTGAAACATTGTGGACCTAGAACTCTACACTGGTTAGTTATGTTCTTTAATGACATCCTAAGAAGTGGTAAGCTTCCATCCCTGCTTAAGAGAACTAAAATAGTTGCCATCCTAAAGCCCGGAAAAAGTGGAGATAGTCCTGAAGATTATCGACCAATAGCACTCTTAAGTATTTGCTACAAGTTAATGGAAAGAATGATTTACAACAGAATCTCAGCCACAGCCTTCCAACACATACCGGCTGAACAAGCAGGATTCCGAGCTAATCGAAGCTGCTGCGACCAGGTTTTGGCACTCACCAGCCACATTGAGAATGGATTTCAAGACAAGAAGAAGACCATCGCTGTTTTTGTGGACTTGACATCAGCTTATGACACAGTGTGGCGACAAGGAATGATTTTGAAACTCTTGAAGATCATTCCCTGTAATATTCTTGCTACACTGCTCAACAACATGCTATGCAATAGAGTGTTTGAAGTGCATTTAAATGGAAGTAAGAGTAAGCCTTATGCACTAAACGATGGTTTACCTCAAGGATCAGTTCTTGCTCCGCTACTGTTCAGCATCTATACTGCAGATCTCCCAGAAACTACTTCCATGAAATTCATATATGCAGATGACATAGCTCTGACTGCCCAATCTAGTGACTTCAAAACAGCAGAAACTACACTCACAAAGGATCTCCATAACCTGAACAAATATTTCAGTACATGGCGACTTAAACCTAACCTGAACAAAACTGAAGTAAGCTGCTTCCATCTAGACAACCAAAAAGCCAGCTATGTACCTCAAGTCGAATTCAAAGGCCAACAACTTAAGTATAAACTCTATCCAAAGTATCTGGGTGTCACAATGGACCGGACACTTGCATACAAGCAACATCTCTCTAACACTGCAGCCAAGATAAAAACAAGGAACAACATATTACACAAGCTCAGTGGAACAGGCTGGGGAGCAAACGCGGCAGTACTACGGACATCAGCTCTTGCCTTGGTCTACCCAGTTGCAGAATACTGCTGCCCTGTGTGGCTTAACAGTGCACACACTTCAAAAGTTGATACCCAACTGAATGATACCATGAGGACATTATCAGGCACCATCAAATCGACACCTCTAAAATGGTTACCCGTCTTATCCAACATCCATCCCCCTCACATACGAAGAGAACTAGCTCTTGTAAGAGAATGGCAGAAATGCCGCAGTAATCCTCAACTGCCCTTACATCAGGACTGCAACCCTCAGAAACCGAAGAGATTAAAGTACAGAAACCCATCATGGAAGCTAGGTGAGAAGCTCCTGGAAACACATTTTGATGCTGATGAGATCTGGCATGAAGAATGGTCCTCTTCAAATCCCGACCACCTGGGTTTAATCCATGATCCTTGTAGAGCTCCGCCTGGTTTCAACTTACCGAGAAGGGAATGGACATCTCTAAACAGAATCAGGACAAATCATGGAAGGTGTAAATTCTGGCTTCATAAGTGGGGAAAATCAGAAGACCCATTCTGCGACTGTGGTAATGTGCCTCAGACCATCCAGCACATTGTTGTGGACTGCCCAAAGAGAAAATTCAATGGATCTGCCCAAGAATTACATAGTGCCTCTACGGAAGCAGTGGACTGGCTGAAAAGTCTGGACATTAAGTTTTGAATGTGTATCATTGATCTGTAAATAATGTATATAAAATTGGAAGATATATGTATTTATAATGTATCCTTGATTTGCCATACGAAATAAATAAATAAATACAAGAATTAGGTCTGGAATGGAAAGGACTCACTAAGGACAACCTTTTATGAGTACACTCACCGGACTGTAGAGCGGTCAGACGTCAGGCAGCACCTCGGCGTGTGGAAGACCAAAGAGATCCCAGTTCCTGGTGTGGGATGTATTTAAGTGAATATTCGATGTTTGTGTAATTTAGTCAGCGAATTCTTGTGCTAAATAGTAGGCTGCTACCTGTTTGGACTTATGTTGCAAGGATGTTTTAAGGATTACCACATGTGTGTGTGGTTGGTTTGTCAAGCTGAGTGTGTTTGCTATGGCTAGACGTTTGCTGCTGTTGGTTTCTCTGAGGTTGTGGCGTGAAATGGGGGTGAAAGGTGGTGAAAGGGGCCGATAGAGGGTGGCCCTACCTTGTGGGAACCTCAGGGTGGAACAATATACATACGTACAGTACATATAAATGTAAGTTTGTAAATATGTAGTGAATTGCTTTTGTAAAATTAGTGCATTTTTCTGGAATTAATGATACAAATAAATCAAAGTACATATGTATGTAGTCTACATATTATGTAAGTACATGAAGTGTTTATTTTTATTTATCTTAACATTTTTAGTGTAACTAGGAATTTCTAGGTTATGTTCGAAAATCCGAACCCCCCAGTCCTAATTAGTTCAGATTTTCAATGCTCTACTGTACTTCAGAACAGAAAGTCAGTACCGTAATTAAAAAAATAACTTCATCAACCAAGGTGATTGATAAATTCCTTCATCCAAACACAGGAGTGGAGTGGAGAATTTATTTACAAACAAGGAGCCATGTGAGTACATGCATGAACTATTAATAATAATTATTTTTAAAAAATGTTGTGTTCTGTGGAATGATGACAATGGCAACAATAAATGTCAAATACAGAACATCATCGGGCCGACCCTAAAATTTTAGTCAGTAGCCGCCCCTGGAACCCACTAACACTGATCCAGCGAGGATAACAAAAGAGGTGTTAAGTTTAAATAAAACTCACGGTCAGGAGGCAGTCTTATTACTACCACGTCCTCTTCCATCAGAGAATCCTATCCCAGCGCGAGTGAAGTGATGAGTGAGGGACTTTCGACCTTTAGCCAAGCAGAAAACAAAATAATAATAATAATAATAATAATAATAATAACTTCCAAAAACCTTGACTGGAAACTCAAAGAACAAAAAGTAAAAATGCTCCTGTGTCACATAATGTTGCACTAAGGGGATAAAAACCATTTGAAAAATTCCCAAAGAACTGACCAATGTGTTTCCCACATGAAGATTATTCATCCAATTAAACCCCCCATTTGTGTGAGAAATATTTTATTGTATATAAATAATTCATGTATTTATTTCAGGCACTAGGTGTATCTCCCCGCCCAATCGTGTTGAGCGACTGAGAAACTTCCACCGATAGTTGTTTGCCCGATCATTTAGCCCGCGTTTTTCTAGAAGGCACATTTTTAATCCATGCAAAGCTTTAACGTGTTGTTTAATCATTTGTAGCCACTTCAGTAGCAAGTTTAGTGTACATGCACAACAAACAGGATATAAACAAAGTACTGTATTAACTAAAAATATAAGAAAAGGTGAAGGTCATCAGTCACAGTGCCCTACAGGGTAATGGATGGGAGTTGAGACAGGAGACAGGAGACAATGAGAAATTAAATCAATGAAACTAGACAAGGAATTGGAACATTTGCCGAGAGTTGGAAAATGGGAAAGCATGTAAGTCGCTTTAAGGAACCCGACGCTGGGATACGAACCCTGGCCTTGCAAAGTATCCTTATTCCTCAAACACATTCAACACAATGCAATACTATGCCTAGAATACAATTCTGCATGACCATAAATCAAGCTCAGGGGGTAAACTTTGGAATATTCTATGTCATTCTTGTGTCTAAATGTTTGTTTACAATGTAACAAGGTCGTCTTGCACCATTATTCTACCCATGCAACCTAAGCCAATTGGAATTGATGTACTGTAGCAAGATCTGAAAGTTCAATATAGTGATGTGCGCTCAAGGCCCTTTTTGTCTGCCCTAAGTGGGTACTGCATGAGAGAGATAAAAGGCGCAAACCGTGCCACCCCAATATTGAAAGTAAATAAATAAACGTCAACATAGTTACGCCAGAACTGAATTCAATTTAGAAGAACATCGAAGGCTTCATTTCAAGTGCAAGTACAATGGATTTTATAAGTGCATAGCTTACTCTTAAACACCGGTTAAAGACAAAGTGAAGGGTTCAGATATTACTGCAGTTTGATTGTTTTTGTGCTTTTAGGAGCATTAGAAAGCCATCTGTTTCTTACTTTTAGGATTACATTTTTGTAACAGTTTTAACTACCTCTTCTCTAATGAAATTGGGCTCTTAGCAGTGGCGACTGGTGGTCACCGTTCTTGGTATACCGCACCATTTACCCCCTTTCATCGCCCCCCTTTTTTTTTCATGCCTCGACCTCTTGTCAAAGTTGAATTATTCTTCTTGCATCGTTATGCCCGACTCAGGAGCACGGTTGAACCTATTTAGCTGATGTGTTGGCCTTCTTTTCCTTCCAAAACCTCTTCATCCTCTCGCTGAGCGCCTTTCTTCGGTCTTCTGTCCAAGTTATGGTGGCCCTGGTGTTGGGTTTGTCTTCAAATTGGTGATTGTCGATTAGGGTTCTGAATTTGCATCTGTCCTGTATAATATTGTCTGAAATGTTGATTTCCTGGAGCTGTTTCAATTTCACGTAGCCAGCTGTTCTTGGTTTTTAGTGAGAGGGCCAAGTTGAGAATTCTTTTAGTCAATCTGCCATTGTTCATTCTGATAATGTGCCCGTAAAATTTCAATCGTCTTTTCCGAAAAGTATGAGACATTTTTTCACATTGGCGATATATTTCCTGGGATGACTTTTTCCTCCAGATTCCCTCTATAAAAACTGGGCCAAAAATTTTTCGTAAAATTTTCCTTTCTTGTTTTTCAAACTCTTTGGTTAAAGATTTGCCACCAATGATTAAGGTTTCTGATGCATATAACGCCTCCGGTTTGATTACTGTATTATAATGTCTAAGTTTTGCTTTCCGAGATATTGATTTTTTCCTACCTATTCCAAGTGATTCTGTAAGTTTTCTGTAATTTGGAAATTCTCTCTTTATTTGCTTCACGGTTTAAACCAGAGGGCTGAATAATTTCTCCCAGATATTTGAATTCGTTCACTTGAAAGATTTTGCCGAATTTAGTTCTCATAGGTTGTCCGTCTAAGTATCGCGAGGCTCCTTCCATGTACTGAGTTTTCTCATAAGAAATTTGAAGTCCCGTTTTGATGGCAATTTCATGTAATTTCTCAATGGAATGAATTGCTTCTTGCCTGTTATTAGAAAGGATTGCTATGTCATTAGCAAAGGCCAAACAATGTACATGAATTCTATCTTTGAGTAGTCTGCCAAGGGTTATTCCCTTAGTTTCCTTTTCCCAGGTCCTGATTATCTTCTCAAGTACAAGGTTGAACAGTAACGGAGATAATCCGTCTCCTTGGCGGACCCCAGTGTTAATTGCAAAAGGCTCAGATATTTCGCCGAGGAATTTAACTTTTGAAGTAGTGCCAGTTAATGTTTGTCTGATTAATTCTCTTGTTTTTCTATCTGTTAGTTTTAATGTAAAACTTTATTTATCAAGTGAGAAATACAATACAAAATACAAATCATCTTTTGAGATGCTTGTCACATGTCACGCGAACACGCACAGACTTTGCACTGACTCGTCTTTTTTTTTTCTTCTTTATTGTACATGTCTATTTCACCAGGTGGCGCTACTGTGCTATTTTTCTTTCAAATATTAACACTTCCTCCAAAGAAAAATCAAATACAAATAAAAAATAAACAAGTTGAACTATTGAACACTTTTCAGCCTCTAAGATGTCATCTTCTGCACGCCAATCCTCTCACGCAGCATCTCGAATCTGACCCTCTCCAGAGGTTTAGTTAGAAGATCAGCTAATTGATTGGTCCCGTCGATGTGCTCCAGCTCAAGGTCTCCGTCCAAAAATCTTTCCCTCACATAGAAATGACGTACCTCAATATGCTTCGATTTTCGATGGTACTCCGGATTTTTAGCCAATTTAACTGCACCAGCATTGTCGATGTAAAGCGTTGGAGGTTTGTCAGCAGTTCCCAGTAATTCAGAAAACAGTCTTTTCAGCCAAATCAACTCCTTTGCTCCTTCACTTGCAGACACAATTTCAGCTTCAGTTGTCGATGTTGACACAGACTTCTGTAACTGACTTCTCCACGATACAGCTCCATGATTGTAGATCGAAATGACACCCGTCGTTGAACGTCTCGTCCTCTTGTCACCGGCGTAGTCAGCATCACTGTAGACCTTCAAAACGTCCTCTTTCCTATAGACGATTCCATGGTTCACTGTGCTCTTTAAATATCGAAATATCCGTTTCACTTGACTCCAGTTTTGAACTGTAGGATTCTCCATGGCTCGAGCAGCTTTGTTGACCGCGAATGCGATATCTGGACGAGTAGCAGTAGTCAGGTACATCAAGGATCCCACCGCCTCACGATAAGGAACCCTGGCCGAAACCTTTTCTCCGTCTTCACTTTCTTCGCGTCCAACTGGGGTAGACACTCCATTTGACTCGGCCATCCCAAATTTTTCTAGGATTTTCCTCGTGTAATCCTCTTGACTGATTGCAATTGATCCATCATGGTTTTCTTGTATCTTCATGCCCAGGAAATTGTTGAGAGATCCTCTGGTCGTGTGAAATTCCTGCTGAAGTTTTTCCATGAACTGCTCGATGTCTTCTTCATTGCCAATTACCAGACCATCATCCACAAAGATTACAACAGCCAACCACTTTCCATTTTTGTTGCTGTAAAAGAGACAAGGATCAGCATTGCTGTTTTTGAATCCAGCTTTCTCCATGAATTTCTTGAAACGCTTGTTCCAGCAGCGTGGAGCCTGTTTTAAACCATATAAGCTTCTCTTTAGATGACACACTCGGCCAGTACCGTCCTGATGACCTTCTGGCTGTTCCATGAACACATCTTCTTCAAGCTCGCCGTTCAAGAAGGCCGTCTTGACATCAAATTGACCAAGTTTCATCTCCTTTTCAACAGCTACTGCCAACAGAGCTCGAATGGTATCATACCGTGCAACAGGGCTGAATGTTTCTTCATAATCGATTCCTTGCTGTTGCGCATAGCCTTTGGCTACCAATCGTGCCTTGAAGCGAACTTCTCCACTGTCCGTTGTCTTCTGTCGAAGAACCCACCGATTTTTCAGGACCCGTGTACCATTTGGACGCTCAACCAATTTCCAGGTATCATTTTCCTTTAAGGACTCCAATTCTTCATTAATTGCTTTCAGCCACTGATTTTTATCACTAGACTGCAGCATTTCAGAGTATGAGTCAGGATTCTTTTCAGCGATAGATGGTCCAGCCATGTACATGTAATTTCCACTGATCATCCACGATGGCTTCTTACTTTCACGTTTGCTTTTCCTTCTTTCTTCAGTCTCTCCTTCTTCCTCATCTTCGCTTCCTCCGGAACTGGATGCCGAAGCAAAATCTTCAATTTCGCTTAAGTTCTCATCTGACTCTGACCTCCTCTGTAGGCCTACATCAGACGATGAATTAGACTGATTCCTCTCCACACGTTCTTCAAGCGTGACTTCAACCTTTCCGGCGTTGGCGCGCAGATTGCAGACAACTTCAGGTTTGAATTTCACATCATGGCTTAGAACAACCTTTCCCTGAGTTGGAATCCAGACTCTAAATCCATCCCTGTCGTTCACGTACCCAACCAGATGTCCAAAAACAGCTTTGTCGTCGAACTTTGAGCGAAAATTCTTGTCGATATGCACGTAGCAATCTGTTCCGAAGATCTTCAGATGACTGAAACTTCCCACTGGTCGTCCATACCACAATTCATAGGGAGATTTGTTTTCAATCGATGACTTCCCAGTGCGATTCAGGAGGTACACCGCAGTGTTGCAGGCTTCAGCCCAAAGTTTTTTCGTTAACTTGCTGGGATTCAGCATAGATTTTGCGCACTCCACAATCGTCCGATTTTCACGTTCCGCAACTCCGTTTTGTTGTGGTGTGTATGGCGTAGTAATGCTTTGTTCTATGCCTCTGCTTGCTAGTAGTTCAGAAACCTTCTTGTTATCAAATTCTTTTCCTCCATCACACCTGAACAGCTTCACGACGTGTCCATTTGTTTTGGCTTCATTCAGGAACTGTTCCAGAACGGTGTACACTTCACTTTTGTGCTTTAAAAAGAAAACTCGTCGAAACTTGCTGAAATCATCCTTGAAACATACGTAGTAGCGTGCCTTTCCAAGAGATTCAGTAGACATTGGTCCATTCACATCGGCGTGGATTTGTTCACCGGTGGCTGTTGGTCGATTCATTCGTGTCTTGAATGGCAGTCGATGCATTTTTCCCAGTGCACATCCATCGCAGAAATCCTCTTTACACATGTCTACATTGATTTTCATCTGCTTCAGTACATTCTTGACATGCGCTTTGTGTTGATGACCAAATCGTTCATGGTAGATCTGCAGTTTGTCCGACGATGTAGCTAAATTCACTTGAATGGGTTGCGCCGGTTTCACGACGCGCATGTCAAGTACATACAGACCATGAATCACACGTCCAGCCATCATCGCCTTTCCAGTAACCTTGTCTTCAATTCTAACAGTTAGGTCGTCAAGTCTTGCACAAAAACCTTTCCTTGCAGCAGCTTTCACAGAAAACAGATGAGCCATTGCATCGGGAACATACAAAACTTCAGTCATCTCAGCACTTAACCAAGCGTTGTTCAGCCGCACTTGAATGTTTACAGTTCCTTTGCCGTGAGCTAGCATGCTCACACCTCGTTTTCCTAGCAAAATCTTCTCTGGAGCAGCAAACCTGACGTATGTTGTAAAATACTGTTTGTTCGCGGTGATGTGATTTGTGGCGCCACTGTCGCAGTACCACTCGTCGGCTTGAACAAAGTCGCCGTCTAACGCACTCATCGCATGTGTCAGAAACGAAGCATTGTTCTCCTTATTTTTGTTTCTAGTGTCACCCTCTTTCTTCTTCACTGGACATTCACTTGCCCAATGGCCCAATTCCTTACATTTGAAACATGGAAACTTCTGCTTTACTCGTTGAACATTTTTCTTCGACTTGTCATCAGCACTGCCTTTGCCACTGCCATACTGGGAATGCTTCTTGGGAGCACTACGTACCACAAACGCAGTCGATTCCACGTTTCCTTGGTCACGCAGTTCAATCGTGCACAATTTTTCAATCAACAAGTTCACAGTTTGATTTTCCGTCGGAATCGTGTCCCACACATCCTTGAAATTATCATATTCTTTTCCCAGCGTGGATAAAATTCGACCGTTCAAAATCCTTTCAGATAACGTGTTTTCGTTGTGCTTTTGTAGTTCGTCGTTCAGATCCTGATAAAGCTTCTGTAACTTCGCGACATGGGTGCTGATGTCCTCCTTGTCGTCACGTGCCACTCGGAAGAATGACTCGATCAACATGTTCAGTCGCTGCGTACTGCTTCGTTCGAACCGTGCGCTCAATTTTGTCCAAATTTCACTGGCATTGGTGCACGTCAACACGAGCTCGGCACCTGCTAGCAAACTGGCCGCTTTCGCGTCTTCTTTCAACCACTGCTTATATGCCGCTTTTTGTTGCGCAGTTGCATCTGCCGGCAACACAGGACACTTTTTCGAACCATCAACAATATTTTCCAGTTCATACGACCGCAAAACCATCAACACATGCCATTTCCACTTTGCCCAGTCTTCAGGTCCTTCAAGTTTATCCACTTGAACTTTGTAGTCACTGCCGGCTGCCATTTTGAGGTTATCCTTACTCACAAAAAATACAGCACGTGTTCCACAGGCGCTCAGCTTCGGATCCACTCACGAGATAATACCATTTACACGTGGCCTGGGTCCATAACCTGTTAGTTTTAATGTAAAACTTTATTTATCAAGTGAGAAATACAATACAAAATACAAATCATCTTTTGAGATGCTTGTCACATGTCACGCGAACACGCACAGACTTTGCACTGACTCGTCTTTTTTTTTTCTTCTTTATTGTACATGTCTATTTCACCAGGTGGCGCTACTGTGCTATTTTTCTTTCAAATATTAACACTATCCACTTGAAATTCTTCTAGAGTATTGAAAAGTGTTTGACGATCTATAGAGTCATATGCTTTTCTGAAATCTACAAACGTAATGACTGTCTGTCTGGTTTTGCGCATTTGTAGGATAGTTTTGAGATTAAGAATTTGTTCCGTACATGATCTTCCTTTTCTGAAACCTGCCTGGTATTCTCCAATCAGACGGTCTGTTTGTTTCTCAAGCCTAGTGAGCAGGGCTTTGGAGAAAATTTTATAAATAACTGGTATCAAGGAAATTCCTCTATAATTATTGATGTTGGTTTTATCCCCTTTCTTGTGCAGTGGATGGATTAGTGCACATTTCCAATCCTCAGGTATTTCTTCGGTGATCCAGATGTTCTCAAGAATTGAGTGGATTTTCCGGGCTACGTTCTCACCACCTATCTTCAGCATTTCGGCAATTATACCATCTTCCCCTGGGGCTTTATTATTTTTGAGTCCATGGATTATTTCTTTAATTTCTTCCAATGTTGGGGGTTCTGAATCTTGGTTGGATGTTTTTTTTTTTTTCAAAGATGAGTTGTTCTTTAGGGGATTCACAGTTTAAAAGATCCTTGAAATAATCTGCTAGAAGTTTGCAATTTTCTTGATTATTTGTTTCCAATGTCCCATCCGGGCGTTTGAAGCAAAGACTGGGTGCCTGATAATTTGATAATTCTTCTCTGAATGTTTTGTAGAAGTTTCGTGTATTGTTTTTAGTAAAATCTTGTTCAATTTCAGCCAATCTGTAGTGATCGTACTTGCGTTTTTCAGATCTGATGATTTTAGAGGTTTGTTTCTGTACTTTGGTGAATTCGTGCCAATTTTGTTCCGTTTTGAGAGGATTCCAATTCTGCCAGGCTTTAATTCTGAAGTTTATAGCCTTGTCACAGGTTTCGTTCCACCACCTATGCTTGCGTTTCCTGGGCGGTGTGCCAATGTTTTGAGAAGCTTTCGAAAGTATATCTTTGAGTTCTAACCAGCCAGAAGAATCGTGAGTAGGGATACTTTCTTGGAAAGTAATGGCGTTCTGTTTAAGAAATTCTGGATCGACGCGCAGATTTTTAGTTATTTTTGGTTTGGACCTATTTGGTTGAAATTTTACCTGGATTAAGGATAGATGGTGGTCAGAGTCAATGACTCCTTTCTTGACTTTGACATTCATCATTTCTTTTTGATTCTTTTTGGAAATAGCCACATGATCTATTTGAAATTCTCCTAAGTGAAAATTAGGGGATCTCCATGTCTTTTTCTTGTGTGGAAGTGCCAGGAAATGTGTTGACATTAGTTTGAGATCAAAAGTTTTGCAAAAATCAAGTAATCTTTCTCCATTTTTATTAGTTCTATTGTGTGCCGGATATAGTCCTACAATGGTCCTGAATTTCCTTTCTCTAACAATTTGGGCATTAAAATCTCCCAAGAGGATTTTTATGTGATGATTTGGAATGATGGCTGTAGTTTCTTCCAGCAGTTCCCAGAAGTCTTCCACCTTTTGTGGATCTTTACGATTGTAGTTGTTGGTGGGTCCATGCGCATTAATAAGCGTATAAGCTTTGTTTCCTGATTATAATTAAATACAAGTTTTTCGGGCTTGTAGGCCGTGGTCCAGACAGGATATCTCCCGACGTTTCACCGGAAACTGCGTCCGGCATTATCAAGGGTTCCGCTTCTTTCCTTGGTCAGCAGTGGAATGAGGAAGAGGCTTGAAATAATGGGTAACGGTTTGTAGTGGGGTATTGTTGTTTGAATATGACTGTTGGTTGGGTGGATCTTGGCGATGAACTAACGGCTGGAAGGTAGTTTGGATCTTCAAATTAGCATGGTGAGCCGAGCGTTCTCTTCGCATTCCGGCTGGACCGTCTGATCTCACGTACATGTTGCGGGGTGCGGTGCGTGCTCCGGCTTCGGCGACCGAGCTTGTGAGGGTCAGGTGTTCCCTGCGCGACTGCCTTGCTGTAGCGGGAAGGTTCTTCAGGTTGACGTGTGAGTGATTTCTTGGCCTTGGTGTTCCTAAGAGCCGGGATCCATGTATTACGCACACGTTCAATTTCTTCCTTCCGATTGAAATTGTCGGGGTGTTTGAAGATTTCTATGGCTTCCCGTTGCAGCCTGGCGTGGTAGTAAGTGGTCGTGGAGAGTATCTCCGTGTCCCCGTACTGTACATCGTGACCGGGCAAGAGAGAATGCTCAGCGACTGACGATTTCTCAGTTTGACCCAGGCGGCTGTGTCTGTTATGTTCCTTGAGTCTGGTGGTCACGCTCCTCTTCGTCGTTCCTATGTACACCTTCCCACAGAAACACGGGATTCTGTAGACACCTGCAGTGGAGTGTGGGTGGCGCTTGTCTTTAGCGGATCGCAGCAAGTCCCGGATTTTGGCGGTGGGTTTATAAACCGTCTTCACCCCATAGGTCTTCAGTAATTTGCCTATCCTGTCCGTCACCTTCTTCACGTACGGCAGGAATGCGGTGGCCACCGGAGTTTCCTCAGAATCTTTCCTCGTGCTCCGGCGCCTGGGATGAGAGGCTCGCTCAATCTCCTTATTGCTGTATCCGTTGGCGCATAGGGCCCTCTTTATATGTTTCAGCTCTTGGTTGAGGTTGGATGGCTCACAGATTCTCCTAGCACGGTCTACCAATGTTTTAATAACTCCGTGTTTCTGTCGGGGGTGGTGATTGGATGTCTTGTGTAGATACCGGTCGGTGTGTGTGGGTTTCCGGTATACGGTGTACCCCAAGCGCAGGTCATTAGTCCTGGTGATCATCACGTCAAGAAAGGCCAGGCAGTTGTCTTTCTCCTTCTCCATAGTAAATTTTATGCTGGTGTTGAGGCTGTTAAGGTGGTCCAGGAAACGTTCCAGCTCTTCCTCTCCGTGGCTCCAGACTACGAAGGTATCGTCAACATAACGTAGCCATACTTTCGGTTTGAGGGGTGCAGTCTCGATCGCCAACTGCTCGAACTTTTCCATGTAGAAGTTCGCAATCACAGGGCTTAGTGGGCTACCCATGGCAACTCTCTCTATTTGCTCGTAGAAGTTCTCGCGCCATAGGAAGTAGCTCGTGGCGAGGCAGTGGCGAAACAAGTCAGTGATGTCTTCCGTGAAGAGCTCGGCAATGTGGTTTATGGATTCTTTCATAGGCACCTTCGTGAAGAGGGATACTACGTCAAAGCTGACTAGGCGATCTTCAGGTTCCAGACGTATGTTCTGCAATTTCTCAATAAAATGGCCTGAATCCCTGACGTAAGTCTCAGTGTTACCGATGTGCGGTTGTAGAATGATGGAGAGATGCTTGGCGATGGTGTAGTTTGGAGAGCCGATAGCACTCACGATAGGTCTCAGTGGAATGTCTCCAAACTACACCATCGCCAAGCATCTCTCCATCATTCTACAACCGCACATCGGTAACACTGAGACTTACGTCAGGGATTCAGGCCATTTTATTGAGAAATTGCAGAACATACGTCTGGAACCTGAAGATCGCCTAGTCAGCTTTGACGTAGTATCCCTCTTCACGAAGGTGCCTATGAAATAATCCATAAACCACATTGCCGAGCTCTTCACGGAAGACATCACTGACTTGTTTCGCCACTGCCTAGCCACGAGCTACTTCCTATGGCGCGAGAACTTCTACGAGCAAATAGAGGGAGTTGCCATG
Source organism: Meconema thalassinum (assembly GCA_946902985.2). NCBI lineage: Eukaryota > Metazoa > Arthropoda > Insecta > Orthoptera > Tettigoniidae > Meconema > Meconema thalassinum. Next base: position 26,674,333 of record OX336401.1, read on the forward strand.
GGTAGCCCACTAAGCCCTGTGATTGCGAACTTCTACATGGAAAAGTTCGAGCAGTTGGCGATCGAGACTGCACCCCTCAAACCGAAAGTATGGCTACGTTATGTTGACGATACCTTCGTAGTCTGGAGCCACGGAGAGGAAGAGCTGGAACGTTTCCTGGACCACCTTAACAGCCTCAACACCAGCATAAAATTTACTATGGTGAAGGAGAAATACAACTGCCTGGCCTTTCTTGACGTGCTGATCACCAGGACTAATGACCTGCGCTTGGGGCACACCGTATACCGGAAACCCACACACACCGACCGGTATCTACACAAGACATCCAATCACCACCCCCGACAGAAACACGGAGTTATTAAAACATTGGTAGACCGTGCTAGGAGAATCTGTGAGCCATCCAACCTCAACCAAGAGCTGAAACATATAAAGAGGGCCCTATGCGCCAACGGATACAGCAATAAGGAGATTGAGCGAGCCTCTCATCCCAGGCGCCGGAGCACGAGGAAAGATTCTGAGGAAACTCCGGTGGCCACCGCATTCCTGCCGTACGTGAAGAAGGTGACGGACAGGATAGGCAAATTACTGAAGACCTATGGGGTGAAGACGGTTTATAAACCCACCGCCAAAATCCGGGACTTGCTGCGATCCGCTAAAGACAAGCGCCACCCACACTCCACTGCAGGTGTCTACAGAATCCCGTGTTCCTGTGGGAAGGTGTACATAGGAACGACGAAGAGGAGCGTGACCACCAGACTCAAGGAACATAACAGACACAGCCGCCTGGGTCAAACTGAGAAATCGTCAGTCGCTGAGCATTCTCTCTTGCCCGGTCACGATGTACAGTACGGGGACACGGAGATACTCTCCACGACCACTCACTACCACGCCAGGCTGCAACGGGAAGCCATAGAAATCTTCAAACACCCCGACAATTTCAATCGGAAGGAAGAAATTGAACGTGTGCGTAATACATGGATCCCGGCTCTTAGGAACACCAAGGCCAAGAAATCACTCACACGTCAACCTGAAGAACCTTCCCGCTACAGCAAGGCAGTCGCGCAGGGAACACCTGACCCTCACAAGCTCGGTCGCCGAAGCCGGAGCACGCACCGCACCCCGCAACATGTACGTGAGATCAGACGGTCCAGCCGGAATGCGAAGAGAACGCTCGGCTCACCATGCTAATTTGAAGATCCAAACTACCTTCCAGCCGTTAGTTCATCGCCAAGATCCACCCAACCAACAGTCATATTCAAACAACAATACCCCACTACAAACCGTTACCCATTATTTCAAGCCTCTTCCTCATTCCACTGCTGACCAAGGAAAGAAGCGGAACCCTTGATAATGCCGGACGCAGTTTCCGGTGAAACGTCGGGAGATATCCTGTCTGGACCACGGCCTACAAGCCCGAAAAACTTGTATTTAATTATGAACGCCGGCCGTGAAAGCCTAAGCTGTTATATTTGTTTCCTGATTTAACGGATAGTGTTGAAATTCTTTCAGAAGGCGAGGAAAAGTTAAGCACTGAGTTTATAATGTTTTTTCTGACAGCGAATCCAGTGCCAAATTGTAGTGGCTTCATATGGAGGGAGATTGCTGGCTTGCCTTTATAAATTCTATAATTTCCTGATTCAAAATGATTTTCATCCGTGTATCTGGTTTCCTGTAGTGCTAAAATTTGGATGTTGAAGTTATCCAACATGTCTGTTAATTGTTTTAACTTGCCAGTTTTCCGAAGTGTGTTGATGTTTAAGCTACCAATGAAAGTTTTGCATTTTGGGCGAAGAGATTTGGGAAGCTCCGATACATTCCCGCATGATGTTCTCGGTCCCCCAGAATCCGATGACCGAGAAAAATAACTAGTATGTCTACTAGGGCCTGGGGTAGTTATATTGTAGGTTGTTTCCATCATGCTAACAAGTTGAAAGTAGTGGGGACATCGATCTATGTCGGTGTCATGGTTACAACTGAAGTAGTGAGCTTCAGAGGTTGCTGAAGATGTTGTCAAGCTGTGCCTGTTTTTGGTCCGCGATAGGTATTTTATTTCCCTCAAACCCTCCGGACAAGCCCGGCGAGCCTCCCTATCCGCCACCTGGGACGCGCCCGATAGGGGAACAGGCTGAAACCTGTATTGGAGAACATTTACATAACTTCTAAGAAACACACTTTATCGCTATAATTTTGGATAGGTTATCCCAATAAATTGAGGTCACTAGACAATTGTTTTGGCCGGAGATATAAGGTCGGATTCCCTTCCTAACGCCACGTGATCTTCCATGTGAAATATTTAGCGTGCTGTCACCGGAATTCGAACCTCGACCGTCCGGGTAAAGCCAGTGCGTCATCCTCCCTCTGCAAGGACTATGTCCTTATACATTAAAAAAATCTTCGTTTAACGCCTGAACACGGCCTACTTGAAACTGCTTCTAGGTAAATGTCCTTCGAATCCCCTCGCCCTCCTAGTTCATTTTGGCAACGTACAGAGTACATTTCATCATTACGCTACCTTCTCACTCTCCCGTTCTTGACCAGGTCTTAAATTTTACGAAAAGATATAAACATTGATCCATTTCCGAAGGATCTCATTTATACATTGTCTCATCATTAGACATGTCCAAACATGAGAAGCGCGTTCATTCATAACCAATGTAATCCTAGAATGGTCTTTCGTGGTTTCCCACTTTCACTCGTACCTATCGTAAGGCCACAGCCGCCTCCTACCAAAATCCTGGCAACGGTACAGCCATCATAACGACATATCTCATCAGTTTCCACACGCACCAAGCCAGGGGTGGATTTAGGAGTGAACGATTCATCTTGCTGTTATACATTTAAAAAAAAAAAACGGAAACAGTGGGTTTAGACAAATTCTTTCATACTTAAATACTCTATATCAAAATGCACATTTTACGATAACCTACAATTTTGAGTGTTCGGCTGTAGAGGATAACAGAAGCAGATGTAGAGCTATGAGGCGATGGTTAGTTTCAGTGTTGAACGATTTCAAAGTCAGAGATGTAGAAGCAGAGGGAGCCGCATTGCTAACTGCTAATAGGGGATCATAGAGGCGACTTGTTCGTAAACAGAGGCTTGTAGACTGGACTGGACGCTGAAAGGTAAAACCGTCTCAAATGAAAATGTATGTATATTTGGAAGAATACTACACATTTTTGACAGTTCTCTAAAAAATGGCTTTAAACCACGCGTTGGCTATGACAGTAAAATAGTAGAACTACCAAAACTAAAATAATTTGGAATACAATAAATATTTGACTTAAAATGGCTAATATCACGCAAATTTTTCCCAACTCACAAAACGGACTCTGCGAGGGATCATTCCTCAACCGTCGCAAGGATGGTGTCTCGGAGCTGGATACACTTTGACAACAGATACAACTGGGGATGGTGACAGGCGACCGCTAACTTGGGTCTAATTAAGGAAGGACCAGGGAAGGGATTTTGGAGGGAAGTTGGTCGGTCGTGGACCTATTGAAAGGAACCGTCACGGTACTTGCCTGGTGGTGAAAATAGGAAACCACGACAACCATTTTCCGGACGGCTGAAATGGGATTCAAACCCACACTCTCCCGATGCAGCGATACACGAGCTATGGCGTTACTGCTGTCGGCCACCGTGATCGGTAACATTTATTTTTACTCCAAAATATCAAAAAAATAACCCAAATGTCCTATTACTCACTAATTTGGGCCTAGTTTTAGCAAAATTATCCTACCCCGGCCCTCCCCCACCCCTCTCTATGCTAGGGGTATTCCATACTCTCTAGAATTCCTGGTGTGTTCGCCTACCGCCATGATCTTGCCTTAAATCCGCCCCTGAACCAAGTACACGGGGCTACATGACCACGATGCTTCAAAGCCTCTAATTGAATCAACAACTGCAAAGCAACAAATATTCCAAGTGTAAAATTCTACCTGATTTCGGCAGAAACCAATGCCTTCATTTCCTTGCACAAAGAAATTTTAGTAGCCTACATCCCATAGATCGCTTTAATTTCAACTTACTGAGGAAATCCAATGGAATACAATCCTTTCAACAACGCTACTATCCACTTCCAGTGTTTCACTTAATCTAAACATGTTAATACTGTATTTCAGTGGGGAGTAATTCACGCCAAGACGACCTCACAACATAACTGAAGTGTATGATGCACTGCGCTGGTGTGCCTTCCCTTGTGAGCAGGGTGAAAGTACTGTTTGAAATCAACCAATCAGCACTACACTCACCGCTAGTCTGTAGCGCGATACTCCATACGGAACTTTGCTGGGCTACTCTTACTACTTCCCTCACCCCGCGGGCCAGTGTCGAGCCCTTTCAACGACCGGGCTAGTCTTGCGGTATACCAAAGTACAGTCACTCACAGCTAAAAGTGTGTACCCCAGAAGACAATTAGCGAGTTAAGCGGGGTTCGAGCGCCAGCTTCCATGACAACAATCGGCGGAACATGAATGATGACAAGCTCGATTTTCCTGTCTGCACTGCTACATACAAGTCGAGAAAATGTCGAGATAAACATTTTATATTTTTATCACTGGTGGTATACCGCCGGTATATGCGATGCATGGGAGAATTCGGCACTGGCTCTTAGACTCAGATTTCAAAGTGCACATAACTTTGCGGTTGCAAATGTCTCATAAGGTTTTAAAATCTATAATTTAATGTTAAATTTAAAATGTACCCCCCCCCCCCCCGGACAGCACACTTACGTATTCCAAAACTTACTGTCCAATGTTGACGCTCTGTTGAACACTGCCATCTGGCGGTGCCTGTGACTGAGATTGAATTCATTTTGCCTTGTAATCACCAAATGCGACACAAGAGTCACGAGCCGTCATTCGACTTCCTTGGTTGGGCACTGCGATGACAGTACACTTGGTGCTAGTTTCATGTTCACAGTTGAAAGCATTTCATAGCATAGATGTTAAGACTCCAAAGCTAATGTTAGAATGAGCTTGCGGTGCATCGCTACAAAAAGAGCTTAGGGTCTTCAACTCCTCATCCCAGTCTGTAGGCCTAGTACCGCACCCACGCATGCTCATCTCAGGGTTTATGAAACAACATCCTCCAAATAGATGGTATATTGGCTTTCATGGCCAGTGAATTAAAACTCTAGAAAAACTACTACATACTGTTCATATGTAAAGAGTGTATTGTCGGCCACATGAAGCCCTTACTTTAGTTGAACATTTTATTAGTGTCGATCAATTCAATTGTTTCAACAGATTGGACTTAATGTAGTTTTTACTGTTAATTACTATTTTAGGGGCTTGAGACAGCTTGGTCATAAGCTCCATGTACTTGGGATCATCTTACTTTAACCACTAAAAGGCACAATATTTATTCTTTGAAGAATACTGTAATTACTTTCCTAATTGTCATAAAATCAGTTGCAACAGCATATCATATAGGCTATTGGCAACTCAAACTAACACTTGGGGCGCTGCGGTCGGTCTGGATAAGTAGGGTAAAAATACTCAATAACACGCGTTTGATTTGGAACACTTTTTATTTTTCGGTTATAAACAGTAAATGTGGTCCCTAAAATAATGACAGTGTTATTTTCAATTGTATATATGTATAAATGTGCCATACACATGATCTAATTTGTGTGTTCCATTGGATTTTATGTGTCAATTGCATATTATCAAGCATCGGTTGTCTGCTGGTATTTGTTTTTGTGCAGTTCGAGTCATGGCGCTGTTACGTTTAAAAGCTATATTTGAGTTTGCTCACTGTACCATAGACTCTAGAAATTATTTGCTGCTTGGTAGGGCGAAGGGATGAGTTTAACTTGTATTAAAACTCGGGGTAGACAGGAATTGTTTGATTTGGATGATGGGTATTAACCCTGCGAAGTCAAATTCGGCCTATATGACTCGTAGTGGAATGGCTCGGATATCGCAGTGCGAGGTGATGGGGGTTGGTAGGGTTATTGGAAATGAACTAGGGAGCGGGGAAGGATACCTGACTAATGAAGCTTGGCTGTCCTCGGCTGGTGTAGGCTTGGCTGTCTTGGTACGGCTTGGGTCGGTGAGACTGTGCTTGGCTGTCTAGGTGCGGCTTGGCTCGGCGTAAGTGAACAACCCGTCCTGTTGTCAGTGAGTGTAGTGGTGAGTGGTCCAACCCGCTCTTGTTGCCCGTATTTATTTGGTATCGTCACTTTTCGGCTATTGCTATTTGCATCGCTTGGAAAGTGATGAAACCTCCGCAGCCCTCTTATACATCGAATTACAGCTGTAAACTGAGCAATATACTTTGCTTTTACTCATTTTGCACTCTTATCAACGAGTAAAACTTATGTATAAACACGAAGAATTTACCACGATCTGCTTACCAATACAAGAAACCATATACAAACGGTCACCACGTGACAAATGTACCCTACTTGGTAAGTTTCTCATTTTTACCGCTAGATGTCATATCAGATAGCTGGAGTTGCCAATAATGACCGTGTTGGTAGATCCGTATTGATTTGCAATATATTTCACATGAATTTCTTTTCTATTTGTCCCTTTCTCCCCGGATTGATTAGGTGGAACCTTAGAGAAAAAAGAGAAGACGGCTTAATCTTGTGCCAATACATAATTCATTACCGTATGTGAAACTGTGTCAATGTTCTTGAATAGGCGTTGAGTTAGAGGTTATGTTATTGCATTGTTATCGGGCTAACTATGTGAAGACATCAAAAAGGACAAATGACAATCTAATCTTGCTACCAACTTTAAAGTTACATTATATGCGACAGTTTCAGTCTTTGGAAAAATGTGATTCAACCTATCTTGACCAAAATATTAGGTGACAGTAAAGCAGCACAGAAGGGTTTAAGTGGCTGTTAAGTGGTGCTTAGTGGGAATTAACATGGCATATTAGGAAGAACCTTTAAGGCAGTATCTAAATGGCAGTTAAGTTGTACAAAGGGGGAAATGACATGGCATAATAGGAACAACTTTTAAGGTGGTAGTTAAGTGGCACTAAGGGGAAATCAGGTGGCAAGTTAAGAACAACTTCTAAGGTACCATTTTAGTGGCATCTTAAGTGATACTAAGAGGGAACTAAGGTTACAAATGAGGAACAACTTCAAAGGTGGCATCTAAGTGGCACTACGGTAAGTTAAGGGGGTAATGAGTTAACAAACGAGGAACAACTTCAAGGGTGGTATTTAAGTGACACTAAGGGGAAATAACACACAGAGAGTGAAATCAAGGACTGGCGTGGAACAAATTTTGGTCGCTAAAGTTCCTACTCACTGATAAGGTACAAGAAGTGAGCACAAAAGCAGAAATCCTGGACAAATGTGTTTTGCCAACACTACTCATGGTTGTCAACATGGTCCTTAACAGAAAAACTCAAAAAACAGCTACAGATATGTCAAAGAAGAATGGAGCGTAAGATCCTAAACGTTTCTTTAAGAGACAGAATCAGGAACTAAGAAGGACATACACGATGTGGTAGAAAGGGCGGAAAGCCTAAAATGGAAATGGGGAAGACAGTATCGCGCATGGATCACAAGAAATGGATGCATCGCACCATAATGTGGGACCAGAGAGAAGGACGTAGAAACGCGGGAAGCCAAACAACCAGATGGGCAGACTACTTTAGAGCTAAAGCGGGAAACCAATGGCAAGAGACAGAGGCATGGAGACAGCTGGAGCCAAACAGGAATCAACAAGCACCAAACAGGACATTGACAATGACAGTGAGTGCAATAAGACAAAAGCTCACCTTCGGAGCCTAATCACGAGCATGTCCCTGTGCAAACAGGAGGCCTTTGCCTTTACAGGATGTCTATAGACTAATTTTATTATCTATAAGAGGAAATAAAGTGGCAAATTAAGAAAGGGGCGGTTTAGGTGGCAGAATGAGGGAAATAAAGTGCACAGGTACAGGTTAAAGTTTTAAGGTGGTATTTACGTGGCACTAAAGGGGAAATAGGATTAAATACAAAATCATCAGTACACAGCATGTTTGATGCTGTTGAGTGAGAATATTAGGCTGAAGATGCATGGAATGGTTTCTGTCAACTTGGCCTCCGAATCAGGCACTGATAAAACATAAGCTATGGAGGAATAAGCAGCAGGTGAAGCCGTTCTTGTACGAAAGGGATCGAGTTAATTATTCTTCTGCCATTGTTTTTTATATAATAAAAAAGATTTTGAATCCCTCTGCTCTAAATGTACACGAGAACTAGTTAGTTATTGAGGTTTTAAGGGGTGGAACTACGAGGTCATCTGCCCCTCTTAACAGGGATTAAAATATACAAATTTGTAATGAAATTAATAATTTAGAGGTGGACACTTATCCTTAGTCTGCGCTAAATTACGGACTCCCTCCGTGACCGGAAAGAGCTCCGCCACACGCGAGTAGTTCCCTTGATCGCTCTCAGTTTACTGGGCATTGGATCAGCTAGCCAGTGACTCTCCCAAAATGCCAGTACTTGCCGGTGTAACTGAGAGCGAATATCTCAGCGGGTACCGCCATTGGTCGAGGTGGTAGTGATACCGCCTCTTTTGCAGCTTGATCCGCTAACTCATTTCCCGCAATTCGCATGTGGCTTGGGAGTGTCAGCGCGGCACAACCCGGCTAGTAGGTCTTAGATTTGCTGCACTAGGGGGTGTTGCGGGAAACATGTAGCAATTGACTGCAGCGAACTCAGAGAGTCGGTACACACGAGAAAGTGGATTCGTGCATCCTGTAGTGCAAACTGCAGAGCTTCATAAATGGCAACAAGCTTCGCAGTAAACACACTACAGGCCTCAAGCCAAGATATGATGGTATTTGCACCATCAATAACATAAGCACAATCCATCTTTTCGTCCACCTTCGAACCATCCGTGTAAAGAATGTCAGCGTCCGGAGATTGGTGAACTATGCTGTGGAACTGCCTCCAATAAACGGAGACATCCGTGTTCACCTTAGGACCTCGGTGTAGATCTAACCGAATTTCCGGACGCGGGACTTGCCAAGGAGGCACCTCGCGAGGTGTCCGGAGCATACAGGGATCTACAGCCACTCCTATTTCAGTAAACGAGCTATCGAGTCTAATACCAACCGGCTGAGTGGGACGAGGCTAGTTGGCGTACCCCTGGTGGTATTGGGTACTAAACAGAGCTCGATAGCTCGGATGTTGCGGCATTTGACGCACATTGGCAGTATATGCTGGCATCTATACTTGAGAGGTGGAACACCCGATTCGGCGAGTAGGCTGGGTATCGGGCTGGTCCGGAAGGCACCGGTAGCCAGCCTAACGCCACTATAGTGGATACTGTCCTGTATTTTCAACGTTGCCGGCCTTGCTGAACCGTATGCCACAGAACCATAGTCCAGCCGGGACTGGACGAGGGCTTGGTAGAACCGTAGCAGCACCGCACGGTCAGCCCCCCACGTAGTGCTACTAAGAAACTTGAGCATGGTTTGTTTCCTGAGACACGCCGTTTTTAGTTGCCGTATATGGTGCTGCCACGTTAATTTGCTGTCAAAATGGAGCCCCAGGAAGCGATAAGCGTCAAACACCGGCAACGCAGCATCCCTGAGATGTAGTTCAGGGTGTAAATGTAGCCTCCGGAGCCGACAAAAATGGACGACGGATATTTTCGCTGCTAGAAAACGAAAATCTTGGTCGTGAGCCCACCTGTTGACCCGGTTAATAGCTAGCTGCAATTGCCGTTCCACGATTGCCATACTTCCAGAGCTGTAATGTAGAGCTAAATCGTCCACATACAGCGATGGAACTACCGTGGGCCCGGCGGCGGCAAAAAGGTCTTTTATGGCAATCGCGAACAAGGTGACACTCAGCACAGAACCCTGAGGAACACTTACACGGAAGAGTCGGACGGACATTAAGTTCGCAATAAATATCGGGAGATTTCCACCGAGTCCCCACTCTTGAAGGGTGGAAATGATCCCGTAGCGCCATGTGGTGTCATAGGCTTTCTCAAGGTCAAGGTGCTGCTTTAAATGCCTCCTGTAGAGCGTTCTCAAGTCGCACCATATGGCCGGTGGTGGACCTATGAGAGCGGAAACCACACTGGTACTCAGACAAGAGGCCTCTCTCCTCCAAGAACCACGTCAGACGACGGTTAACCATTTTCTCTAGCAGCTTACACAGGCCATTTGTGAGACAAATGTGCCTATAGCTGCTGACAAGCTTGGGGTTCTTTCCAGCCTTGGGAATTGGTATCACGATACCCTCTCGCCATTGAGATGGAAACTCCCCTTCAATCCATATATTGAAGAGGAGCAACAGTTGTTTTAAACTGGAATCTCATAGATGTTTAAGCATATCATTATGGATATTATCCGGTCCAGGAGCCGTATCCTTGCACAGTGCAAGCGCACTGCGCAGTTTCCATTCAGAGAATGGTACATTTTAGGAATCCGAAGCAGCAGTAGCAAAGGACAAGGGGTGAGCCTTTGCCTTCCGCTTCACAGTCAGAGATGTAGGATCGTAACTCCCAGAGCAGGATACATCACTGAAGTGCGATCCAAGACTGTTGGCAAAGGCAAGATGGTCCGTGATGATTACTCCGTTGATGGAGACTCCGTGTATTGACAATGATGTCGGGAGTCCGGAGATCCGACGAAGCTTACTCCTTACTTGAGACGAAGGAGTATGTGCCGTCATAGACGACACATACTTTTCCCACGTCGTTTTCTTACTCTCTTGAATCAGATATCGGGCTCTATCACGCATCCTCTTAAAGGTGATAAGGTTGGCCATGGATTTCTGTCTCCGATAGCATTTGAAAGCACGTCGACGATCTTTAATGTCTGCCGCAATCTCGGCTGTCCACCAAGGGAGAAATTTCCGGCGGAAGTTGCCGGATGAGGAAGGTATTATTTCCTCTGCCGAAGCCGAAATTCCATTCGTTATGTCAATGGTATGATCATCGAGACTCTGAAAGGTATCTTCGACAAAAACGCACGTGCTGTGAATTTTGGCCAATCAGTCCGACGGAGAAGCCATCGACTTGGTAACTCGATGGCTCTCTGGTTCGGAAGAGTAACGATAATCGGGAAAGGGTCACTAACAATGGTCGTCGTGTACACCCCACTGTAGCATGGGAACCAGAGCACGACTGCACAAGGTAATATCGATACTTGAATAAGTGCCTTGTGCAATAGAGAAGTGCGTAGGTTCCCCTGTGTTCAACAAACACAGGTCCAGCCGCTTGATCAGTCTCTCAAAATCTCTCCCTCGACCGCTAGTGGTAGCGGAGCCTCAGATGTTGGTGTGGGCATTGACATCTCCCAGACGGAGAAAAGGAGAGGGAAGCTGGGAAACTAGATCCACCAGCTGGTTGTAATCCAGTTGATAACCCGGTGGGATGTACACGTTACATACTGTTGCCGACCAGATTAGTTATTACGGTTCCATTGTAATAGTACCATAGTGTGAACTTAAGTAGAAGGAACAGAAACGGCAGGGGTGATTAGGGGCCTCGCTGCAGCTGCAAACGCTATCCGAAATTCGGGAGCATTCATATCACGGTACGTCTTTCAAGCGTCGTGATACGAAAGCCTGTCCAGTGTACTGATCTCCTGGATCTTTGCTTCTTTACAGAACTCAGGGCATTGCTTCGATCGTGGAGAGTGGCTTCCTTGGCAGTTAGGACAAATTGGGGGAGGCGTAAACCTCTCACCCCATATGTGTCCCTTTGCCACACTCTCTACACACGGCCCTGGCAATGCACCTAGCAGAAACATGCCCGAATTTCTGGCATTGATAGCAGCGCATAGGTGGAGGGATGTACGGTCGAACATCGCAATGGTAGGATGTGACCTTCACCTGCTTAGGTACAACATCACTCTTAAAATGGGGAATGAAAGCACCGGTGTCGACACTGTCTCTCTCCAATCTTTCGGGTGAAGCGCCTAATTTTGGTGACGCCTCTCTTCTCCAGATCTCGTAAGAGTTCCGCATCGCTATTAAGAATGAGGTCACGATGGAAGATAACTCCACGGATCTCATTCAGCGTTTCGTGCCTTGTAACTTTAAGGGGATTTCACCGAATTACGTGCATTCCAGCAACGCTTCGGTTTGTCTCCGGTCAACGGTGTGCAGCAAGAGCTTGGAAATCCCGTTAAGGTTTCCAAATTTCCTTTCGATTTCTTCACTAAATATAATTGATTTTACAAGTCTATAATCTCCTCCGTCTGTCCTGGTAGCTACCAGGTAGCGAGGAGACCTATCAACCGGAAATTTCTGATTAAACACCTCATCGAAAGGTGTATATGGGGCGCTTACGTTTCATCCCGAAAACATCCTCCCCGAATACTACCTACTCCGCCGGCCGAAGTCTCAGATTTTTAAGAGCGTTGAAAATCCTTCAGAATGCCTTCCTTCGGAGGGGAAGTAAAGCCGGCGGTCCCATGTCATAGATTTATAGCATGTAAAAGATCCTTCCACAGACTAAACTTGTGTGAAGCTAAATTGCTAGGTTAGATTTTGTCAGAACACTCTATCAAAGTTCCAACGTTCAACACTAGGTATCATTGATATCTGGTAGCGAAAGTTGGAACTACTTGAAATTGAACGGAACTTGGTGTTTGTAGCTCACTCTAAGGGTGTCCGCTGGAAGCAGCTACAGACTCAGGCGAGCCGAACATGTCCTCGGACACTCCCGGCACTAAAAGTCATACGATAAATAAATAAAACTACCTACTCTAAACGAGGGCCATCACTGTGGGCGCCACCCAGCCAAAGCTGGCGATAGTAAGTATTGCCTGGGGTCCCAGTGCCTTGAACGGGCACATACCTCTCGGCATGCATAGTGATATATTCGGCGCAAGTATTCGGCCGTGCAGGGACCTCCGTTGTGAGGCGGATATTGTAGTACTGCAAGGGTACATGACGCACCCAGATGAAAGGATGGGGAATACCGTCTAGGCTTTCTGGCCAGATGGCCAAGTTGGTGGCCCTTCCCCAAGCAGCATGCACGTTTATTTCTAAGGGTCAAATCAAAATTGGGACCGGAAAGTCGAAATAGACCTTTGAAAAGGCCCCCCTATTAGTCGCCTTTTACGACAGGCAGGGGATAGCGTTGATGAATTCTGCCTCTCCCCATTCACAGGGGGTCTTCCAAATTAAAGTCAGTCATGTCAGACGGTCTTGTCGGCCCTATTAGTCACCTCCCACGACAGGCAGAGCATACCGTGGGTGAATACTAACCCACACCCACTCGGGGGCATGAGAACAAGAATAAAGTAATCAAATCAAAACGCGTCACATTCCCCATTAGTACGGCTCTTCTTTAAGTGGAAAAATGCTAAAAAAAAGGAAATACATCTAACCCTTTGACCGCCAGCGTCATGCCCTATACCACCAAGGCTATGAATCACCCAGAGCAATCTTCTCTACCTAAAAGGAGGAAGCGAGAACATACTGTGCCCAATGATGTTAGAATAGGAAATCGTAAAAGTCATTTTGTTGCTTTTGCAAAAAAACGTGTTCGAGAAAGAAAGTACGGCCGAGACCACATTAAAGTGTATTTCTTTGCTGTCATGAAAAACAAAACACCAACTGCTTTGTAGAGTACCATGGCTTGTCATTTGTGTAGGAAGACGTTCCAATTGTAAAAATGTTAGGAAATTTAATTCTTGTATTCAAACATGTCACACAAATATTTCTAACCGAGCAGAAACGGCTTACAAAGCTGACCCTGGACATCCACAAACACTCTGAGACGAGCATTCGAAAATAACGGGTACCGGTACTCAAAAATGCAGATCCACAGAGCGATTCACCCTAAAATTAATTCAGGCGCGAAAGAGGAAGAGCGAGCTACAGCTACTGCAGTATTGCTGTATACCTACGGTGTTAGTAACCACTTGCCCGCATCCTAAGAACATTATCACTAGGTTCCGACTGGCAGAGAAAATTGGACAGTTGATGCACAGTGTGAAAGATTCGGTTCCAGCCACCGAGCAACCTGAAATGTACGGTGTTCCGTGTACATCTGCTGTACATAGGACAGACTGGAAGAACTATAAAACGCAGGCTCAAAGAGCATACTGGGTATGTAAGCGACGAGAAACCACATTCGGGATTAGCGGAGCATGCCATCTCTAGGGGACATTGCAACAACTTGACGTTGCCAAAGTTCAAAATATCTAGCCTTGTAGCTGTAGCTATAGTGTTACAGTGCCACCCAGCCACTTGAGCGACATTTGGCAACCTATGCTGAGACCAAAGGAACACACTGGTGCAACACACACCAACAGAGGTCACCGGGATCAAACCATGACCATCAAACAGCACTGATGAGAGAGACCGTGACGTCAGGTACGTTGTGAGCGCAGTCGTAACCGTCCGCCTGAAGAAGCTGCCATGTGGTAGCGAAACTAGTATTGGGAACTTCGGTAAGTTAAGTACCATAACAGCGATTATGACTTGACATTTTTATGTATTGGCTTATTTTGTAAGGATGGTATGTATGAAAAACACGATGTATTGATATAGGCTAATGAGACAATATTATATCTTTCATATTGCAAAATATAAACTTTCTTATGTAACCGAATTTATTTGGTTACTGAGCTCACCTTTGGGTTTCTGTAAGCATGTATTAGCGCCATGGTATTATATTTAGTTTTGAGGTTAGGAAGAAGGAAGGAAGGAAGATTGTAGTTTTACGTGACCGTGAATCTGGTGATTATGAGCCACGGGACCTCCTTTTTACGTGGAATCCGAACCACACGACATGGCATTTCACTTCGAAAATCTCACATGCATTGACCGGGAATCGAACCCGGACCGCCTTGGTGAGAGGCATACAGCTAGACCGCTGAGCCACCACGCCCCCCTTTTGAGGTTAGGAAATGGCTACCTCTTGTTGGGACACTGCAGGGAGTTTAGTGCCTTGTGCCAACTAGATACTCTGTGGTCCAGCAGTGAGGTAGCAGGGGGGCTTAGCCCAATGATGTTTCATTTTCTCTTTATGTTCTTTTTATGACTGAGTGTTGTTTATTTTTATTCTGTTACTATGAGGATAGTGTTAGGTCTTATTCAGTGTTACTGCGGGGAGTTAGGCTGCTTGTTGAGTTGAAAAGATGGAATGGCTTGTTTTAATGGGGTGGGTTATATTATTATGCTAAGAAGAATGGAGAGGTTATCTTGTGGTTGGAAAAGAAAAATAGAGTGTCTGCTTGTGGAGAATGGGAATATGAAATGTTAAGATGTGGAGAATATTATGTTATGTTCTGAGAAATGGCAATGTTTTTTTGAAGTAAGGAAAATGTTAGTCTATGTTTTGGGATGGTGATGTGGAGGTTATATCTTTTCTGTTTGTGGGGATGATTTGTGTAGGCAGTTATGAGAATGTTATGCTTTTGATACATGGTAGAGGCTTATTGAAGTACCTAAAAAGAATAAGGAAAAAGAGTATCAAGTATTATGAATCGGTTTGTCCATGCAGACAGACAAGTATTAAGGGTTGTATTACCTTAAAAAAGTGGAGTAATAAGAAATGAAGCAGAAGAATACTAAGAATTGTGTGAGGGGTATTTCATCATGAAGGTAGTTGTGGATACTGTGTGAGAGATGCAGGTAAAGGAAGCTTGCTTACATGTACACAAACAAGTAATAAAAGTATTGTATTTCTTATTTCCTTGCGTGTCTAACGCTATACTGACTCCGAAGAGTATTATTAGAAGAAAGAAATTAAGTTACATTGATTGCCCAACGTAGGGGGTTTGTTTATGTTTGTTGACCCCGACCAATACTATTATTTAAATTTGTTTCATTGACGCACCAACGTGTGGCTGGACAAAGGAAACACCAATAACGATCCCGACTATTGCCAATATTTAAATTAGTTACACTTACCTACCTGAAAGTGAAGCCTCCTGTATGCCTGATGGCACTTTAAAATACCAGGCCCCAAAATCATACCAGATACAAAATCAAAATGTTAACATGTACGGTAGACAATTGTACATAATACACTACAAGAAAAAAAAAAGATTTAATATTTTTCACTATTTAGGCAACAAAGGGTTGAGAACGCTACACATTTCGCTGTGGAAACCCTAACCTCTAAGTTACCTACCTCTATTTTGTCCAAAACTCATTATCATTATCTTCTTCTTTACAATAATTCTGGGTTGTGTCTTGTACTGCGTGTTCTGAACATATTTTTCATATTACTTGCAGGTAAACATTCATGTTCTATTAGTCACCAAGTCATTAGAGCAAACTTCTCTACCAAAAAGGAGGAAAACAAGAATATTCTGTGCCCAATGATGTCAGGCCATGGTACCGGTACTAATAGAAAACTGATGTAATTTCATCATGACCTCATTATACTTGGCTGCCATTTTGTAAGGAGGCAAGTTTCCCTTTAATACCAACTGATGCTTTGCTGCCACCACATTTAGCCACGTAACTGCCTTCTATAGAGGCAATACACCCTCGGCAATTTGCCACATAATTGTCTCTTATTCCTTTGTTTGACATTTAACTGCTACCGAATTCCTTAATATTTTTGCCAGAGTTAGTTTTAAAGCTGGTGTAGTTTCGTTATGACCTGGTACCCCATTATACGTGGCCACCTTGTTGCCACTTAACTGATGCCTTAACGGCCAACCTTCCCTTAATTACCACCTTGGCAAGGGGTTCAGTATCCCCTACCACTTTGCTACCACCTTGCTGCTGGCGTACTGCCTCCTAAGCGGACAATCTACACTTGGTTAACAGCTTGCTTGTGAACCAGTATTCCATTATTTACCACTTAACTGCCACCTTATTCCTTAATATTTTTGCCAGGGCAAGAACAGGGCTACCGTATAGCCATATTAACATACATTGTTTGTAGTGATGGGGGACAATTGGTACCGGTACGGTTCCATTGTTAGTAACTTATTTTAGGTGACCCTGACTATCACTTAGGGATACTGAAACTATTACCGTATGTTTAATGCAAGTTGAAAGTTGGCAGCAAGGACTGATCGTCGTTTGTCTCTTGTCACATCATTCAGAGTCTCCAATCATCACATCATTACCCAGATAACGCCTATGAAAGAACATGGATACATCTTCACTACCGTACATGCTGACTAGTCTACTGTACGTCTTATTGAAGCTTGATATACTAAAGTAAATTGGCAGGGGTTTCATCAAGGAATAAGTAACCTGCTTGTTAATGGTTCAAGTAAGAAGACTCCGATTTTAGTCCAATGTAGGCTAATTAGTGTTGTAGTTGCCCGGGACCATCCCGGTAGGCCTACTTGCCTGGTGAGAGTGTGCAACCACTCAGCGCAGTCGTAGTGCATGACTTGACGCTCATGGCCACATTGCAGGGTTACTTACACACAATACAGTATACACACCATGCCAAACGAAAAACGTTTAAGAAGACTATCTCTTACAATACTTGCCCACATTTAATACTGGGTTCTGTAACTACGATACTTACACAAGACCTCATCGTGTAGGGGATCGAGACAAGACTATGGATACTTTTTATCATGCCTGGGGACTTGTGATGGGAGTTTCAAGGGGCGGAACATCGAGGTCATCTGCCCTTCGGAAAGGAGTTTCTACATATTGAAATAAGAAACAGAGCACACATACTCAATGTTAGAAGTCCGCTCCACTAGATGGTACCAGTCCGGCAGCTCCATGTTATATCCAGCGAGTTCCCGGTTTTGGGATTGAATGGTATTTGGTAATACTAAGACGATGCTAAACATTCAAACACATGGAATGAGTGTTTAGATAAAGGAAAGATAAAATGTAGGCTACTTTAAATACAGTGTGTTTCAAAAACGTGGTTCCATAATACAAGACGTGTTCGGTGGGAAGACATGAGACCAAATCTGAAATCACTAAGTATTTATATAGGGTGTCGCAAAATTACGTCGACAAACTGAAACCAGAGGTTCCGGCCCTTATCTGAAGCAACTTGAGTTAGGACACTTATGGCCGGAAACGAACCGTTAAAAATCTATGCGACGTTAAACTTTTAACGAGGCAAATCGGCAACACCGCGTCGAGAAAGTGCGACATTTTCTAATGTTTCCGTTCCGTACCAGCCGCGGAGGAATGCGTCCACTACTCGTCTGGCGAACTGGCTCAGTGGTATCTTGCACGGCGTGTCATACTCCTTGAAATGAGTCATTTGGTAGTGGTTCGAATCAGAACCAGCGCAAGTTTTTTCTTATCATAATTTTTCAATTTTTTGCCGTGCACGGTACCACTGAGGTAGTTCGCCAGACAGGAAGGGGCGACATTCCTCCGAGGCTGGTATGTAACGTAAACATTAGAAAAAGTCGCACTTTCTCGACGCAGTGTTGTGGATTTGCCTCGTTGAAAGTTTTAACGTCACACATATTTTTAACGGTTCGTTTCCGGCCATAAGTGTCCTATCTCAAGTTGCTTCAGATAAGGGCCGGAACCTCTGGTTTCAGTTTGTCGACGTTATTTTGCGACACCCTGTTTTTTGTTTCATCATTCTATTTGTAACACGTGTAGAATGACATACAATCCATCTATCAGCAGTACCATCTAACCTTGGGCAGTATTTTATTATCCCCTCGGCGGTATCATCAAAACATTGTGGACGGGCTGTAAATGAGCTATATAAATGAAGAAAGATAGGCTACTTCCTTAAAGGATAAAACACACGTCTCAATTCTGCAATTCTACTAGGATTCCTTCCAATTGTGAAAAAGAAGGGATTTACCGGTATACTAATTCGAGAGAGAGTGCACAATCTAACCCTGCGTTTGTCTCTAAAGACACACTTGTCTCTAAAGACACACTTGTCTCCTTGATGACATCACTGCGCAGAACAACAAAACGAGTTTCCTCTGCGCATCGCATACGAGCTTAACGGCTTAACTGCAATCATTTGTTTAATCGATCGAAAAAACAATCAAAATTTCCACCACTAAAAGATGATTAATTTTTGGTCAACTGTGGTTTGGGATGGGTATTAAATTGAAACATATGAGGGTAAAGCTTCGCGCGAGCCTAACCTCTTATTCTGCGCACATTGGAAGCTTGATAGACCAATATACATAACCTCGCTAGATCAATGCATAGCAATCAGATTTAAAACGCAACATGCCGCATGAATAGCGGCAGTGCTTGTTGGTAAGTGAAGCGCAAAACAGTACCGGTATATTCACCGCTATCGGTTAGTGTAATGCTGCCAACAATACAGTAAATGTGTAGTAAATATATTTCTTTGAATGCCACAAAATCATAAATCGTTTCTTGCGTTTTGAAAAAAGAAAAAAAGGAGGGTACGATTATTGCTGACGAATCCAATAACCATTCATGTCAAAACCGGAAGTAAGAATTATAACAAAAATAAACCAATAAAAACATTGCTACTATATAATAAGGGCTGTATCAAACATACCACTCACAGAAGGTGATCTGGGCTGGCCTATATTCACACTCACAGGAGTATGTGTGTTCCTATAGTGTATGTTCCTATGTTGAGAAGAGTATGTCCCTGCAGAGCATCTAGCGTTGAGAAAAGACTGTGACTTCTATTAGCTTGTACTTGCTAGCACACCTCCCTACACTGGATTTTGTTTCATATCTTGTGATGAAACATTGAACATACATTAAGACCTGTGCTGTACATTTTTCGTCATAACAGTGCTCTACAATTAACTGTTTCATTATTGCATCGAAGTATCAGGATGCTTAAGACTTGAGTTTTTCCCCCTTAAGTTTTAGGGTTAGCACGCTGGAAAGAACAGCCACACACCACGCTGCAACACGGGCACGTGCTCAGTAGCGGATGCTAGCAACACTAGCTCTTCCGCCCCTTAAAACAACAATAACTAACTGTCCAATGTCTTTTGTTAACCCTGGATGCTCTATAAATATATTAAATGCCCTGAAAAGAAGGCACCACAATTTTGAAACACCCAGTATACCAAAAGCCACAATTTTTTATAATTTCAAATTTCCGTATTTTAAATTAGAAAATGTAGACAAGAACGGAAATAGTGTTAGTCCTAGTGTTGCTACTCTGTTGGTGGTGAAGGTATCCCAAGCCCCTGTCAACCACCACTATGGTGTCTTATTCAACAAGTGAAAGGTACCGGTAATGAAAGTGCGGTAAGAAAAAGCAAACGTCACACTGGACAATAGACTGTGAGGTTTACTCCACTGTTTTCTGTCGGTGTCGTTCTGGATACCATACAGCCACGCGATGAACTGTGTGCTCTGCGTTTTCGGTGGGGCATTACTAGACTAATAGACTCGCTTTAATGCACGAGTTCTCAAGGAAACCCGCAAAGATTGGTAGAACAAAGAAACAAAAATAATCTTGGTTCTCAAACCATTAGCTGGAAATCATATTCGATTGATAGCTTTAAATTTGTATTATTTACCACAGAGATTTGAGCATAACATCAAGTATACTTTATATTCGTGACATTCAAATGTGTCGTCACATGGATTTGGATTCATACTCTGATTTACAACCTACTTGCACGACAAAGTCCAAGTATAAAGGAAGTAGGCCTACAGTACCGCTTTTGCATGAACTACATACCTGTAATTTCGAGTTAACTTAAAAACTTGAAATTTGACACATGGTTATGAACTCACAGCTTAAACTTTACCACTTTTAACAAGAAAGAAAAAACAACAACATATTAACTATATTAAAATTAAGTCTTTTAATTAGGAATGAACATACACACTTTTAGGGCTTAAAATGTTTCTGGTAGGCCTACTGGTACTTGGGAGTTGACGTTTCACTCCCCTGGGAGTGGCTACCGTGATGAAAACCTCAGCTAGAAGATCAGATTGTGATCGCTAACCTGTGTACTCAGTTTGGAATTGTGTGGTGATGGTGATGATGATGATGATGATAATTCTTGTTTTAAGGGGCCTAACATCTAGGTTATCGGCCCCATGTGTGGTGATGGACTGAGGACTTCCGGCTGTGGTGTGACATCCGACAGGCAAACGAATCTAACTTGAAGCAGTAGTTTGTATACCAGCCTTCAAGTTGTGAAATTCCTACCCCTCCCTCTCCAGAGAAACCGAAGATTCTAACTAATGATATTAAGACTGTACATGCCAAATTTCAAGTTCCTAACAGTTTTAGAAGTATCAGGATACATATCATATGGATTAAGACATCGTAGGACGATTTTCTTCGCAGTCCGTCTGTATTAATTACATGATGCCGCATGGCATGACATTGATTATATTACACAAGACACCTTCTATTTTCTCGAAAATGATTCTTTTATTTTTTAATATGGCACGTTAATGATTTGTCGAAGTTTTTAATGAGACTACTCGTTGAAGGATATTGTTGAAGGTAACTTTATCATCTAGCTCCAAAATTGACCAACTGGATCTATCAATAAGATTCTGTTAGATTCAGTATCTATCCTACTTTGCTGCGTATAGTCGAGTCGATCTGTGCTATTATTATGCTTCAAAAATGGGTTATTCCTTTTCTAAGGATCTGGTTTTTCTACAGTGATGATCGCCGAGAATACATTACTGGCTATCACCGTTCCGGTATCTCTGATTGTAAACACAAAAGCTGGTTTCTTTACAACGATCTGCACCGACTACAGCGATCATTTCATTTCAGTTCGGCAGGGCCATTTGGTGGACAAAAGAATACCGATCGAACAACATGGTGACAACCCAAGATGCTTTTGGTTATTTGTTACAGTAATATACACTAATAACTATCTTTTTTCTCTCGAGTTGAGGCAATTCTGACAACTTCATATTTCAGTTTGTAATCAGCTGACCGCTGATGCCAATGCCAAAGAGTA
This sequence comes from Meconema thalassinum, assembly GCA_946902985.2. Classification (NCBI taxonomy): domain Eukaryota; kingdom Metazoa; phylum Arthropoda; class Insecta; order Orthoptera; family Tettigoniidae; genus Meconema; species Meconema thalassinum. The sequence goes on from OX336401.1 coordinate 26,696,125, forward strand.
TACAGCTAAAAAGAAGCAGCATTCTATCTACTCTTTGAATGGCGCGCTTTTCAATGGAGTATAAAATTATTATAGGTTAGGTCTGTTGGGCACTGAAGCCATTGGCCCACAGAGGTTAAACCAATCGTCTTGAGTCAGTTTAGAAACCTCATTAAGCTCTGTCGATTGCAGCTCAGAGTTTACGAACTCGTGACGATGATAGCCGTCTAAGCAAACCGGTTTTCTGATCTTGAACCTCGAGAGATCATCGCCGGAGACCTTAGAGCATAAATACAATCGAGTGCGCATTACCACACTGCGCCTGTACTGTGACGTGAGACCAACATCTCAATCAGCTGACTGAAGGGTAATGGCTAATGGCGAATGCTAAGCAACGTCAAGGAATACAAAAGTAGCATCATCACTATCCGCAGTTCCCTTCCGTCAGCTGATCAAGATGTTGGTCTCAACAATGTGACGTCATCAGCAATCTATTGGATTTATGGTCTAAGCCGGAGACAAACGCACTGAACTTGTCAAAAGCACGTCAAACTAGGGTAGATACGAATGAAAGTGAACCACATCGACAAACGCAGTAGGCCGGCTTTTGGAGGTAGGTGACTCGCGTGTCAAGAACAGAGTAGAAACACTAGAACATAAACTACTCAACAATGACAAAGTTAAACCAACCTCAGCCATTTTACTTTTGGCGTACTCGATACGAATGGCCCCGCGGTCAGAGGAGAGCAGAAAGGAGCCCTGAAGGGTGGCCATAGCCTGGGCAGCGAAGCGTACATCCTGGTATTCGATGAATGCCACGGGGGACCCACCCTTGGCGTGCATGCGGAGTCGACAGAAGCCAGGGAAACTGTGCAAACACGACAGAAGAAAAACACACACAACAAGGTGCAAGTTAGACAGAGATAGAGAGGGTTGGTTAGTGAGTCCAGTCCGAAACATCTGAAAGCAAAGACTAGTGCAGGGGAACATGCACTGCACACTGACCCTAGCCACCATACGACAAGCACTACATACAGTAAGTATACCAAGTCCAACAGTGCTGTAGCCTACACCTTCTGCTTATTCCGAATCTCAACGGTGAGTCATTGATGCCATCAGGTACGTTCCTAATAAAATCTTAGAGGCTTACGCGTACATTACCAATCAGGTTGTAGGAGTATTAGCGAGACTCCAGACCACTCTACCAGAGACAGAGGAACCACTCAAGATGTCGGACGCAGTAATTGGTGAATCGTTGGGAATTTCAAACTCCACTGGACTACGGCCAACAAGCCAGCAAAAATGTTCTTCCATGCTAAAGAACGACTGGAGACATTAGGGCGATTCAGCTAAGATGACCCCCTCAAATATCTACGGAACCGTTTAAGATATCGTCATTCTGTTTTCAAATTCTTCAATCGTACTACGGGGCTCATACAACACGGCCCATTTCGCTCCCAGCACATAGGCTACGTATTTACCGAAAAACCGGTAGCAACTTTCGTTTTTTAAATGGGACTACAGTAAATAATTTCACCCACTGGAACAACTAAGAATCAAGTGACAAGTTCAGTGATGTGCTTATTTTGCAAATCCGAGAGTACTCTTTGAGATATCAAAGGTTTCCATATGTGTCGGCATTAGTCAGAAAGCGATGAGCCAGCCGCTGGAATGTGGAGTGCATGATTCTTTGGCGTGACCCACTCCTTGTTGACAAACTCACATACCGCATTTATTCCATTCCATGCTTACTGTAATGCGTACATTTTCAAAATGGTTGATAATTGGTTGGTTCTTAAGTTTAGGGGCTGCGACAACGCGGTCATGTAGCCCCGTGTACTTTGGGTGTGTGTAGAATCTGTCTGATAACCGGCGTTAATTGTGAAAACCGGACTCGTACGAATTAACAATAGACGAGACGTTCGCAATGAACTAAATGGGCGAGTTTTGTTACATTTCTGATTTTAATAACTGTGTACATTAGGTTATTGTCGCAGGTCCGCCAGCTCTAAAGAATTCCGTACTTTATTTATCCTCTTCATTGAGGCGTTTTTCAGATAATTCCGCAAGGATTCAGGACTAAGTTGAGAGGAGAAAAGGCACACGTACATAAGATACGTCATTTGATTAGGTACACATTACAGTATGCTATGAATGGAATAAATGCGGTATGTGAGTTTGTCAACAAGAAGTGGGTCACGAGAGAGAATCATGCACTCTACATTCCAGCGGCTGGCGCATCGCTTACTGTCTAATGCCGACACATATGGGAACCTTTAATATCTCAAAAGGTACTCGTCGGATTTGCAAAATAAGCACATCACTGAACTTGTCACTTGATTCTTAGTTGTTCCAGTGGGTGAAATTAGTATAGTCCCATTTAAAAAACGAAAGTTACTACCGGTTTCTCAGTAAATATGGACAGTGTTGTATGAGCCCCGTAGTACGATCTAAGAATTTGAAAACAGAATGACGATATCTTAATCGGTTTCGTAGATATTTGAGGTGGTCATCTTAGCTAATTACCATGTATACTGTACATCTGAAAGCCTAGTGCAGGGGAACATGCACTGCACACTGACCCTATATATGTCCGTAGTTTCTTTGCAAGGCTAACGATATCTTTGTCACATTCTAGTCTTGTCTCTTGATCAGTCTGCATTTCGACTGTTGGTCCATCGTTGAGACACAGCCAGAGCTCACCACGGTACAGCAGCTGAGCGTTTGGCTCATCATTAACTTTCCACAACGGTAGTGTAAACATAACGCAGCATAGAATCCCAAGTTCCTAATAGCAATGATGCCTTAGCGCTGTTTCATCGGAATGCACGCGTCGTGGAAACGATCGCTTAATTCGCCAGTGACTTTGATTGGCTACCGGGAAGAATGGAAGTTTACAGACGATAATCACCTCTCAAAAGATTGCATTATAACATTGTGGCTATTTTTTAAAACCATCTAAATTATTTTCAAAGATCGACAACATTATTTTGCAAACATTTGACACTCCTCAAACTATCTCTCCATATAATATCAATATTTGCATGCCGCCGCGCTGGTGATGACAGCCATCTTTGTCAACGAAACACTTCTCCGTGAACCCATTCCCTCTGATATGGCACTTCCATTCACTTGACGATGAATGTAAAATGGTTTAATGTTTCGTGCATTCAAGAAACGAATCACGATACGTATTACGTAGTTCTCAAGACTTTAAACATTCACTACAAGATGTCTCCAACGTCACATGTGGCTTGTCAACAGATGAAGGAAGCCATTGCACATGCCTCTCACCGCAACCACACCGCTGCACAGAATATTTATACGCTACTTACTTAAAAACCCTTGTACTTCCATACGGGATGGCTAGATTAGATTCCTACCAGGGAAGCCAATCCTTCATGACTCTCAGCGATTCCGTTCCCTTTTCTTTTGTGACGTGAACGTCCTGCCGGTGAAGCGTCGAGATTCGGAATATGGTGATTGCTAATTAACCCGTATCAAAAACACTTCTGCTTTCTACATTTAAGTTACTGTACATACAACATTCATAACGTAAGTTACACATGTTTATGACTTGGCATTGAGTGACGCAGATACACCAAACAGTGTTCCAGTCTCTGTGTACAACAGTCAGAAAATTCTACCAATGTTTCAACTCCTTGTCGATACTTGGTTTTGGATTGTTGATCGTTGGACCCACCAAGATTGTGCTTTCAGTTTATCGATCACATAGAGCAAAATTCAGCCTATATGGCGGATACTTCCTTACCTCCAGTCGAAAACATTTGAAGAAAAACTTGTGATGTCATGAATAATGATGAACAAACATGCCTGTTCAATCTTTTACTATTAATGAATATTCCTGATTGAAGTCGTATTTCACAGCACAGTTGAGACCAGGTATACAAGCTTACAAGTTAGACCCACAGAGGTGAGGCAGGTTCTGGCAGGTTCGGGCAGGGAGTGCGAGTGAGGTCTTGTTAGTGGGAAGCAGTTACAAGAGCAGGCCCCACTCAATCAATATTAATGTGTGTGCTTTCAGATGTTTGGCTTGCACTATCAATACTACATGCTGCACTACGGTAGGGGAACTCATTGATACAGTGTGGGTGAAAAAAATATCAACACCAATGCATGCAAGAGCGGGCGGGTCTCCCGACAGTGACACACACAAACCTGGACTCCAGTGGTGGTTTCTTCCAATTTTTTAAACCCACACTGTACGAGCCAGCGAGTCATTAATGAAGGAAGACAAGTCGTTGTTTCCCTCCATCTCTGTTGAAGCTTAAAACCTACCAGCATTCTTCAGCAGCCGAATCTTCAGAAGTAAACACCATTATCAAATCTCAGAAAATGTGGAAGTATATGTACTATTCTCAGAAAAGGACGAGCCTTGTAAATATATGTTTTCATGTGATTGCCGTAAATGAGGTAACGTCTCTGTATGTGTACGATACCTCACTATGGATGCATTCACAATAAAATAACTGACAGGAACTTGGCCATCCTTAGTTTTTAATTTCTCCATATTTTCTGCGAAAAGACTTGATCTTCAATCAACCACTTGCACAATAAGAAGCTATGTTGTACACATAATAGTTAGGATAATGGACCCAGAAATCAAAGCTCACGAATAGGCTTTAAGAATGCAAGTTTAGGAAGCTGTGATTGGATCCAGTCAATCATAATAGGTCTTGTGAATCTTATAACCCCATTCTGAAACTAAGGAGCTGGAGTAACAACAGGCAATGATATCTGGGTCCAGTCAATAAACTCTGTCAAGTTGGCTGGATTCTCACAAGTACCACCATAGGATAGCAACCCCCAAAACCCCACTAGATAGGTGAAGAGTGACGTAGTTTGCCATTGCTTTTCTCCCTGAAATCTGTTCCCATGGGCGCGGGCATTGCTAAGGACCACACTGAAACATTGGGGTAATGCCATATTGTGCACCAGACAGAGTAAGCGACTTTCTTTTCATTTTCTCTACTGTATAATCACTTTTCAACAGTAGTGTTGCCCTGAGTCACACCCACACAAATACAAAGTCAGGAGCGAATGAGTGAACCATGAAAGTATGGCCCTTTATTCGCTTTCAGTTTACAGCTAGCCTCTGAAAGCGAATATCCCTCCTCTTCTTTGTGCATAGTTGTGGAATACCATCCCACAGTGGGTCAAAATCGAAATCTAGGAGGACAAAATTATTTATTTTCATAATTAAAAATCAAAATTTATTACTTCTACAGCATTCTCATATAATTGCCGCTCAATATTCTGTGATATAAACGCATCTTAGTGTAAACCTGTCACCACTGTTCGAGCAGTCTGAATTGGAGGGTGAATGGAAGTGGCCGTGGTTTGGTTGTCTTTGTGGTTAGTGTGATGCTTTAAGATGGAACATGCAGCTGAAGGTATGATCTTTGTAACGTGTTTCAGTTATTAATGGGCGTAATTGTTACGTAATTTTAGCTATATTTGCATTATATAATATTTAACTATTATTTTTAAAATTATATTTTCACTTAGATTTTTAGTATGTTGCGTCACTCTGCGTCACTTCCTACTTAATGTTAAAATGTAGATAAAAGTCTTGTAGATTACGCCTCTTATAAGATTTTTGCATCTTTTTGCAACTTACTTAGTTATTTTACATTTTAGAAGATTCCGCGCAACCAGTTCTTACACGTTTACAACTGTTTGAAGCACTGGGTTCGACGATTATGTCAAAAGTGGAACTTTGTGACTTTGTTAAAAGAAAATTAGGGGTAGAAAATTGTTCTGAAGAGATAAGTGAATGCTCTATCCAACTCCTAGTCATACACAATTTCTTGCATGTGTAAACGTAGCTTAAAAAAGGTCTTAACTGATGTGTATTATGAAGTAAACAAATTATATACGTTGCTTTCATTCTAAATTCATGATTAAAACGTAAACATAATTTTGTCCCCCTAGATTTCGATTTTGACCCACTGTGCATCCCAATGGCTAGAGTGTAAACAACAAGAGTTATTTATCCCCATCTGGGATGTTTTGTGGAATAATCGTTCAAAAACACATATGTTTTATAATCGGCTGCTCATTATTTGAAGTTCAAAATATGGACACAACACATTTATTGACTATACCAAACGATTACTGCTCAGAACACCAAACGTGCCAGTTTTAAGGCTCCAAGAAATTATAAGAAATCTAATTCACGGATAGTTGAAATTTGTTTCCACGATCTGCGATCTGTTGCCCTTGAACCAAATGCCAGCGGATCCTAAAATTTGTGTTTTAAGACATCTGTGAGTTTTTAGAGCAGTGGCAATGCCCTAATTTTGTGAATGAATTAATGTTGTCCAAGAAACGTAAATACTTATCACTTTTCAGACTGAAACAAAAATAAAACAGATATCAATTTGAAGTTGCGATAAGGTTGTCGCCTTTTGTGCTCGCCCTGTGTTGTATAGGTCCCACTGTATCCATAATTGTATAGGACATGGTGGCAACGGTCGGATCCCAACCAACGTTTTTGAAGATACAGGGAGCGGCAAAAAGATCTGACGGTTTTTAAATCACAACGACACAAACATTTTAAATGATACAAACTCTTTTATTACTTATAACAGCAAGGTGTACATGTCAATTAATGGAAAACAGAAGAGAACAATAGATTTTAACTTTTAAGATTTGAAGATAACGTCTTTCAAATGATGCCCATCTTTTGCCATGCATTCTTCCAGTCTTGCACTGAAGCTTTGCATAGTCATTAGGCTTCAACTGCTGGACAATAACCATTTTATACGGATGAAAATGCAAATCGAAACGCAATATTCGTCTCACTGTTCGATCGGACATTTGCAAAGCAGAAGCTTGTTTACGAGCCGGCCGCCGTGGACTGGTTTCCACTGCTTGTCTCACTCGCTCAACATTTTCTGGTGTCCTGGCTGATCTTGGATGGCCTGTCGACGTACGTTTTAAGGCTGAACCTGTAGCTCTGAAATTACTCACCCATAACAAAATTGTGTTACGAGATGGAACGCGTCCTCTTCGACTCGCTCAGCCGTACAACGACATAAACCGTCAGATCTTTTTGCCGCATGGCAAAAGATGGGCATCATTTGAAAGACGTTATCTTCAAATCTTAAAAGTTAAAATCTATTGTTCTTTCATGTTTTCCATTAATTGACATGTACACCTTGCTGTTATAAGTAATAAAATAGTTTGTATCATTTAAAATGTTTGTGTTGCTGTGATTTAAAAACCGTCAGATATTTTTGACGCTCCCTGTACCAGTGCCTCGTACCACTGAAGGACTAGGAGTCAATTGTAAACGTACGCGAGTGTCCAACTGAGGCAAACATTTTCAAGTCAAAATTGTTACCAATGCTGGACCATCGCCATCATCAAGTCAGTGAAGGAAAGTTCAGGTTGGAGTCCCAAATTGAGTTCATTTCCATTAGGAATACCCATAGCTTATTCCAAAACGTCTTTCCTAACACTGTTTAGATGTGTGTCGTAGGCCTGTATGCACCGGAAGTTGGCGTTACGAAAATCGCTCTGTTTCTGGTAAACTACGAGCCATCCATTCGATATTCCGATATCGTGAGGTAACTCGAGGGTTCAACCAAATGACACAATGAGGACGCAAATTCAGTATAATATGAAGCGCCATGAGGGGTGAACGCGTCGATATATTGAAAATATACTCGTTTTTTTTTTCGGAGATAGCCTAAAACAGGCTGTTCCAAATCCATGAGTTTGAGTATGCGTACACGCGAGTACTCATCAGTGATGCTCGGAATTCGGTTGGAGAGGGACTGGGGGTCATAGCCAATGCGTCACTGGTCGAAGGTCATAGCACAAGTCCATGGGCTTCCTGCCAGTCTTGATGTATCCACCGCGCAGTGACGGCAGCCCCCACAGCAGAGCTGTATTGCATGTTGCAGGTTTACTCACGCAAGGCGGTGAGTACTCCGCTGCTCACTGGCGAGCAGCTCGGGTGGATCAGCTTGGCCTAAAATGTAAGTGGCAGCTCAGGGTCAGCGTGTGAGCTTCTGAAATTGAGCGATGACCCTGTTGCCGGTTCGAGTCCGGCCTAGAGCACGGGTGTTCGTGTAAGATTACTCCTGTATGTCCTGTTGCAAACTATCATTTAAAATACACGAATTGAAGATGGCCGCATGACCATGTGTCATTATTGGGAGTGCGTGCAGTTTGTGACGGTGACAACTAAATACTGCCTAAATTATAAGTAAATTAAATTCGCTGTAAGTGAACACACAGATTTTAATTTCTTAGGATTCCGACAGGCGGCAGGTGACACGTCACAGCGGTCAGCCTACCCCTCCTTGTTGACACCGAGAAGCAAATGGGTGCACAGCCAACTGTGCAACATCAACAACACAAACATGGTGCGGAACATCGAGGTCATCTGCCCCTACACAAGTGCTGTACTACTGCTTTTTGTATGTCGGCAACATTATCTGAATACGACCGGTCAGGGATGGTATAATGTTCCTCGTATTCAATCAAAAACGTACGAAAAATAACTAAACAAATCTCGGCTTCAATATATTACTTTAGCAACTCCGTGATCAGAAAGTAATAGTGTGGATAACAAGAGTTGGTACCGGTACATGACAGACCAATAGCAGCTGGCGGGATTTTGCCCTCTCTTGGAGAGGAGAGGCGGGAGAATTTGATTAATCGTGATCACAATGGATTAAAAGATCTTTATCACTATTATTTCTCTAAAATGTAAAGCTATGATCATTTTCGGGTACATTTATTCTACAGGGTGGTTGGAAAGTCAACACCTATTTTGAACATGAAATAATTCAAGGGGTGTACAGCTGATCATAGATTTACTTTCATTCAATACATTATTATGGTGTACCATTTGGTTTAGTAAGTGCAATTCAATTACGGTAATTAATTACTAAGTATGCACCCGCATTGTCTACACATTTCTGCAACCTTTTAGGAACAGTGTCCATGGATTTTCTTAGCACTTCCAATGGCACATTTGCAAATACCTCACGAATAGTTTGTTCAAGACTGTTCAAATCCCTACGTTTTGACTTGTACACTTGTTCCTTAGCCCATCCCCATAGAAAAAAAATGTCACAAGGGGTTAGATCTGGGCTGCGTGCAGGCCATTTCCTTGGCCCTCGGCGGTCAATTCATCGGCCTGGGAAGTGTTCATCAAGCCATGTTATCACTGCACTTGTTTGGCCTGTGTTTAATGAATGAGAAAATGGAGAAGAATTGCTGTTCATGCAAGATGGAGCTCCGCCCCACTACGCAAGTGCAGTGATAACATTGATTGATGAACATTTCCCTGGCCGATGGATTGACCACCGAGGGCCAACAGAGTGCCCTGCACGAGGCCCAGATCTAACCCCTTGTGACTTCTTTCTAAGGGGATGGGCTAAGGAACAAGTGTACAAGTCAAAACGTAGGGATTTGTACAGTCTTGAACAAATTATTCGTGAGGTATTAGCAAATGTGCCATTGGAAATGCTAAGAAAATCCGTGGACACTATTCCTAAAAGGATGCAGAAATGTTTAGACAATGTCGGTGGATACTTAGAAATTAATTAATTGAATTTCACTTACTAAACCAAATGGTACTCCCTAATAATGTATTGAATGAAAGTAAATCTGTGATAAGTTGTACACTCCTTGAAATGTTTCATGTTCAAACTAGGTATTGGCTTTCCTACCACCCTGTATAGGTATATTGAACCGCAATCTTAGTGTAATTAACCACAACACACCATACCCCTGCTTGCTAAGAAAATGAAAAAAGAAAAGGAGAAAAAGAATAAATAAACCAATAAATCTGTCAGTCAAAGAAAACAACATGTATTGTGCTAATGCACCACCTTTAGGAAGAACAAGGACTATCGCAGTCTATTTACATTGTGCGGCATTGGAGGATCGGCAATACCCGGAGCACTTCGGATATTCTCGCTCAGTGCACTTCGAGCCATGTTGCATCCGTCACGCAATGCCCAGCGGAGTTCACTGCTAGGATAGGAGTTACTGTGCCACGCTAGTCACTGTAGGAATCTGGTCGGTGCTCGAGCCGTGCGCTTCGCATTTCCCGTGTAGTAGAACTAGAACTGGATTTCTCGAGTTGTTACAGGACGAAACTATTAATCCTTATGCACGTAGTGATAAAGAAAAGGGTAAAAGTGATTTAAAAAAATCTAATTTGTCCACTGAGAAAAAACTGGTCGTTGTGCAAGCTTATTACTGAGAGAGCAGAGCAGCAACTGTGTGACTGCTGGTAAGTTTGTTCCAATGCTGAGTGTTACGGCTTTTCCCCACACACGGTGTTCAACAAGACTGTACAATGCAACAAGGAGGAAGTGAGCGATCGTGTATTGGAGGTTTTCCTCGTTTGTCCGACACATTGCCCCTCGTCGGAGCACTTCCTCGATTGCTACACTAATACCTCTCCAAAGTTTTGTCAGTTGGAACGTTCTTAGAAAGCATACGTTTCACTGTCAGAGCCGGAAAGGAAGGGCACAGGACTAACAGAGGTTGGCGTTCCTACAGACAATCTCAGTTTTAATTGACTGGTTGATTAATGCTCCTTTACTTCCCTGAAGAAGCGAGACATTGGGAAATCCACAGCACAAGAGCCGCTTTAGCACGGGCAAAAAGATGTTGGACACCAGGACTAGTATGAATCCTTCTGAGGGTTAGTAAATGTAAAACCTTCTGACGAGCCTTTCCTTTAAAACTCTTCGAAGGAAATTTTTTGGCATGGTTTTGAAAGTTTAGTACGAGATTTCTCTGAGGAGTTTCTAGAGCCCATTTCAAGAACTCGTGCAAGATGTTGAGTGCGTGTATCGTGGGGATAGTGTGCTGCCTTCCGTAGCCAATCCTCTCCACTTCGCAGCTTGTAGAATACGCGCAAGAAGAGCTTGCCACAGAATCCTGCGCAGATCTTCGGCAATGTTCGGGTGGGCTCGGTAGTGGCAGAACACGCTCCTCCCACTTCGCTTCAGTAGGTCACTGGCAGCAAGTCTGAACGGACCGTCTGCCCAGCCGGAGGCTTGGCATGCTAAACTGTGACGGGTTCATGTGAGATCTCAGCGCGTGTATGTAATGCCTTACTCAGTAGTTATTACCTGAGCTAGGACACAGTAACCTATACCCTAATTAGCCTATATTGTTTGCTGCTTCCTTGCACTCTACGCTTGAATTACACTGTAGACCGCGTCTCGCAGCGAGCCCGCAGGGTTGAAGACTGCACTGAGCAGGGAGCCCGGTAATCAGCATTCGGGGGACACACAGGAGCCCCGCAATGAGCATTAATCTACGCTGATTGATATTGGTCTCTGCGCATCATTGAGTTTCGGCAAGCTCTTCTTGAAGGTACTCTAACGCTAACCCCGTTAAACACACCACTGGACGAGTATGAGTTTTAGAGGGCTCAATTTCGTCGTTCGCAAATCCACGCGCCACGGACTTTATCATTGACTACTAGATTACACAAGTATCGGTACGCTCGCTCTTTTGGAGTCGAAAACCCGGCCCACATTAGCACAGAGTCTTGACACGTGCTCAAGGTTGCTGCATGGCCTTCTGGTATCAGTCAGACATTCCTCGACATGAGCATTGACTTCTAGATTCCTAGAACAGGAGGCACTAACTTATTCCACGGAAATAGCTAATAGGTGACTCAACGAGCTTGGATGGTATAGTCACCTAATGTCCGCCAGTTCAGAGCGTTACTGCTGCAATTGCCGGAGATGGGGCAACAAACAAATTAGCTTCTCGTAACATGGATATGATTCTGGGCTGGAGGCCTATCTGGGATTAGCGTCGACAAATTTTCGACACCTAATTACCATGCCAACAAATGAAAGCGCTCTTAGTTCCTACTCATTGAAGAGTACGCGATCACCATGTACACGTCCAAGACGATACTTATAATAGACGAATAAGAATGATTCTAACACCACAACTGTTTTTTAGCTTTGATTTACAACTTTAGTCTATTTCATTACATTATTTTAACAAGAACTTCCTACGTAATTTGAATAATGAAATATGCTGCACGAAAACTGGTCAACAATAAGCTTACCAAATTCAAACAGGCCCTCAGTATGCAGCGATCGCAACGGAAAGGTTCGGAACTGGTGGACAATGTATGAACAAAATTCCCTGTCGGTCATCTATTAATCTATCAGCAGGTTTTGGCATGAGCATTGCCTTGTAGACTCTTATAGGAAGCTTTCATATGAGCACTGCCATCTAGATTTGCATTATAACAGGCTGTGACGTGAGCATATCACCAGGTATTTTAACATGAACTTTGGTACTTATATATGTAAAATAAGAGGCTGTTCCCAAGCTCGTCTGGGAGGAGGATTTTGATTTAGTAGGCTGTGAGATCCTAACTGACGCAAACCTTGTGTAATCTAGCAGGCCGTGGCTCTACCATCCCTGCGACCGGCTGTGAAGGTGTCAGTGCTACAAGAATATTGCAGACGCTGTTTGTACTTACGCTAGACGTCAGTGTGTTGGAGTTCGTCTGGGATGTCTACAACCGGAGAGAGAGAAAGAACAACATTGATGAGCGCTCACGATGTCTGTGTTTGTGTTTGAGATGATTTGGGGGGTCTGGGAAGGGAAAATACATGGGATCACTCACCTGCTGAAGATTTCCTTGAGCTCGTGTTCAGACACGAACTGGCCCAGGTTGGCTACGAACAGCGTAGAGCACGGTGCATTGCTCATCCCCATGCCGGGCTGCGACGACGACGAACCGACGGGCGAGGCAAGCGCCGGGGACGGTAAGAAGTGCGGCAGCGAGGCATGGATGGATGTAAGTGCAGCAGCCGGGTGCGGTATGGACAGCGGTGGCTACAACAGAACAACAACATTTACCACGTCCTCCTCACACTTGCATAATTGGAAGCATCTCTTGGGAGACATGGCGTACTGGAATGTTCCTATTATTCCGTTACCTATTCATGCCCATGTACTACAACACTGTAGCATCTTCAGAGCTTAAGGGCAAGCGAGCGACCATTCGCAATTCTATGAAGATTGAAGATGTACCTGAGGAAAATATATTAGTCTAATATATTGACAACGTTGACCATTATCAAAATATTAGTGTTTCAGAATAAAATAAAAAAATACGAGCCTTACAGTAGTCGCATATGATGTGTAACATCTGACATAGAAGAAACCTCACGTGAAATTGTTGATACACCGGTATTTTATAGTATTATTGGCACAAATATTAATCTATTGTAAAAGGGAGTGTTTTACAGATATTGCAGTTTACAATACGGTACTCATTTTATTAGACGATTTGTAGCTTCCAACAGCACTAGCCTAAATAAAGAATACGATATGGATCAACTAGATTAATAGATGCGACACCGCTCATAACCTTAAATTCCTTATAAACAGGTCCTCTTGATTCACAGACCCACACGTAATTTCATATGAATTCTGTGAAAATGAGTCATATTGATATGATAAATATCGTTTAAAATGATAATCTGGTAGCAAAAATATCTACCCCACCCAGGATTCGAACCCAAGATCTCTAGATTCACAGTCAATAACCCCACGGCTATTTCGACTACGCAAATATTGTGCACAAGATAGTGACTTATTTCCACGTTCCAATAATACTGCATTACGGAATTAAGTTTCATTTATATTTTGCTTGTTTCGATAATGTTCCTGAGTGACATTGAGTTTAAAATGCCTTATGCCAATGCAATGCCGACTACTTACAATGTTTGATATTAGGGCATTTTACCATTTAAATACTGATACGAAGACTTCGAACATGTACCATGTCATTTGTTTAAATCACTTGACACCAGAGTTCGCATGAGTGTTTTCCGTTCAGTATGTCATAGCCTATACATTCAACATGGCCGAGAGTGAATCATGTTATCAATTTTCGACACCACGCGCTGATTGTTTCTCTTACCAGTGCCAGCTGGATCGATCGATCGAGTTGGCAGTGCGTCTTATACTTCCGTTAGATCTACCACTGCCAGCTAGGGCACACTTCCATTTGAGCGATCGTGCGGGCAGTGCATACTTCCGTTTGATCCACCACTGCCAGCTCGATCGTTCCGAACCACTTCCGTCCCCAATTTTCAAAATCACTCCCACAAAACTATCCAGCAACCGAGCGGAAAGATGTTACACATCAAAAAATAAAAGAATAAAAACACAATATAAAATAAATCCGTCCACCCACACATAATAAATACATTCATAATAAATAAATAAAAATAAAATATTAAAAAAATAAAAATAAAAACAAACACACACGGTAGACTATAGGACCAACGTGATTGTACTTGGTTGGTTGGTTCCTCAGTTTAGGGGCTGCGACAACGCGGTCATGTAGCCCCGTGTACTTTGGGTGTGTGTAGAATATGTCTGATAACCGGTGTTAATTGTGATGACGGTATTAGTGTGTGTTATCTGTTTTCAATTCAAGTGAGGACTGCAGACATTTTTTTAAAAGTAGTTCCTACTTTTGCCGCCAAACGCCACCGTCAACGACTACTAGTTCAGAACTTGATTACCAGATGCCACCGCAGTCGGCTCCTGGCGACGAACGTCGGAACCTAAGAGCGTTTGTCGAATGTTTAACCTATATATAATTTAGCTTCACACAGGTGTAATTAGTGGAAGGTTCTTTAACATGCCTTAAATCTATGACATGGGACCGCCGTCTTTACTTCCCATCCGAAGGAAGGCATACTGAGAGATTTTTAACGCTCTTAAAAATCTGACGACTTCGGCCGGATTTGAACCCGCGATCTTGGTCATAGAAGCCCAGATATGTATGAACGAATGTTATTTGATATATTTTTCAAGGATTGTTCTTTTTCTTTCGGAGTCCTTTCAAAAATGAAATCAGATGTGTCCCTCAAGATTGTCGTAAAATTATTCTTCTGCTCTTAAACCTAACTCAAAACAATCGCTCCGGTAGCCTCACAATTAACAATCAGCAAATCTCGATAAATACATAATTAATTTGTATTAAGGGAGTTGCCATAACGGCGTACAAAGCGGGGGGTCTCGGGTTCCAGACCCGCATGAGTCAGATATTCCTGTAGGCCTACCTTCGGCACAAAAACATTGTAATAATCAATGATTTGATTGTTAAACGGTTAGCTACTGTGTGCTTCACTCCAGCAGGACGCTTGCACACTACGCGAATGAACTCTTGAAACCAGTATTAGAGCAGACACAGGCAGCAAGAATTGCTTCCGGTATACGTCTCTTTTACCTAATTATGTCCTGATTGTTCAGTTTGCCTACCCTTTAAGGTGTTCCCTCTACGGGGCAGATGACCTAGCTCCTTAAAACAACAATAACTAAGGTGTTCCCTCGTACACACAGGGTTGTACAGTATGTGCCACAGACTGAATACAACTGCATTAGTTGGTACCGCTTCCATCTGTTGCCAGTCTTTATTGGGATATAAAAATGCGGTAGTGCTGTAAGGTTGGCAATGGGTAAGCAGATGGAGAAGTGCTGTTGGGATACAGCAATGCGGTAGCGCTGTAAGGTTGGCAATGTCTAAGCAGGTGGAGAAGTACTGTTGGGATACAGCAATGCTGTAGTGCTGTAAGGTTGGCAATGTCTAAGCAGGTTGAGAAGTACTATTGGGATACAGCAATGCGGTAGTGCTGTAAGGTTGGCAATGGCTAAGCAGGAGGAGAAGTGCTATTGGGATACAGCAATGCGGTAGTGCTGGAAGGTTGGCAATTGCTATCCAGGTGAAGCAGGTGAAGTGCTGTTGGGATACAGCAATGCGGTAGTGCTGGAAGGTTGGCAATTGCTATCCAGGTGAAGCAGGTGAAGTGCTGTTGGGATACAGCAATGAGGTAGTGCTGTAAGGTTGGCAATGGCTAAGCAGGAGGAGAAGTGCTATAGGGATACAGCAATGCGGTAGTGCTGGAAGGTTGGCAATTGCTATCCAGGTGAAGCAGGTGAAGTGCTGTTGGGATACAGCAATGAGGTAGTGCCCTAAGGCTGGCAATTGATATCCAGGTGAAACTGGTGGAGAAGTGAGATCGGGATTGGGCAATTCGGTAGTGCTGTACTGTTGGCAATGGCTAGTCAGGTGAAGGTGGTAGAGAAGCTATGTGGAAGTGCTGTAAGGTTGGCAATGGCTAGTCAGGTGAAGCTGGCAGAGAAGCTATGTGGAAGTGCTGTAAGGTTGGCAATGGCTAGTCAGGTGAAGGAAGATTGTAGTTTTACGTGACCGTGAATCTTGTGATTATGAGCCACGGGACCTCCTTTTTACGTGGAATCCGAACCACTGGACATGGCATTTCACTTCGAAAATCTCACATGCATGCTAGTCAGGTGAAGCTGGCAGAGAAGCTATGTGGGTGTGCTGTAAGGTTGGCAATGGCTAATCAGGTGAAGCTGGCAGAGAAGTTATGTGGGTGTGCTGTGAGGTTGACAATGGCTAGTCAGGTGAAGCTGGTAGAGAAGTGCTGTAAGGTTGGCAGGTGAAGCAGGCACATCCCACGCTAGGGCACGCCATTACGTTGCTAAGCGACGGGGACGGGGCCATTGATTCCAAGTGTGCATGTTGAGGAACTCTGAATAAGTCATGACTGCAAGCATTCGCTCTCGGCACACTGCACGCTCAATAATACTCGCCCCATTTTTACAGCTTATGCTGCGGCGCATTGCCAGCGGCCATCCTGATCCTGTGGCTTCTCCCTGTCAAGTACCAGTATCCTCAGTTACTCTCGAAACTCGAGAGGCCCATAGACATGGTGTAAGTCTTCGAATTGGCGATGTTTGCTATGCAGGGTGGGAACCAATAATGCTAAGCACTACGCCACGAGATGTAACCCCCCACACTGAGTGGATGATTAAGCTGTCCTAAACCCCTAAGATAAATAGGAAATAGAGGAAACAAAACAAAAGAAGAAGTAAGAAACGAAACATCGTGGCTACTCGTTCTGTGTCGTACGAATCGGAGTTGGTCTCCTTTAACACAATCATCACTAAATGCATGAACATAGTATTAACATTATGTTGTTGTTGGTTATTTAGGAGCTTTACGACATCGCGGTCATGTCATATATCCCCGTGTACTTGGGTGTGTATAGAATTTGTCTGATAACCTGTGTCATTGTGATGTCTCTAGTAGTATGTGTATTTGCAATTGAGGTAGGATTTGGGTAGGGAAGCGGCCGTGGCCATAAATTAGGTACCATCCAGGCATCTGCCTGGAGTAGAAGTGGGAAACCACGGTAAACCTCTTCCAGAAAGGCTGAGGTAGGAGTTCAACCTGTCTCTTCTCAGTTTTGCCTCACGAGGCTGAGTGTACCTCAAGTGTTCTAGCCCTCAAACCAGAATTAAATTTCTTGGCAGAGCAGGGAATTGAACCCAGGCCTCCGCGGTGACAGCCAAGAATGCTAGCCACTACGAAAAGAGGCGCCCCAGGAAAGCGAAAGTAGCCTGTCGTAAGGGACAGTTCTAGTTGCTACACCATTGAAATGTGCCATTTACTCTCGCAGCCTAAAATCCCTCAGTATGCCTTCCTTCGGAGGGGAAGTAAAGCCGGCGGTCCCATGGCATGTTAAAAAGGAAGGAAGGAAGCTTGTTGTTTAACGTGACCGTTAATCTAGAGATCATGAGCCACGGGACCTTCTTTTTACGTGGAATCCGAACCACAGGACGTGGCATTTCACTTCGAAAATCTCACATGCATTGACCGGGAATCGAACCCGGACCGCCTTGGTGAGAGGCATACAGCTAGACCGCTGAGCCACCACGTCCCCTGGCATGTTAAAGAACCTTCCACTAACTACACTTGTGTGAAGGTAAATTATAGGTTCCAACGTTCATCGCCAGGAGTCGACTGCGGTGGCATCTAGTAACCAAGTTCAGAACTAGTAGCCGTTGACGGTGGCGTTTGGTAGCAAAAGTAGGATCTACTTGAAAATTGAATGCCTGCAGTCCTTACTTGAATTTAACCGATAGCAATGGCTACGCTGGCTAAAGAGCAGCGTTAGGTCATGGGGCCAAGCTCTCTGCTGACTCGGTAGACACGTGTGTTCGAGCCCCACCGTCCGCCATCCTTCAAATGGTTATCCGTGGTTACCCCATTTCAACACCAGGCAAATGCTGGGACGGTAACTTCTGACAGGCCATGGCCGCTTCCTTCCACATCCTTGCCCAATTTCATTCATCTTCATCCATTCCATCTCTCATCCCGACGCGCAGGACGCCCACGGGCGTCGACTAGAAAGACCTGTACTCGGCCTCTCAGGAGGCTACACGACAAAAAAAAACTTGAATTAAAAACAGATAACACACACTAATACAGCCATCACAATTAACACCGGTTATCAGACAGATTCTACACACACCCAAAGTACACGGGGCCACATAACCGCGTTGTCGCAGCCCCTAAACTGAGGAACCAACTCTTGCAGCTAAAATATCTTACTTAAGTGATGAACTAAGAAAGTCTATCTGAATAGAATCCAGCGTAACCATCACTATTTTATTTTTAAACCGAATGTAGTGGTTCATCAAATTTTTGCTTCTCGGCACAATTAACTTCGTCTACCTGTTGAGATGTGCAATTGTAGCCTGCGTCGGGCTTTGACCTGGACATTTCTGCCATAACATACATGTTGTATTGTTGTTGTTGCTTAGTTTAGGGGCTGCGACATTGTGGTCACATAGTCCCGTGAATTTGGGCGTGAGTGGGGAATTCGTGGGATAACCTGTGTTATTATGATGGTTGTTCTTGTGTGTATTTGTTAAGAAACCGGCCTTGGTCTCAAGTTAGGAACCATCCCAGTATTTTCCTGGAGTAGAAGTGGGGAAACCACTTTCAGGATGACTGAGGTGGAAATCGAATCCTCCTCACGAGACTGAGTGTACCCCATTCCAACCCTCACACAAGAATTAAAATTTCTTGGCAGAGCCTGGAATTGAACCCGAATCTTCAGGGCGACAGCTAGCCGCTGTGAACAAAGTATTCATGACAATAAATACATTCTGGTTCCCAAGTCAGGGGTATATTCCATTATGTGCCAAGATACAGAATGTCACGCAAATTTCATCGGGCAGAGTGGGAGAAGATTGGATACACGGTACAATGAACATAGAAATGCGATAAAATACGGGACACACTCGGCCGTATGCGAACACATGTGCGACACAGTTTCACTAACATTGAAACCGACTTAAAAATAGTTCATCACGAACCGAAAGGCAGAGCTCTTGACATAAAATATTTGGATACTCTGGTCGTGCTTGTCAGGGTGAAAACATGACCTCACCTTGCCGTAGATAAATGGCGTAATGTAGGAACAGGCAAGGAAATAGTAATACTAGATTTCACTTCACGACACTCTCCTGAAGCCACTGTCTGGACGAAAATTACTCTTTATACTCCGGTACAAGCAAACGGAGCACAGGTTAGGCTTGTTTTTTCTTAAAACCCCACTAGCTCGGCACACCTCACTACGTCGATTCCCGGCCCTGAAAATAAATTTAATTCTGACTGGAGGTACTGGATTGGTATCATTGGCATAAAGTCACTCAAGTGGTGTAGAGCAATGGGCTAGATGAGTGAACTTTACTGATTCCTGTGCCACATTGCCTTTGTTGTAGATTCATATCGAACTAACTTTAATTTCTTTGTAGATCAAGAAAGATATACCATACTTCAAATAAAATAAGTTTTCATTGATAGTTAACTTGTGGTATTTAAAATACCGTACATTAAATGGCATTGTTGGATGTCTTTTGTTACGTTCAGATGACCTCGATGTTCCAACACTTAAAACAACTGTCGCCATCAATACCAATGTCAAATCGGAGTCTGGCAGAAGATTACTGAAATAAACATTCCCTTATCTAGTTCAAGCAAAGTAAAGCCAACTCCGTTCAGGCCATTGAATCAGTGGAAGGCAAAGGCTTACCACCCTTCGTGACATCACCACTGTAGGAGGGGTTGAGTCGTCTGCTCCTTTGCTCCCAGGAATTACCCTGGTACTCATTTCTGTTGTAGGCTACCCCAGGGCTATTTGTGTTTCTCAAGTGGTATTTTTGTTTCTGAAATCCACTACCTTTCAGTTAGAAGTGCAGTCCCGTATCTATTACCGACCAAATGAAACTGCCGAGAAAAGTATGGAACACTCACCGGCAAAAGAATCGAACTGAAAGCCAACAACAGAACAGATTTCAGGAATCGAAGCTTGCATCACCTGCTACAAAACAAACTTATTCGATTCCGTCGAGAATGCTCAGAAGAGTTTATGAGCAGCAGACGCCGTGTTTATTCCCAATGCATAGCCTAGTTGATGCGTCACTAGGCTATGCTTGCACTAATCGTAAGAAATACCCTTCAATCAGCTTTGTTGTTTTAAGGGACGTTAACATCTAGATCATCTGCCTTGTGTACGGAAATAAAGAGTGCACTATTTGGGAACTACATGTAGCCTACGTCGTGAAGGACAAAGCGAGGAAGTTCACTGTCTAACAAACCTGAATCCACTACAGATCTAAATTAGTTATTCACCGATTTCATGGTGACTGCACTTACCAGTTTATCAGTGGAGTTTTATGCATGATTTGATGTTTAAGTTACAATAATTCAGAGTAATACATTCAATTCCTTAAACAAGATACTATCATAATAATTATGCTCTTTCTTGTTTCAGAGTCACATGCATACAATAATGTCATACAATAGCTGCACAGCCTACTCGATCCTTTGCTGTGCTCCTTGACAATCGCTCACCAAAGTTAGAAAAGTTGCCTCCAAAGCGCTGCCCACCTGACTTGCAAGTTTCAAACAACTTGACGTGGCTCGTACAGCATTACGATAATGTTTTAGTTTTGTGAGTGCTTACGCATTTTTGGTTGGTTAGAAATGACTTGCTGCTGTCTAGACTCACAAATGGATTTATTAAACTCAAGGAAAATATAATTATGATTTTCATACCTTATTTCATATTCTAGGAGTGATTACCAATAATTTACTGTCCATTATCACTTCTACACTGGAAATATGAAATGAAAATCCACAGCCTGGTTCCAGTCGACGGGATTTGAACCACAGACCTTGCGGTGAGAGGCCGGCGTGCTGCCGCCTAAGCCACGAATAGAAGGCTTTACTGGAAATATGATTGTGTTTTTATTTCTTGCTCATTCAAGGACGGCAGTCAGGAGCATGAGGTCTCTTCAACTGTTAAGGTGCCTGTACACTGGAGAGATTTTGTCCTAGCTAGAGCGTAGAGTAGCTCTAGCTAGGGCACTCTAAGCTCCTCTCCAGTGTTCACAGGTGGTAGAGAGCCCTAGCGGAGACCGCTCTAAGCTCTAGCTAGGGCCGGCTGACTCTACGGTGTAAACAATATTTGGGTGCCCTAGCTAGACCAGTCTAGCTCTATTCGTTCGGTTGAATATTGGAAAGTGCTCTATGTAGAGTCAGTGGTGGATTGTTGGTGTTATTTGTTTGTTGTTAATTATAATGTTTGAATATGGCTGAATTTGTTTGGAGTCGCGAAAATACAATAACATTGAACAATTGAACATATTGAAGCCCATCCAGAAACTTGGAATTGTACTCTGGAAGAATACCGAGACAGAAATTTGAAAGCACAGTCGTTTCGGGTGATAGCAGAAGCCATGGGAAGCACTATGCTGATCCTGGGGGGCGGGGGTAATGTTGGCCAAAATATAATCATAGTCATTATTGCTCATTCTTAAAAAGTTCTTGTACGCTTCAGAATCTTCTGGACATAACTTTTGCAATAATTTAGCGTGCATTCCCTCGTATTCTCTTTTTGATATCCAATTCCTCACTCACACCATCTTTTTCATCTTCATAGTTTTCTTTTTTAACAAGGCACACACAACAACCACATATGCTAAAAGCTCTCTTGAAGACATTTTAACTTCACAACACAGCGCAAAAAACCTAGACTCACACTGCTCTCAGAAATGTTTAATGCTGCTCTACCTAGTGCATGTAACCGAATTTATTCAGTTACAGTAGCTCACCCTCGGGCTGTTTTTGCTTTGTGCAGTTAGTTTGGGGTATTTTATTCATATCTTATTATATTGGGTTAACGTGGGGTTGCAGAGGTGATTTTTATTGTGCCTGTGTGTTTTTGTGGACGGATTCACCTTTGGATGGTCCGGACCAACTAGGATCATTGTTTATTAATTATCGGTTTTTGGATATTTGTTATTATAAAATACGGGGTTTTGCGATTTATTACGCTTTGGGAATAAGGATATATAAGACTGTATTAAGTAGAAGCATTATTTCATTTTGGTTTGGGGTTAATGGCTTTATTTTGACCTAGTAATGTTAAATGTTAGATTTGTGGCTGTACTATAAAGGTACAATGGATTGGTATTTTCGAGTGCTGGATATGTTACATACCCGGAAAAGACAGACAGAAATTCGAAGTTCAGGGAAATACCTAGGCTATTAATAGCGTGAATTCGTATGAACTTCAAGTGGAAAACTACTGTGTGACGTCAGTGTGAATTTCGACTGTCTGATGTTCATGTGTTGACACGGATGTTCCGCTAGAAGCGGGCCATGCTTGAGTTAGTTCCGGCAGAAACATTGGGGTTATGTATCCCTTCGCCCGTGTATATAATGGCGTGTCTGGTGTTCCGAGGTCGTCTTATTGCTTTATTGGCAGAGTACTGATCTACTAGCGCCCAGGGTCGTTTTACGGGACATGGTTTCCGTAACGAACAGTTAGAGATCGGTTCTTCTTGCTTTTAGGCTAGAGTCCACGTCTTCTTGCGCCCAGGGTCGATTTATCTGGCATGGTCCGATAATCGAACAGCAGAGACAGTAACTAGACATTCACTGAGCATTGTGCTATTGAATGACTACTTTTTCGACATGGTTAAGTTCGTAGACCATGGGTAGCTGATCATATCACATCCTAAAAAGACGTTCATAACCTCACTTCATCATCTGTTGTGGAAGTCATGGCGTTGAATTCAACAAGTCCGGCGAGTGTAGATTCGTGCTCAAACTGTGCAAAGTGAAGAATAGGCAAATGATGCGTGAAAGTCTGACGAGTGTAGATTTGTGTAAAAGTGAAATGTGTATAGGAGGCTGGTAGGCCTAGGTCTGATATGGCCATAAGTGTTTGCTGCTCTCAGAGCCTAAATTCAGTGGCAAGGTACTGTATAAATCACGAGTGTATGAAGGGTATTTTGTGTTGTATATTATGTATATGTGTATAGTATAGCCAATAGATTATCTCTTTAAAATTAATGTGTGTTTATATTCCTGTCTTGCATGAACCTGGTAGCATCAGCGAACGCATGCCAAATGCCCTACGCCTGGGATAGGGAGTTTCATAGTCGGGACAACAGTTATGTACCGTATTTTATTCTATTTTATTCAGGAAGACCCATATGGTCAACCTTGGCGCCCATTCAAAGTCGGGAAGTTATGTTAAAATCACTTGTGGCCTGTATTTAAAGGCAGTAAATTCTGTAGGTTAGTGGTAATGAGGGTAGTTAAAGTTAAATCAACTGTAGCGAGGAGGTGAGAGTGTGTTTCAGTGGCAGCCCAACGTGAGGCCTTAGACATGCTGATGTATACCAGGACACAGGAATTAAACTGTAGGCATATTTTCATAATTTTACATATTTCAATTAGGGATGGCTACGTTAGAGCCAGGATGCAATTCTGCTTTGTTGGGGGACGGTGCTGGTGAGCGGCAGAATCAGACAGGGTCTGATAGGCAATTTGCTATAGGGATGGGGGAAAACAGTAGAGTCAAGGGAGATTCGCCAGGGCAGGGGGGAAATGAATTAAGTATAATGGACATGTTGAGGAGGATCATGTATCTTAGCGACAAGTCTGTAGGGATGGAGGACAGAATAAGTAGTCATATTTCTTGCCAGCTGAATAGTTTGGAGGAGCATTTGTCACAGAAGCTTGATGAGGTCACGGAGCATTTGTCGGAGAAGCTTGATGTGATTAGCCCAGACAGCCATGTTACTAGCCAGGTTAGTGAAGTCAGTGTAGAAGCCACTAATCTGGAAACTAAGCTAGGTAATCAGATTGCTGTTCAGGAAGAGAGCGTAGACTCGGAAGTAGATAAGTTGGATGCTCAACAAGTGATGTTGGCAGGGGAGATTTCTAGCCAGGCACTTTTGACTAGCCAAAAATTTCCCAGGCTAGATAGGTTGGGAGAGCAGAAAGAGGAAATTGTAAGCATCGTGGAAGAGAACGTTGTGGTTAGTGATGCGAGTGCTGGTAGAGTGGAGAAGGATGAGAGTGCTGAAGTTAGTGGGGAGAGTGCTGGGAGAGTGGAGATGCTTGAGAGTGCTGAAGTTAGTGAGGAGAGTGGTGAGGTAGTGGAGATAGATGAGCGAGTCGAGATTAGTTTGCTAGGGAATGGTATGAAGAAGGTAGATGAGAATATTAGCCAGGTTAGCGAGATAGTGACTAGTATGGAGGAAGATACTGTAGGTAGAATTCTACGTGGTCAACATTTGGGACTAGGAGGGAGTGAAAATCTTCTTACGAAGTTAGTATGTGATTTCTCTGATGACATTAGGACTGCAGTGTGCGTGCAGGAGATAGTCGCTATTACAGGCATAGAGAGGTCACTTGGAAGGTTAGGTACCTTGAGAAAGACAGGTAGGCAACGTTAGAGAAATGGGAGTAATCAAAGGGAAGGAAATTATAATCAGGGGAGAGAGAAGAACTGGGATCCAGGTAGAGGAGATAGGTACATGTGGTATGAAGATCATGAGAGAGGAAGAAATAACAATGAGTGTCAGGGGTACGGGAAAAACAATCAACCGGGGAACAGACCACGTGAGGTAGAACAGGCAAATAGGGGGCGTGGCATGGAAAGGCAGGTTGAGAGAAGCAATAGGCCAGGAAGTTTAAACTTCGCCAGGACTCACTATATGGAGCAGGGGGAGAGTCCTTGCATAGTATTCCTGCTCACGCTCTGGAAGAAAAACATAATGTAGAGTATAATATCAATGTAGGATCTGATAGGTTAGGAGACCAGAGCTGTAAATTAGGTTACAGTAAGGCGCTAGTGAAGTTTGGGTGGAGTGAACAACAGGATTCGGTTAGGTTAGGCTATCATGTTGGTGGTAGAGATTTTGTTAGTGTCGTTGTATGCATTCAGGTGATTAAAGAGGTTTCTGAGGAGAAAGAATTAGGTGTCGGCATGGTATCAAGTTGTATTTTGGTCATGAGAGATGATTGTGTGTTGAGCGATGTTGATCACTGTTGTTTCTGGGTCATGAGAAATGATCGTGTGTTGAGTGATGTTGATCACTGTTGTTTCTGGGTCATGGGAGATGATCGTGAGTTGAGTGATGTTGATCACTGTATGGAGGCAGTTGTTAAAGATACCATGTTGGACGAGGGTCAGAAGTCAGAGGTGCTTGACGTTCTGAGGGAACACAGGGTGGTGTTCTCGGAGAAACCTGGATGTACCCACGGCTACGGGCACAGTTTTGACATCGCAGATAAGTCTGACTTGAGCTGTCCTAGGTACCCTATAGCTCACTCTTACACGGAGGGTGTTGTTGAGGTGATTGGTCAGACGCTGTATGAGGTTATATTTGAGATTAGTAACAGTCAGTCTGTTAGACTTCTGGTGGTGGTGACCGTGTGGGATGGTACCAGTAGGTTATGTTTGGAGGTCGTGGCAGTTAGTAGTTTTCAGGAAGGATTTCTTTTTGTGTGTCTCGCAGGATTTTGGGATTTTCAACAGGGGAAGCTGTACTCTAAGAGATTAAATAAATTGAGGATGATTGGAATTGTAGGTAAGATACTTTTGAAACAGCAGGAAATGGAGGGGGTAAAATTAAGTTAGAAAGTCTGGTGTTGTTGCGAGCTGAGCATCTGCTGTCGGTAGAGCAGAGTTGCATTCTTGAGGTTTTTCATTCTGGTCCATTTGCTAGATACCGCAGGGTAGGTGCATGTGCCTACAGCTTGATTACCAACGATGACAAGGTCCTAGGTACATATAACGTTGCTTACCTCAAGCTATATGTCACCTAGAGATCTTGCTCACGATGACAAGACAGGAGTACTAGTGATTTTGTGTGAGGGACAAGGAGTCAATCTATAACCTTGTAGTTAGAGATTGATCCTTGTGGGGGCGTCTGTAACAGAATTTATTCAGTTACAGTAGCTCACCCTCGGGTTGTTTTTGCTTTGTGCAGTTAGTTTGGGATATTTTATTCATATGTTATTATATTGGGTTAACGTGGGATTGCAGAGGTGATTTTTATTGTGCCTGTGTGTTTTGTGGACGGATTCACCTTTGGATGGTCTGGACAAACTAGGATCATTGTTTATTAATTATCGGTTTTTGGATATTTGTTATTATAAAATACGGGGTTTTGCGATTTATGACGTTTTGGGAATAAGGATATATAAGACTGTATTAAGTAGAAGCATTATTTCATTTTGGTTTGGGGTTAATGGCTTTATTTTGACCTAGTAATGTTAAATGTTAGATTTGTGGCTGTACTATAAAGGTACAATGGATTGGTATTTTCGAGTGCTGGATATGTTACATACCCGGAAAAGACAGACAGAAATTCGAAGTTCAGGGAAATACCTAGGCTATTAATAGCGTGAATTCGTATGAACTTCAAGTGGAAAACTACTGTGTGACGTCAGTGTGAATTTCGACTGTCTGATGTTCATGTGTTGACACGGATGTTCCGCTAGAAGCGGGCCATGCTTGAGTTAGTTCCGGCAGAAACATTGGGGTTATGTATCCCTTCGCCCGTGTATATAATGGCGTGTCTGGTGTTCCGAGGTCGTCTTATTGCTTTATTGGCAGAGTACTGATCTACTAGCGCCCAGGGTCGTTTTACGGGACATGGTTTCCGTAACGAACAGTTAGAGATCGGTTCTTCTTGCTTTTAGGCTAGAGTCCACGTCTTCTTGCGCCCAGGGTCGATTTATCTGGCATGGTCCGATAATCGAACAGCAGAGACAGTAACTAGACATTCACTGAGCATTGTGCTATTGAATGACTACTTTTTCGACATGGTTAAGTTCGTAGACCATGGGTAGCTGATCATATCACATCCTAAAAAGACGTTCATAACCTCACTTCATCATCTGTTGTGGAAGTCATGGCGTTGAATTCAACAAGTCCGGCGAGTGTAGATTCGTGCTCAAACTGTGCAAAGTGAAGAATAGGCAAATGATGCGTGAAAGTCTGACGAGTGTAGATTTGTGTAAAAGTGAAATGTGTATAGGAGGCTGGTAGGCCTAGGTCTGATATGGCCATAAGTGTTTGCTGCTCTCAGAGCCTAAATTCAGTGGCAAGGTACTGTATAAATCACGAGTGTATGAAGGGTATTTTGTGTTGTATATTATGTATATGTGTATAGTATAGCCAATAGATTATCTCTTTAAAATTAATGTGTGTTTATATTCCTGTCTTGCATGAACCTGGTAGCATCAGCGAACGCATGCCAAATGCCCTACGCCTGGGATAGGGAGTTTCATAGTCGGGACAACAGTTATGTACCGTATTTTATTCTATTTTATTCAGGAAGACCCATATGGTCAACCTTGGCGCCCATTCAAAGTCGGGAAGTTATGTTAAAATCACTTGTGGCCTGTATTTAAAGGCAGTAAATTCTGTAGGTTAGTGGTAATGAGGGTAGTTAAAGTTAAATCAACTGTAGCGAGGAGGTGAGAGTGTGTTTCAGTGGCAGCCCAACGTGAGGCCTTAGACATGCTGATGTATACCAGGACACAGGAATTAAACTGTAGGCATATTTTCATAATTTTACATATTTCAATTAGGGATGGCTACGTTAGAGCCAGGATGCAATTCTGCTTTGTTGGGGGACGGTGCTGGTGAGCGGCAGAATCAGACAGGGTCTGATAGGCAATTTGCTATAGGGATGGGGGAAAACAGTAGAGTCAAGGGAGATTCGCCAGGGCAGGGGGGAAATGAATTAAGTATAATGGACATGTTGAGGAGGATCATGTATCTTAGCGACAAGTCTGTAGGGATGGAGGACAGAATAAGTAGTCATATTTCTTGCCAGCTGAATAGTTTGGAGGAGCATTTGTCACAGAAGCTTGATGAGGTCACGGAGCATTTGTCGGAGAAGCTTGATGTGATTAGCCCAGACAGCCATGTTACTAGCCAGGTTAGTGAAGTCAGTGTAGAAGCCACTAATCTGGAAACTAAGCTAGGTAATCAGATTGCTGTTCAGGAAGAGAGCGTAGACTCGGAAGTAGATAAGTTGGATGCTCAACAAGTGATGTTGGCAGGGGAGATTTCTAGCCAGGCACTTTTGACTAGCCAAAAATTTCCCAGGCTAGATAGGTTGGGAGAGCAGAAAGAGGAAATTGTAAGCATCGTGGAAGAGAACGTTGTGGTTAGTGATGCGAGTGCTGGTAGAGTGGAGAAGGATGAGAGTGCTGAAGTTAGTGGGGAGAGTGGTGAGGTAGTGGAGATAGATGAGCGAGTCGAGATTAGTTTGCTAGGGAATGGTATGAAGAAGGTAGATGAGAATATTAGCCAGGTTAGCGAGATAGTGACTAGTATGGAGGAAGATACTGTAGGTAGAATTCTACGTGGTCAACATTTGGGACTAGGAGGGAGTGAAAATCTTCTTACGAAGTTAGTATGTGATTTCTCTGATGACATTAGGACTGCAGTGTGCGTGCAGGAGATAGTCGCTATTACAGGCATAGAGAGGTCACTTGGAAGGTTAGGTACCTTGAGAAAGACAGGTAGGCAACGTTAGAGAAATGGGAGTAATCAAAGGGAAGGAAATTATAATCAGGGGAGAGAGAAGAACTGGGATCCAGGTAGAGGAGATAGGTACATGTGGTATGAAGATCATGAGAGAGGAAGAAATAACAATGAGTGTCAGGGGTACGGGAAAAACAATCAACCGGGGAACAGACCACGTGAGGTAGAACAGGCAAATAGGGGGCGTGGCATGGAAAGGCAGGTTGAGAGAAGCAATAGGCCAGGAAGTTTAAACTTCGCCAGGACTCACTATATGGAGCAGGGGGAGAGTCCTTGCATAGTATTCCTGCTCACGCTCTGGAAGAAAAACATAATGTAGAGTATAATATCAATGTAGGATCTGATAGGTTAGGAGACCAGAGCTGTAAATTAGGTTACAGTAAGGCGCTAGTGAAGTTTGGGTGGAGTGAACAACAGGATTCGGTTAGGTTAGGCTATCATGTTGGTGGTAGAGATTTTGTTAGTGTCGTTGTATGCATTCAGGTGATTAAAGAGGTTTCTGAGGAGAAAGAATTAGGTGTCGGCATGGTATCAAGTTGTATTTTGGTCATGAGAGATGATTGTGTGTTGAGCGATGTTGATCACTGTTGTTTCTGGGTCATGAGAAATGATCGTGTGTTGAGTGATGTTGATCACTGTTGTTTCTGGGTCATGGGAGATGATCGTGAGTTGAGTGATGTTGATCACTGTATGGAGGCAGTTGTTAAAGATACCATGTTGGACGAGGGTCAGAAGTCAGAGGTGCTTGACGTTCTGAGGGAACACAGGGTGGTGTTCTCGGAGAAACCTGGATGTACCCACGGCTACGGGCACAGTTTTGACATCGCAGATAAGTCTGACTTGAGCTGTCCTAGGTACCCTATAGCTCACTCTTACACGGAGGGTGTTGTTGAGGTGATTGGTCAGACGCTGTATGAGGTTATATTTGAGATTAGTAACAGTCAGTCTGTTAGACTTCTGGTGGTGGTGACCGTGTGGGATGGTACCAGTAGGTTATGTTTGGAGGTCGTGGCAGTTAGTAGTTTTCAGGAAGGATTTCTTTTTGTGTGTCTCGCAGGATTTTGGGATTTTCAACAGGGGAAGCTGTACCCTAAGAGATTAAATAAATTGAGGATGATTGGAATTGTAGGTAAGATACTTTTGAAACAGCAGGAAATGGAGGGGGTAAAATTAAGTTAGAAAGTCTGGTGTTGTTGCGAGCTGAGCATCTGCTGTCGGTAGAGCAGAGTTGCATTCTTGAGGTTTTTCATTCTGGTCCATTTGCTAGATACCGCAGGGTAGGTGCATGTGCCTACAGCTTGATTACCAACGATGACAAGGTCCTAGGTACATATAACGTTGCTTACCTCAAGCTATATGTCACCTAGAGATCTTGCTCACGATGACAAGACAGGAGTACTAGTGATTTTGTGTGAGGGACAAGGAGTCAATCTATAACCTTGTAGTTAGAGATTGATCCTTGTGGGGGCGTCTGTAACAGAATTTATTCAGTTACAGTAGCTCACCCTCGGGTTGTTTTTGCTTTGTGCAGTTAGTTTGGGATATTTTATTCATATGTTATTATATTGGGTTAACGTGGGATTGCAGAGGTGATTTTTATTGTGCCTGTGTGTTTTGTGGACGGATTCACCTTTGGATGGTCTGGACAAACTAGGATCATTGTTTATTAATTATCGGTTTTTGGATATTTGTTATTATAAAATACGGGGTTTTGCGATTTATGACGTTTTGGGAATAAGGATATATAAGACTGTATTAAGTAGAAGCATTATTTCATTTTGGTTTGGGGTTAATGGATTTATTTTGACCTAGTAATGTTAAATGTTAGTTTCGTGGCTGTACTATAAAGGTACAATGAATTGGTATTTTCGAGTGCTGGATATGTTACATACCCGGAAAAGACAGGCAGAAATTCGAAGTTCAGGGAAATACCTAGGCTATTAATAGCGTGAATTCGTATGAACTTCAAGTGGAAAACTACTGTGTGACGTCAGTGTGAATTTCGACTGTCTGATGTTCATGTGTTGACACGGATGTTCCGCTAGGAGTGGGCCATGCTTGAGTTAGTTCCGGCAGAAACATTGGGGTTATGTATCCCTTCGCCAGTGTATATAATGGCGTGTCTGGTGTTCCGAGGTCGTCTTATTGCTTTATTGGCAGAGTACTGATCTAATAGCGCCCAGGGTCGTTTTACGTGACATGGTTTCCGTAACGAACAGTTAGAGATCGGTTCTTCTTGTTTTTAGGCCTGAGTCCACGTCTTCTTGCGCCCAGGGTCGATTTATCTGGCATGGTCCGATAATCGAACAGCAGAGACAGTAACTAGACATTCACTGAGCATTGTGCTATTGAATGACTACTTTTTCGACATGGTTAAGTTCGTAGACCATGGGTAGCTGATCATATCACATCCTAAAAAGACGTTCATAACCTCACTTCATCATCTGTTGTAGAAGTCATGGCGTTGAATTCAACAAGTCCGGCGAGTGTAGATTCGTGCTCAAACTGTGCAAAGTGAAGAATAGGCAAATGATGCGTGAAAGTCTGACGAGTGTAGATTTGTGTAAAAGTGAAAAGTGTATAGGAAGCTGGTAGGCCTAGGTCTGATATGGCCATAAGTGTTTGCTGCTCTCAGAGCCTAAATTCAGTGGCAAGGTACTGTATAAATCACGAGTGTATGAAGGGTATTTTGTGTTGTATATTATGTATATGTGTATAGTATAGCCAATAGATTATCTCTTTAAAATTAATGTGTGTTTATATTCCTGTCGTGCATGAACCTGGTAGCATCAGCGAACGCATGCCAAATGCCCTACGCCTGGGATAGGGTGTTTCATAGTCGGAGCAACAGTTATGTACCGTATTTTATTCTATTTTATTCAGGAAGACCCATATGGTCAACCTTGGCGCCCATTCAAAGTCGGGAAGTTATGTTAAAATCACTTGTGGCCTGTATTTAAAGGCAGTAAATTCTGTAGGTTTGTGGTAATGAGGGTAGATAAAGTTAAATCAACTCTAGCGAGGAGGTGAGAGTGTTTCATGCATTTACGTTTGACAGTGTACACAGGTTCAGAGAGTGCTCTAGGTAGATTTGTCTATCTCCACTCTACGAATGCTCTACCTAGGGAAAATTACTCTACAGTGTACACGCACTCAGATTAGCTAGAGCGGTCGAGCTAGAATTTCTCTATTAAAATCACTCTCCAGTGTACAGGCACCTTTACCGAGGTGAACACACTGCCACATTACCGTTCTATTATTATATTTGAATTGCAGCCAATGGCCATAGTAGGGTATTTTTAATTGAACGCCCGGGTGCTCCCACCAAGGTCAAATTTCAAGAAGTTCCAACTGATGCCACTGTCACTGACACCTAGCGACGAATGTTGGAACTTGATAGAGCATTTCTAACCAAATGACCTACAAATTTGGCTACACACTAGAAGTAGGTTCTTTTACATGCCATAAATCTATGTCATGGGCCCGCCGGCTTTACTTCCCCTCCTCCGGAAGGCATACTGAAGAATTTTAACGCTCTTAAAAATCCGACGACTTAGGCCAGGTTTGAACCCGCGATCTTGGGTATGGCAGTTCATCATGCTACCAACTACGCCACTATTGCCAACATGTGGTACAGTACACAAAATACACCACACAGGTCATGCTACAAACATAGGTAATATTGCAATTATATGAAAAAGCATTAATTGACAACACGATTGGACTGGATAAAGATTATTGATGTGAGAGTACTCTTATTGTGCGTGACAAAACCCAGGGGTGCATAACCTATACCTAGTAGTTATTGGTCTTGGCAAAGCCCGCGTTTTTCTGTTGAAAGATGCGTACCGTATGCGTGGGGTTGGCAATGTTCTATTTTTCCCATAATCCACGCGGATAATTGCTATATAATTCACGATGTATAAAAATAAATAGGTATGGTGGGCGGGTTATAGACAGCGGAGAAGAAAACATCTATTACCACACCATTTCCACATATCATTACAAAAGGCATTTCGGCTAATTTCAGTAGTGTGGAATATTTCATAGTAGACCCTATGTTTTCATCTCCTTTAGTGTTATCAATCGTTTAATTCAACACAAAAAACAAACAAGAAGATGCGTACGTTGTCTGGTAGGTAGCGCTTTGAGGCAAAGAAACAAAAGGGATTTCACTCCAGACAGACAAGATTGATAAGGCTGTTCCGAAGGGAGGAAAGCGAAGGATCGAGTCGGCTGTGATTTAAGCATTGAGTTGAACTTTGCTTGTAAGTTTTGAAGCAGACCAATTCAAGTAACTAAATTCAGTACCGTAACTCAAGAATAGAGGAAGTGCTACTCACACACCATAATATGTAGCCTATGGTTTTGGAAATGACCAAAGCTGACAGAAATGTAGGAAAATAAGAGGTTGACATGATTGATAAGGCTGTGTAGAATGTCGGCTGTAGTTTGAGCATCTAAGATGTCCTGTAAACTTTTCCAATAAGTCAGTACTGTAAGCTTCATGCTGATTGTAATATTTTCAGTTTTCGTGCACCTCGTCAGGGGAGAGAGCGACTAATATTATATTATCAGACTTTATGGTATAGGCTGTTCAAGTATATGGTATGCTATGCCCATAGACGTCTTGAATACAAGATGTAACATTGTCCTGTTTGTAATTTGTAAGACTGTTTCTACGGTAAGATCTCTTGGATACAAGATGTCCTGCTGTGCTGTTGTATAATCATATTTGAATTGCAGCCAATGGCCACAGTGCTCTAATTGCTATGGTTAGAGTACCAGTAAGATGGTTTCTGGTGTTTAAGCCTAGGGACCTCTTAAGCCTGTATCACACGACACTCGCAAGTATGGAAGCTGCTACCAGTACGGGTATACACGCTGGTATAGCCACGTCTAGCACCGTGTGATTTCTACCTTCTATACTAGATTCTGCCTTCTATGACAGCCTTCATGGCAACTCAGTAACTGGTCCGGTGCTATTTTCGCTGGAAGATTGTATGGAGAGTTCAGCACCTGAGCCAATCTGCCCTTGCAGAGATCCTAGCGGTAGCATCTCCAAGTAATCTTGGTTAATCGTTTTCTCGAAGGCAACGTATTTCATAAACACAGGATGTCACATCCTTGGGCAAATGAGGTTATTTCTTCGCTTATTGAAAGGTACGAAAGTAATCCATGCCTTTATAACACTAAACTGCCGATGTATCATACAATAATTGCCATATCAATGCATTACCTCCACAAAAAGAAAACTTTTCAGACGGAATGGAGTCGATTACTTCGCGTCGCAAAGCCGATTTCGAAGGATATGATCGCATGCGGCTGGCATCTTACAAAGGAGAATTATATATTAATAAATACAATAACCAGTACCCTACATTCTTCCCTGCACTACAAACTAGGCGACTTAGAAAGGTCGATTTGACAGCTGTTCTTTCAATGTCGCATAAATTACTTTTAGGGTAGCTTTATCGTAGGCCTACATGTGGTCGTCTTTCTTTAACTTGCCCCATTGCTGCTTCAATTTGTGAAGCTCTGGTCTTTTAAGTTTATAATCAGACGCCTATTAAAAATTTAAAAAATCTTTACACGGTAGTCAACTTGTAGGCTAAGCTACAGTCGTTGATGTATTGACTTCGACAGTATTAGGCTACCGGTATATCTTCCAAATTTAAATGTATCTACTTACTGAAGTATGTAAAGCAATGTACCGACTCCACGCTTGTTAGGCCTACATTTTCCTGAAAAATTTTTTTTTTTCTTGGCAACTGGTACCGGTAACCGAATTTCATATTGAATCGGATAAGGTACTCCTTTCGAATTACAAGTTTGTAAACATAAAATCTTCTGTTCCTAGCACTTTTCCGCACATAATTATGTGCTTGGCGTCTAAAAATGCCTGCCCTTCAACAAGAGCCCGCCTAGAATTGCCAACAACCTTCAACACAATCATCAGGCTATATGAAGTCTATCACCCTTGTCGCGACCGACCTGCCTCCTACATTCGATTCAGTTCGCGAATATCCAGTAAACACAGAACGTGTCATATTATTATTATTCTGGGATAAATTTTGAACTGTTTAAATTCTAATAGTTATCACGAATAGTAAGCCTCCGTGGCTTAGGCGGCAGCACGCCGGCCTCTCACCACTGGGTCCGTGGTTCAAATCCCGGTCACTCCATGTGAGATCTGTGCTGGACAAAACGGAGACAAAAAGGAGGCAGACAGGTTTTTCTCCGGGTACTCCGGTTTTCCCTGTCAAAATTTCATTCCAGCAACACTCTCCACTATCATTTCATTTCATCTGTCATTCATTTAATCATTGCCCCAGAGGAGTGCGTGAGGCCTCGGCAGCCGGCACAGTTCATATCCTCGCCGCTAGATGGGGGCTTCATTCATTCCATTCCTGACCCGGTCGGAGACTGGAAGCAGGCTGTGGATTTTTTAAATCACGAATAGTATCTGCCATGGTTTTAAACAGTATTTGGGAAAAATAGATTTTTATGAGAGAAAACATGTTTACTATCGTCCTCGTAGATCATGTAGACAAAACTTTTTTTATTTTTTATTTAGTCAATTTACCCTCTAGGTTGGTGGTTCCCACGGACTCAGCGAGGGAACTCACCACTACCGCCTCTATGGGCAGTGTCCTGGAGCTTGGAACATCTGGTCGGGATGGATACAACTGGGGAGGTGTGATCAGCACTTCGCCCAGGCGGCCTCACCTGCAAAGCGAACAGGGGCCCCATGAGGGATGGGAAGGGATGGAAGACTGGGATGGATAGGCTAGGAAGAGGGAAGGAGGCGGCCGTGGCCTTACAGAAGGTACCATCCCGGCATTTACCCGAAGACGAAGTGGGAAACCACGGTAAACCACTTCGAGGATGGCTGAGGTGGGAATCGAACCCCCTCTACGCATTTGGACCATCCGAGGCTGAGTAGACCCCGTTCCAGTCTTCATACCACTTTTCAAATTTCGTGGCAGAGCCGGGAATCGAACCCAGGACCTCCGGGGCGGCAGCTAACCATGCTGACCGTTACGCTACGGAGGCGACATGTAGACAAAACTAAGTTGCAATATTGCTGTATGTCGTGAGGAGGATATATATATATATATATATATATATATATATTTTTTTTTAAGTCAATTTACCCTCTAGGTTGGCGGTTCCCACGGACTCAGCGAGGGAACTCACCACTACCGCCTCTATGGGCAGTGTCCTGGAGCTTGGAACATCTGGTCGGGAGGGATACAACTGGGGAGGTGTGATCAGCACTTCGCCCAGGCGGCCTCACCTGCAAAGCGAACAGGGGCCTCATGAGGGATGGGAAGGGAAGGAAGATGGGGATGGATAGGCTAGGAAGAGGGAAGGAGGCGGCCGTGGCCTTACAGTAGGTACTGCCCCCGTAATTGAATTATATAGAGACCACGGTGGCTATTTTGGAAATTATAGCGAAAGTTATGGCTGTCATAGTTATGACGTGGGTAGTCATGACGTAAGCACGGATGACGCAGTACGTTATGCCAGCAGGCTACTTGAGCTGAGATTCTCAGTGACGTCAGCATTTATTCGAGAAGGATCCGAGATGTACGACGCAGTCGCAGGAAACGTGGAATTCTGCTGAGGAAGAAATTATGCTATTGGAGGGGAGGCTTACACCAATGAACGATAGTCTAAAGGAAGACGGAGATTGCTGAAACTATGGTATTTTTATTACTTTTTGGAATGCAGAATTGTGGAAATCCATTTGCAGTAGAGGCATTGATCTGGAATTTTGGTGAAATTTATTTTCAGTTTTTGAATTATGAAAATCCGTCATGTATTGACGAAGTTGGAACTTCTAGCGATGACGTAGTAACACGCGATGGAAGGGATAGATACGCCCCTCATGAAGTTCATAAAAGGCCTTGCGCAGAAGAGAGGAGCCTCATTCGCTCATTGTCTCATTCTCAGATTATAAATCAATCGTCAGATTTCAAATAGTCATTTCAGTGAAACGTCGAGTGAGTTTAGTAGTGAAAAAGTCGTCTTTGTAACGCGTGGTGAAGCCACTGCATTAAGCGAGAGTCGAACATACAAGCAGTGCAGGTTTACTGTGAAGTAAATCTAGGTGAAGTTGAAACGACACTTATAACGCTTCTACGAGATTAGCTGTGAACAGTTAGCGGTCGCCTATAAGCTAATTCTCTTGTGCATTGCTACAGTAAAGACTGTAGAAAAGCTGAACAATTTCGAGGAAGTATTTTGGAAGTTATTGACAATATTAGACGACTGACAAAAGTGATTTTCTCGCCACAGAAGAAACACTTTGTATAGCCAGACTCTACGCTACGGCTGACGCTGCTAGTGGAATAGAAAGACTTCAGATTGCTTTTGTGATACAACACTGCAGTATAATGGAGCAATTTAATACGGCAGATTGTTCTTCTAATTCTACAACCGAAGAGCAAATGGAAGGCTAAAGGACTTAATGCAATTGGGACATATTTCAACGGAGTAAGATAGCAGCATGGAACTTCGCTAATTGCTATTCCATACACACGAACATGTGGTAAATAACCATCTACACCCATGTTTCGTGATTAAAGGCTGAATACTATCAAACAGCAATAGAAATGATTTCATACTTTCTGAATATGAATATTTCTTCGGAAATTTATACAAAAACTTCATGGCGATTTTCAACTGGAACTTCAGGGATTTTTCAAGAGAGGTCAGGGTTGTCCCGACTCACAAAGAAGATTATTGCCGGAAGGATGTCGTTCGTCTTCGTGAAGCAGTTCGATTCTCCGATGGTGCTGTTTCTGGTTTCGAGGATGGAGCTCAGCTTTAACTTGGTGAAATGGATCCATCAACAGTCTTCTTTGGGGAATTTTCCTCTGGAACGTCAATCGGCAGATAAGGTAGTCGTGAACGTTTATTGTATTTGAGTTTCTTAGCAATATTTGAGCAACCATTTTTCCCATATTTTTGTCCTCATGTATTTTTTGCCCGATATTCTTGTTTGAGATTCCTATTCTCAGTACACCTTGATGAGTTATGCCTTTTTCGACGTTTTTATTAAGACATTGTTATGTCATGGGCATAGTTAAATGATTTTGAATCAGTTGAGACTGATATTTAGATTTTTCAGTAATTTGCTTATTTTTGTAGTCACGATTTGACTGTAAGTTAATGATTTTTATGGCAGATTTAAATTCAGACAGCGTGTCACTTTATTAAAGTAATTCTACCCCAGTTTAATTACTTTGACCAATTTTCTGTCATCATCAAGAAGGAAGAACATTTAAATGATTTTAGAGCGTTAAAATCCAGTACGTTGTCGACGATCTTGGAAATACTAGTCGTTATTTGAATTGATTGCAACACAGACATTTATCGTCAGTCATGAACGACCATTGCATCTTAGGCAATTTTGTGAAAGATGAACATTAATTATGAATTATTGAATGCATTAAATTCGTGAAACTTGTGTTAGGTTTTTTCTCATATAGAGATTTATATAATGATGTTTGCATTCCCCAGTCTAATTGGATTCTATTCGACTATTTTGCAGTTAGTCGCACTTTGCTTGATGATAGTATTTTTATACTACAATTCTTTGAAGATGATAATCTTAAATTTTGATAGACCAGACAGGCGTATATAAGCGTATTCACTATTAAATTTGTTTGTGATTGGCAAATTTTTATTTCATTTCGATTCATGAATGAAATCCACGAAGTTTAAATGACAACAGTTTTGAAACAATTATTGATATATGAATTTTTAAGTGGAACTATGAATGTATAATCGATAGTGCAGCGGACATGTTGAAAGTCGCTGATGTATAATGCCCTTAAATAAATGAAGGAGATTCCCACAGTAGTTAATAATGATAAAGAATTATTTGTGGAAGTTTTGTAAGTTCGGTGGAAGTTTTAATGCCATATAGATTAATATATGATGAATTTTGGGCTATTTTGAATGCAGTTTGTGCATTATTTTGTAAGCGAAGTATTTTCCGCTAGAGTGTATTGTCATAGTTCGTTGAAAATTAATCAAGTGAATTTACTGTTATAATTAACAAGAGTTTTGAAAGAATTTGAGATAAGATTTTGAATGAAGATTACCGTCACAAATAATTAAAATTATTACAACCTTTATTAAACCAGATTGTGACATTTACATGTATAACTAACC
Organism: Meconema thalassinum; assembly: GCA_946902985.2. Classification (NCBI taxonomy): domain Eukaryota; kingdom Metazoa; phylum Arthropoda; class Insecta; order Orthoptera; family Tettigoniidae; genus Meconema; species Meconema thalassinum. Next base: position 26,735,094 of record OX336401.1, read on the forward strand.
TTCATTGGTCGATTATATTAAACACGATTATGAATTTACCAACCGGATAAAACATGTGGTTCAATGTATTTCTTAAATTAATAATTTAAATAATTTAAATGTTGATATTGTAAATAATAAATGTAAATATCTTTGACAATAATGTGGAACGAAAGTAATGTTAAAGGCGTGTTTAAAAATTTTGTAATTATCTTCGACATTATTATAAACAATTTCTAATTGTTATAAATAATTTATGTGATTTTGTTATAAACATTTAAGAGTGTGGTTTACACTCTAAACTATGCTTTTTAAACATTTGGATGATAACTTAACAAGTTTAAGGATAGTTAAAATAATCCAGTGGGAGGTGAGTTAAGCATTTGAAAGATTTGCGTCAATATGATGATGATGATAATTGTTGTTTTAAGGGGCCTAACATCTAGGTTATCGGCCCCATTTGCGTCAATATGTATGAGTTGTCTTGTAGACATTTAAAGCTTTAAAAGGAGCTGAATTCTTACACAGTGTGGTGTGAGTAGGGAGCCCCATTTGACCGGCATGCGCCAGGTTGAGGAGTAGACCAGCTGGCTCGACATCTGGTTACAAGCAGGCGAGGTCGATACTCCGGCCTTGTGCCTATTTATACAAGTGCAATGTTTATTAAAAGAAACCAAATGCTCTATATAGGTCGTACCCTGACTTCCTCATCCAATCCAAATGTGTTATAAAATGTTACGTTATTTTGAGCTCATGGGAGCTAACATATTGTTTGATAATTTGCAAGTCCTTTAGGAGGACGTAGTCAGATTGACATAGGCTACTGATAGCCACGTTTATTTTGTTGAGTTGTGAAAATCATACTCTTTATTTGAAAATAAAGCTCTTGTACAGTTCAAAGTTCTCGTCTTCGGTCTGGTTCATTTTTAAATGTCATGGTGAAGGTTATTGTGAGAGCATACTTTAAGGATCCTGTTGTCAACCCAATCCCCGAGATATTTATAAGAGGTAAGTAAAAGTAAGTATGAAAACCCCGTCTATTTTGGTGTGTTCCACAATAATTTTTCTTGGTAACTTCTGTGTTCAAACCTCGGTAGTATCTGTCAGTGCCATTTTCATTGATGTAGCTGAGCTGGTGCGATTGATTGTTGGCAATCCGATTGAGGGGGCGGATATCTGACAGCCTACTATCCGGGTAAACGGGGACAGTACCATCCCGGCATTTGCCCGAAGACGAAGTGGGAAACCACGGAAAACCACTTCGAGGATGGCTGAGGTGGGAATCGAACCCCCTCTACTCATTTGAACCACCCGAGGCTGAGCAGATCCCGTTCCAGTCCTCATAACACTTTTCAAATTTTCGTGGCAGAGCCGGGAATCGAACCCAGGACCTCCGGGGCGGCAGCTAACCATGCTGACCGCTACGCTACGGAGGCGACAGGATATAATAAAATAATTAAAAAGAAGTAAAAATTTTCGCCGTTGGATAGACTTGAACCCGGGATCTTCAAAACACTAAGCAGGCGCGATACCACTTGCACACTTTCGCAAAAGACGTTACCATATTTTGTTACGCTCCTTATTAGCGCGTATGGTTATATACCAATTATTACAGTTAGATCTTAAATATTGATTGGAATGCATTCATTCAGTACCAGGCATGTTTTCAAATGTACTTAAAGTAAGTTTCACGACCGCTTTGTGTTAATAATGCGAATTGACTGTAAATTTTACCCCCAAACGACAACCGTCCTCCATGTTTTATTTCTTACAACTTGGCGCACGAAATGCTAGTGTGTGATACACTTCAGCCATAAAAGCAGGTGTACGGACGAGGATGAACAGAATCATACAAGATTTTATACCAGCTATTACAACAGCTTCCATGCTAGCGAGTGTCGTGTGATACGGGCTTTAGACACAGGCACAGCCAACTCGATCCGTTGCTTTGCTTCTTTCTACACAGCCTTGACAATCACTCATCAGACACATGTTTTTAAATATGAAGTTGCTCGCTGCCTTTTTATGCAAGTTTTGAACAACAGGGATTTTACATTAATGTTTTTTTCTCATTTCCTTGACTCGACTATAAAGCTCATTCAGCCATTCTGGTTTAGCTTTTGTTGGTTTGTGTAGGATCATACGTGGACTAGCGTTAAAAACCAACACACAAGAGATTAGGAAACAGTGCTTTGCGGTAAAATGAGGAAAGGGGATGCTTTCATTCCAGACCAGAGGCTGTAGAAAGCAGGGAAGTGTCGCATCGAATCGGTTATGATACTAAGTACCCTGATATCCTGCGTGTATGATAGAGTGCTCTAGTTTTGGAGTTGATGTCAGGAAAGGGCGCGCTCAGTGTTTTAGGGTGCAGTGGGAGAGAAAGAGTGAGAGAGACAGACAGACGAATTGTGGACTAACATGGGCGCCAGCATGTTGCAGCTGCGAATCCGCCGATTTGTCTGCAGATAGTCAAAGATAGGAACGTACAGGGACCTGCGGATGAAGTGCTGGATGGACGAGCGTGGCGTGTTGCAGAGCTGCCCCGGGCAGTTCAGCGGCCGCGGAGTACGCCAAGGGGTGGTGCCAAAGTTCAGGGCCGCCTGGGAAGAAAGGGGCTCCCAGATCTGCAACAAACACAGCATTATACAGTATAAACTCTCACCACCATCATTAGAATCCATGCTCACGTTTAGGTCCAATCTTTATCTATGCAATCAAGATGATACATCGTCCTCCATGGATTATGTAAGCTGTTGAGAGGAACAGTTTGGAATGACACACAATTATAACCTATCGCTGTCCACGGTGACCTAGAAGGAATTTCCTTTTACAGGCCAGCCCCTTACCATTGTCTTTTCTTATAATATAATCTATGGAGGCCAATGCGGCAGTTTTTTTCCTTGTCAACATATAAAAAACATGAGCATGGAAACAACATTACTAGCACCTGGAGGAATTGTAAGTGGTATCTACTTAGAAATAACTAACTCACAGCCACACCAAGGTTCTTACCACTAGGAGATTTACCAAACTATGTACATCTATTCCCATATGAAGAAATACATTTCTTGTATTGTTAGTTGAAAATTACTTTGGAAGTTGGCTCCCCCCCCCCCCAAGCTCATGCTTCTAAATAATACCGAGGAACGGAGACACCTACGCCACGAATGATAGCCGTGCGCATTCAAGCACCTGCGGGAGGATAAATAAGACCCCTCGAAGAATGAGGATGTTCAATTTGGGAGGCAGACAAAGCGCAATTATTTAGGAATACGGAGCATAGAAAGTAAAACCGTGGTAGGGCCAATTTTCCCGTAGAATTTGGGCTCAAACACTTATTTTCACACATTTTTAACGTCGCACTAAAAATTACGCGTTGTCTGTTTGCTTAAGCTTTCTATGGCGGCATCCAGTGACGGACTACCATTTAAATTACATCTGATCTACCGTAGCCGTCTACAATTCTCAACCCGTGTCATTACGTTTGGCAACGCCACCCATCTGCCATCTGCTGGTAGGCCTAGCGCAAGCTCATGGTAATTGCTAATACTCCGTAAACACACAGATTTTGACGCAAAATGTTTCCGAAAATACAACAGATCATAATGTCCACTAAATCTACAGATACAATATATATTGTACAGCCCAGGGGCAGTACCCCTAGGACCCACCCCTTCATCTTTCACCATTCACCACCCTCATAGGCATGCCATAAGCCTTACACACTTCTTTGACACGAGCAGGCCCAGCAGTATTGCTGGCAGCCACGCTTACACAACACATACACAAACACGCTATCTGGAACAGCAACAATGAGGAAACGCCGACTAAGCAGTGGGGGAAAGCCTTAAAAGCTAGACCCAGAAGAGCCCCATTATCTATTCGTGGCCAGCGGCTCTGCTCCTCAAGGGTCCGTTCCAGCTCTTCACCAGGTGAGAACTAGCCGTGTGCTCAGATTCCTAATTATTGTAACACCTAACCCAGAACACTTTTGTATTTCACACATTTTGTACTTTGTTTTATACTTGTCCACCACCTCAAGGGACAGTACATCATCGCCACTGACCAATAAATACTTGGTCAGTAAACACATACACCTACTACTCATTTCACCCAGTTTTACATCCCTACACCCAACCTGACCTTAGTCCTAATTGCCCCTGACCGTGAAGGCCAGGAACTGCACCGTCAGGAATCCCATTGTATTCGAGTAAGCAGCCAGACTGCAGCGTGCCGAGTTGTCGACTCTGCACGTGAGCTCGCTAAACGCTCGCTCATACTTAATTGACAGGCTAAGTTAATAGCTCACTCTCAGACATTCATCCCCTAACAGGTAGACGCACCCTGTAGGGACGCACCCCAACAGCTCACATCCTCACACCAACACATTACACTAGTAGTCTCCCCCAATTACGGGAAACTACCCCTTTTCGGAAACATCCCCTAAATTAATACATCCACACTACCCTGTTTATCCCACCCCCAACAGAGGGATAAAACAATATCTCAAATAGAGCATAAATGTCATGCTATGTACTGTCAATTCCCGATAAGGTAATAATAAATCGCTGTACTGTACCTCAATGTCTGAAGTTTTCTTTTCTTGCTGTTATGCTCACTGCCGTCAATGACGCACTTAGAAAAATATTTAAGACTGTTCTTACGAACTTAGAGACTGCCTTTGATAATAATTTCTTCACTTTTTGTCCACAGATCCACTCATCATAGTCACAATAGGCCTCCAAGCTTAATGTTGACAGTCTAAAAATAGACTGATGCTCCACTGGTCACTTCATTTTAAAATAGGTAGCTTTCTATTGAAAAAGCACTTGGCAACTGAGTACAGTTCATAATGTACTACAATATAGAGGTCACATGAAGATATATACCAAAACTAAATTACTAGGCACTGAAAGTCCAGTTCCCTGTAAGTGATCAAAACGTAGTGATATAACCAGTTAGTTTAATAGTGCTGCCATAATTTGACTTACAGGCAGGCACACAACACTTCCTAGGCATCTGAAATAGTTTAATGAAATATTAGTGAAGAATTTGTTGGTTAAATTCATTACCAGGTAATGGTTACACATGCAACTTAATAGGCCTACGGGAAACACTCACTTCTACAACTTTCAGCAGGTCTGATTTACCACGAGGAGTTTCAAGGGTGTTGAAATAGTTAATTCGAACAGCTTTTAGATGCTGTCTTATCAAAATAAATGATATTTATGAACAAAACTTAGCATGTGATGTTACGTGTTTATACAACTTACGAGCCCACATCCTGTGTTGCCAATTCTACTATAGACGGCGATGGATCTACACATAATTAAATTTGCACATTACAAAGAGGCCAAGGTTCTTGACAAACCATCTGGAGTGTTGCTTCATGAGCAAATTAATCTCAATGGATAATATAAGCTGAACATTTCGGATAGCACACTACATTTATCTCATTATAAGGAGTATAATGACCAAAACAAAATTTTCTTTGTTTTTTCTGTTCTTTGTTGGTTACGGGCTAGCGCCAAAACTAGTGGCGTGAATGACATGGAAATTCGCATTTAATTAAGAAGAAGATATACATGAAATGAAATTACGCTACCAATGATTAATGTAATACAAAGAGATGAGGAGGTTAATGCAACCGGTAGTGTAGATTAGGCAACAATGTAGCTGCTTAATAAGAGATCCATTCTTATGCAACCAAGGCAACTAGAAACTTCACAGTTTATCAAAACATTCATGGCTATATTTCATTCTAGTAGTCTATTATATTTCAATAAGTATGGACATTTGAAGAAATTAAAGTAAAATGAATGAGCCACCTTATAGTCAATAAGAGGTTCCCTTGAGAGAAAGCCTCTAATCCTGGCAATCTGTATCCATATCTTGTTGATTCACAACACATCATACACTTTGCACGAACGGTGGATGAGTCTATACCGACCAGGAGAAGGGATACTGTCTATATCCACAGCTATCTCTTCATACAATATAGAATTAGTGTAATTTATTCCACTACTAGCAACCCACCCCGGCTTCGCCCGGTATCTTTAACGGTTTATCCAGCGTAAGCTTAAAAGCGCACGGACGGCAGGCAGTAGACGTAATTCAGAAAAGCCGAGGTGAACAGCGAAACTCCAAACACATATATTCTTCTCTGAAGTATTAACTCGACACGACTCGACAGTTTGATGCTGGCCGAAGCTGGGGTGATAGGCTCGCTCGCTCTGAAGCTAGTAATTTAAATTTCCACTAAATGGAGATTGTTGGAAGAAATGAAAACTGAAAAACACTTATAGTGGGCGATGTATTAAAGATAGAGATATGCTGTCGCGGAATTTTTTGTAGAACTTTTCGTGCTGAACAATTCTTACACTCATAGAATATACGTCGATATTTTTAACGGTTTACCCAGCGTAAACTTAAAAGGCACAGGAACGGCAGGCTTTTCTTCTACTCGATTCACTGAAGTCGTTACTGCTCGGCTTCCTTTCGTCATAAATGAATGTTTTTCTACATAAACCTTCCCTGAGAAATCCTTTACAGAATGGTGAAACCTGCATCAAAATCCATCGAGTATTTATCTAGATTACCCGTTACATCCAAGAATCGGGGGCCTTTGTTTTAACTAAATAGAGATTAGTGATTTATTGGGCAAGACTGACCCCAATTTTTGTCACATAAATTTTCTTTCCTTTTTGGGTGACTTGAATATGACCTAGTAGTTGTCCTAATACATTATCCCCACGAACTCGTCAACAGCGGGTAACGTCGACTAGTAAGAATTATTATTATTATTATTATTATTATTATTATTAATAATAATAATAATAAAAAATAAAAAAAATAGTAATAAAAGTTGCACTACAGATCTCGTTCCAAATGACAGAGTTTTTCTGTAAAAAATTCGACATACAGTATTTAAACACGAATTAGGGCAAGATCAACAGGTAGAGTCACCCACTTTAAATACCTAAGAGAAGTGCTTGAACCGACGGGAAAAGAGAAAATCGCGCAGATCACTAGGCTAATGAAAATGAAGAGAGCCTTATACAAGACACAGGGTGTCTACAACAAAAAATGTCTGTCGACGTTCACCAAACTTCGTCATTACAACACAGTTATTAAACCTCGGGTGCTTTATGCTAGTGAGACATTGACGTTGCACACTAAGGGTGACTTGGAAAAAATCCCCCACAGAGGAAAGAAAAATAATAAGGAGAATTATTGGACCAAAGCACCCAGATGAAGGATACAGGCTTCACTCCAGAGACAGCACAAAGAAATTGTCCAATCTCGCAGCAGACATCACAAAGAGGCGACTAAAATTTTACGGCCACATCAGCAGACTCCCAGAAACCAGACACACCAACAAAATTCTTAGATACATACGGCGGCTAAAGATTACTACACCCTGGATGATGCAAGTCAAAAGGTATACAAGTGGGAAGTGATGTCAGAGAAACCAGCACCTACAGCCCAAAGACCAAAGAGGACCGAAGAAAGGAAGAGGGCCTTTAGTGCACGAATGAAGGAGTACTTAAAAACTCTTATGTTATAATATTCGCCAAATCAATATTAAAAAAACACTTAATTGTCTATATTTTACAGACCATGTGTACAAGTTTCAAAACTCATTGGTTTCTTCTACAGCACATGAATATAACTTATCCTAAGTAGACTTAACTAAGAAATGGATATACTTACATTAAGAATTAAGAATTAATTAAGAAAAAACATTAAACATAATCCTTTGAAAATATCTTTGAAAAATCGTATTATAACCTTTTAAAAATATCAATGAATTTTTTTAAATATAGGTAATTATAGGTTGGTTGGTTGGTTGGTTCCTCAGTTTAGGGGCTGCGACAACATGGTCATGTAGTCCCGTGTACTTTGGGTGTGTGTAGAATCGGTCTGATAACCGATGTTAATAGTGATGACTGTATTAGTGTGTATTATCTGTTTCTTAATTCAAGTAAGGACTGCAGACTTTGAATTTTTCAAGTAGTTCCTACTTTTGCCGCAAAACGCTACCGTCAACGACTACTAGTTCAGACCTTGGCTACTAGACGCCACCGCAGTCGGCTCCTGGCGACGAACATAGGAACCTGAGCGTTGTTTACATTTTAACCTAATTTAACTTCACACAGGTGTAATTAGTGGCAGGTTCTTTAACATGCCATAAATCTATGACATGGGACCGCCGACTTTACTTCCTCTCCGAAGGAAGACATACTGAGGGATTTTTAACGCTCTTAAAAATCCGACGACTTTGGCCGGGTTTGAGTTATAGGTGACACTGAATAGTAATAATATTCTTCATTTCTTAGTTAAGTCTACTTAGGATAATGTTACGACTGTGCGGTTAGTTCATCACCTCGCTGCGTGATTCACAGGCCGCCTCGGGCTACCCCCTGCCTCTGTGTTAATCAGCGGTTTGCGCAACAAGAAGACAGGCAGTAACAAAGAGACCGCCTCGAACCTTCGCGGCCCACCCGGTAATGGAATTCTCGAGTAACCGTGAATCCTGGTCTGCTCTGGAAACATCCATTGAGTCACCAGCCCCGGTATATAAAGCGACCAGGCCAGCAAGGGACGGACTGTGTTTTTGAGCGAGTGTGTTTCACTGTGCGACAGAGGTTATTGTGGTGAAGTGCTGTATGAATTGCGAAACCCAGTGGACTGTTCCCTAGCCTACGGAGAGCGAAGCAGTGTGCGGTATTCAAGCATTTAGTGGTGAGTGCCAGACTATCGTAAATAACTGTAGCTTGTGTACTCAAGGAAGTGTTGCAGGTATTTCTACCGAGGACACCGGTCTCATTAGCGAGGGGTTAACTGCGTGAGCAAGTGAAAGGGTGAGTATCCTCCATAAGGAAGCAAACACGAAGAAAGACCGCTAATTGTTTCTATTATATGCTTATTGTGTGGTGTAACTTTATGACCTGCAATAAAGCTAATATTTCTTTAAAGGACCATTTGTGTTGTGCTTTACCTACTTTGATGCAATTAACGAACTTGCTACAAGGGGTAGCACGTATCAATAAGTTATATGTATGTGCTGAAGAAGAAACCAATGAGTTTTGAATCATGTACACATAGTCTGTAAAATATAGACAAGTAAGTGTGTTTAAGTATTGATTTGGCGAATATTATAACATAAGAGTTTTAAATTATTCTATCAATACGGATTTACTCAATTTGCTATTATGGCAAATACTTTCGCTTATTATGATGGTGTACTGGAAAAATAGGAAGAACTAATAGTCATGATTGCTTCGCGGGGCCTTATAGGCCTGTAACGTGTAAAATAATAACAATAATAAAGACCGATGCTCTCTAGAACATAGTGGGAATCTGTTCTGATGATATCTTGACGTGCTTGAGGCGCTCCACTTAAAGGGAATCGATAAATGGCGCCAATTGGCCAGAAAATTAAGGGAAGGGAAGAATTAATTCAAGTTTGCCAAATTTAACCCATCCATTGTCTGCGGTCTTGCAAATTGTGGTTGTCATCTCCATTAAGAGGCAGTGGGGTATGCAGATTTCTGAACCCACCCCCAGCGCTGTCACTAAACAGCCGACCCTAACGTTATCTGTGCATCAGTGGTGTTACACATTGGAGCGAAGATTAGGAACTAGGTATTTTATCTGGAGTACAAGTGGGAAACCACGAATCGTGCCCGAATCAGGGTCTGACGATTGCGAGCTCAATTCCCGGAGGAGGAAGTCAGATTTCTGAAGGACGGGTAAAATCCATGACACTCCGAGTTACTAACAATGTAACCTTTACCACTTGTCCCCCATCACTATAAACAAGGTGTATTTTATTTTTACGGTTTGATTTAATCAGGGTTGTATTCATTGTTGTCACGCATGGCTCAAATTCACTGTGTTTACAGACCACACTCGGACGTGCAGTAACTTGAAGATTGGTAGCCATGTGCTGGTCGTAACGTCATTTCATGCTCGCCAATGTTCACACCCTTCGATCATAAATCCACTAGCTGGCTGATGACGTCACATTGTGGAGAGCAACGTCTCGATCAGCTGACTGAAGGGAACTGCGGTAGTTTGGAACACTGAAATACTACACGTGATGATAGAATTGGGCTATTTATAGTGAGTTCTATTCATTGCTAAGCCAGAATGGTGTATTACTGTGTCGCGTATGGATGTAGGGAGACGTTTAAAAAAGGATCGCGCATTTCTTTCCATAGGTAAGTTAATTCATTGTAAAATAACCCTAAAATTCTTGACTTATCTACTGGCATTTCTTTAGCCTACGTTTCCTCTTAACTCCGAAACATGAAAGATAATAATTCAACATGTAAATGTCGATAAATGGACATTTATTATAAATTATTATGATTTACCATAATTTACTCTCCACTGAACAGGCCTGTATTTATGCTCGAAGGTATCAAGTATTTACATGTCCATAGACTTTTTTCTTTGTGTTTTGTTGAGACTGCTAGTGAATTCATATCTGAACATAAATATGCTTTATGTCCCTATGATGGATTATGTAGTGTGAACTACGCAATGCAGTCGTCAATCATGTTCAGTGTCAAATTGCAGGTTATGCTACAGAGGTGACGGCGTAGTCTTCGATAATAAATACGCTGAGGTAATATTTGCCATCTTATTAAACGTATGGACAGTGAGTTTGGTTGAGGACATTTTGAGATAATTCTAGGATACATTGCATCCCTAAATTAGTCTATTTAATTCTTCGTAGAATTTCAAAGTTCTGGGTTATTTTTGCGAAGGTTTCTATGATTCATGGAAAATGGAATTTAAAAGGAAACAGTTCATTGATTATAATGTTTTCCTTTGTAGCAAATGTAATGCATAGTTGTTAAAAAGCAACGCTTACTAAAGCAATAGACTTCCTTATTTCCAATTGCCCATGCTGTTTTGTTCACTTTCATAAAATACTGGAGTGGAAGGTAACGCTGAATGAGAGCTCATCGTACGATCAAATTTTCTTAAGTACCGGTACTGAAATTAGCCAAAATACATTATATAATGATGAAAAATAAATTAGGAAATGATGTAGGCTACCTAGTAATAGATTGAACTTGTTGGGAGCCCTCAGGCGTACAATCAAAGATGACCAGCTACACAAAAACAATTCTGTTCCAAAATCAGTACCGTAGGCCTAATTCAGAGTTGGATTTGTTATTAATTACGGTATTTACAAGAGGGGCTCCTGGATGTATGAGTATTACTGAACACGACACCCACTTTTAACACCAAATATGTTACATCCTTACCTTTGCTACCTTCCGGTACGTAAAGAAACATGCGATGCTTTTCCCAATGTCGTATAAATTACGAAAATGTGTGTTTAAACCCTCATTAAAAAGCATTTCCCCACCTACTCCTATCACCTTCCATTACGAGTTTCTCTGTTTACACCACAGTCAGCTGATCGAGATGTTGCTCTCACGTCACAGTACAGGCGCAGCGTGGCAATGCGCACTCTATTGTATTTATGTTGGTATCATTGTTTCGGACGAGGAAAATATTTCAAATAATAAAGAACTTACGGTACTTTTTATTGGTTTTGTCCGAGAAGGCGCCAATGTAAACTACTGTATGTGCAGCAGGCAGCTGACGGGATACGACCCCTTAAAGTATTTGATTTGATGGAGGTTGATGGTGTCAAAATCGTCATACATTTGCTGTCCGTGGTGGCAAATTGCAATAAATAATAATGTTAAGATAAATACACCGACAAGAAACCAAAACTTACGAAATTCAAACAAAAGAAATCATACAATGTAGGAATATATCCTACTACGTATCTTAGTACAATATAATAAACGCAACGCTGCATTTTATTATTATTATTATTATTATTATTATTATTGATATTCTGATCGAAGGCTGGTCCGTGCCTCTGAAGAGGCTATCCTCAGCCGGAGTTTACGTGCGGTAGGGTGGCCAGGACCTTTCCACTCCTCCTTTTCCCGCAAACAGTGCGTGGTTCCACTGAGTCGGCATTCCATCCAAGGTCCAACCACGCCCAATGCTCCTTAACTGCGGAGTTCTCATGGGATGCGGTGTTTCAACATGGCTAGGCCGTTTATGTGAGGCTACAAAAGTCACATTAAACAGTTGTTTTTGGCCTACGTCTTAAGCGAGGTTTTTTGAGGCTTGCATACATTTATAATAATAATAACTGCTGAAAATTGGGATACTACATTCGGACACTACCATGTGATCGCAAACCAAATGAGGAACGTTAAAAATTGGGATGTTATATTCGGACTCTGCCATGAGGTCGCAAACTGAATGATGAACACTAAAAATTGGGGTGTTACATTCGGACGCTGCCATGTGGTCGCAGAGCGCGCTGAGTTGGTTCCCGCTCAAAGCAGTGATGCCAACACAATACGAACTCTTCCCTTAGGCTAGGTTTGTTACTGGGGTGAAAGCTGGCGGCACGGTGTCATTAATTCAAGAGGTCGTGCTCGTATGACGTCATCATCTAATGACGTGCTTGAGCTCAGGCCGCTAATGAGCCAGGCTGTACTTCATACGGGCACCTTGAAAGTGTAGTACACTCCGATACGAAACAGTGTAGAGACCTTCAGCTGTGTCTCAAGCAATCGTTATGCTTAGGTCTACCGTTATGCGATACGGTTACGGCGTGTATGACGTCATCATGTTGTTCAGTGCATATGCACCGAGTCTGAGTTTACTCCTGGGATCTGGCGTTATGCGATACGGAGACGGCGAGTGAGTGACGTCATGCAGCAGAGTGCACCTCCCACTCTCTGTTCCCCGCGCGGGAAGCCTAAGTTTAAGGGTAATGGAGTCTGTTGAGTCTGAGTTTACTCCTGGTATCTGGCGTTATGCGATACGGAGACGGCGAGTGCGTGACGTCATGCACCAGAGTGAACCTCCCGCTCTCCGCTCCCCGCGCGGGAAGCCTAAGTTAATGGGTAATGGAGTCTGTTGAAAGAGTCCTGGCTCCTGAACCTTTCTAACATGTGTAGCATTTGTAGCTTGCGTCATTTGAAATTATATAAAGTCTAGTCTCTCAGACTGACTGTATCTTTTTGTTGTTCGAGTCTTCAATCCTTTGACTGGTTTGATGCAGCAATCTATGCCTCTCTGTCCTGAGGTAATCGTTTCATCTCTATATAGCTACCACACCTTACATCCGAGGCAATCTGTTTAACATATTCTAACCTTGGTCTACCCCTACAGTTCTTGTTCTCGACCCCTCCGTCCATAACTAAGTTTCCTATTCTTGGGTGTCTTAGTATGTGTCCTACCAACCTACCTCTTCTCTTCATTAGCAGTCGCCAGAAACATCTCTCCTCTCCCACCTCTTCGTTTGTTACCCTATCTACCCATCTGATCTCCATCATTCTCCTGTAACACCACATTTCAAACGCTTCTATTCTCCTCTTCTCTGCTGCACCAACAGTTCAAGTTTCACTTACATACAGCGCCACATCTCCAGGCAATGGCTTTCAAATATGATTGTCTAATACCAACTATTGGATACCAACAAATTTCTTTTCTGTAGAAATGCTTTCCTTGTCTGAGCCAACCTACTTCTTTGTATATCTTTGCTTTGTCCATCACTGGTAATTTTGCTTTGTAAGTATCATAAGTATCCTACTTCCTTTAGCTTTTCACCTGCCAATTTGATGTCAAGAGGGGTTTCTGATTTCTTTGAGCGGCATTCCATAATTTTTGTGTTTATTGATTTTCATCACGAATTTATTCCTTACACAAGATTACGTAACTTATTTGATTAGATTATAAACTATAGTCACTCCGTTAGACAAAACATGAAGCAGGCTGCCACCTTTAAAAGTGGTAGAAACCCACGCGGAAAGTTTACACCATTCAGGGGATTTAGGTTACCTTCCAGTTTTTTTTAAACAGTTCGGCGGAGAAGCATTAAACTAAAGGCAACGTCGCTACGAATGGTTTTGGCCACGCCTACCACAATAGTACATTATGCAACGAGCCTATAATGGCAATAATTAAGACCTGAGTATGTTTATAAAACGAGCGTAAGCGAGTTTTATAATTTCCATACGAGTGTCTTAATTACCATTATAGGCGAGTTGATACGACTGTTTATGTTCGACGATAATTATAACTTTATTATATGTTTTAACATAAATATTCATAAATATCTGTGGGATTCAGTTAATTCAGTTAGTGGCGCTGGCTTTGCTGACTGAACAGAGTGCATGCGTGGTCAAGGCACTCCGAAAGCAGAGACCATTCACTTTGCTTGCCAACACAGAAATATGTTGGATTTTGAGCGCATGAGCGTAGGTATCCTTACCTAATTGGTCATACAACTGTTTCTTGAGCACTGATTGGTGGGAGAAACTGTTTCATAATGAAAAAGTGTTATAATGAGCCTCATTATGATACAGTTTTTTAACACATAATGTTTACAGTTCGACATCGTCGAACATAAATATGGTTTCCAAATTGAAATAAGCAGTCCTTAAAGAAAAGTTCGTCGAATTGAGGAAAGACTGCACGATATAGTATAAACACATAAAAACAAGATATCAGGGAACTCACACACTGGAAGAACACAGGGGTGATTGGTCGGCCAGTTAAAAAACATCATTCAATTGGACAGCGTTGCATGGTTTCCATGGCAACAGGCTTTGCGTGTGATGGTCATGCACTCTGGTGGCCGATACGTGACAGTTCTTTTGTTGACTCTGAACTATGGGCTACGCGACAGGACGTCTTCTGCCACTGTTAACTTCCCGTTTCCTTCCGGGGTTTGCCATCTACCTAGTGTAAATATGTTTGAGTTGGGTGGTTCCTTAGTTTAGGGGCTGCGACAACGCTGTCATATAGTCCCATGTACTTTGGGTGTGTGTAGAATCTGTCTGATAACCGGTATTAATTGTGATGGCTGTATTATTAGTGTGTGTTATCTGTTTTTAATTCAAGTAAGGACTGCAGACAATAATTTCAAGTAGTTCCTACTTTTGCTACCAAATGCTACCGTCCACGACACCTATCCTGCGGACTTGGCTACTAGATGGCATCGCAGTCAGCACCTGGTGGCGAACGTTGGAACTAATAGAGCGTTGTCAATTCTAACCTACAAATTTTGGCTTCACACAAGTGTAGTTAGTGGAAGGTTCTTTTCATGCCATAAATCTATGACATGGGACCGCCGGCTTTACTTCCCCTCCGAAGGAAGGCATACTGAGGGATTTTTAACGCTCTTAAAAAATCCGACGGCTTCGGCCGGGTTTGAACCCGCTTCCTTGGGCATAGAAGCTCAGCATGCTACCGACTACGCCACCGAAGCCGCTCTTTTAAAGAGTACAGATATGGTTTCACTTTTATACGCTCTCATCAGTTCCGATCAGCTGACTGCAAGTTTCCAAGGTAGGCTCTCCTTACTACTGGGTACTGCTGTATCCAGAGCACACGCCTCTGGTAATGATGAGGTAACGATACGAAAAGCAGTAAAATCGGACATACAGTGGGATGTTTCAATGCTCTATTAGCTTCAAGCTCCTCTATGTGTATTTAATCATACATGTCGGGGATAAAACGATCGTTAGCAACACAATTTAATGAATCCTCATAATTAAATCTGGATAAATGAGAAAATATAGTAGGCTGCCATGTTGCTCTATCGTTATTCTCTTGTTTACGCAATGGCTGCCAGATTGAAATGAAAGAAACGAGTCCCATTTAATCGAAACAGAAATACTGTATCGATTAATTGCTACAAATAACGATTAACCTATTGAGCGTTTAATCGATTAATTGGTTGATTGAATAGTTTATTGTTTTGTCGATTATTCGATGTACTTCGCTTCTTTCACAGAAGCAAAACCGACATTTGAAAAAAATGAAAATCCACAGCCTGCTTCCAGTCTCCGACCGGGTCAGGAATGGAATGAATGAAGCCCCCATCTAGCGGCAAGGATATGAACTGTGCCGGCTGCCGAAGCCTGTCGCACTCCTCTGGGGCAATGATGAAATGAATGACAGATGAAATGAAATGATAGTGGAGAGTGTTGCTGGAATGACATTTTGACAGGGAAAACCGGAGTACCCGGAGAAAAACCTGTCTGCCTCCGTTTTGTCCAGCACAGATCTCACATGGAGTGACCGGGATTTGAACCACGGACCCAGCGGTGAGAGGCCGGCGTGCTGCCGCCTAAGCCACGGAGGCTACAAAACCGACATTTAATTAATTTAAAATATATTGTATCATATACACTGGCAGAAAATAAATATATTAATTGTTGAGAGTAGGTTCTCTCAGACAGCAGTCATTCGAGCTGAAGGACATGAGAGAGAAAGGTGTAAGGCAAGGCTGCAACTTATCACCCATACTTTTCAATCTTTACATTGAACAATGGTTGGTTGGTTCCTCAGATTAGGGGCTGCGACAACGCGGTCATGTAGCCCCGTGTACTTTGGGTGTGTGTAGAATCTGTCTGATAACCTACATTGAACAAGCAATGAAGGAAATTGGAGAAAAATTTAAAGTGGGAGTGAGGATTCAAGGAGAAATAATTTCAACTCTGAGATTTGCCGATGACATCGTCATCTTGGCCGACACGCCTGAGGATTTGAATGAGTTTATGAATGGTATGGACTCATGTGGATGCAGAAAAGCCGGTCTGCATTGCTCCACTTTCTGCAAATTCTGCTGCAGCGGAAAGTCCTGCGACAACCGTCCCTTGATAGTCGCTGACGAGGAAGAGGAAAACATTGACGACCCATCCACACCAATCGATGAAGACGAAGACCCTGCCGAAGAGTCAGACCTCCCGACCCCAATTGCGAAACTCCCCGGTTACTGTAGCAACCCTCCCCCTTCTTTTTTAAAGCTTTTGTTTTACTGTGTTCATTATTCCCTAATGATTAATATGTAAATAATTAATAAGTTATATAAAACGCATTGTATTGTAATCTATATTTTGTTAATACACTCAACTTTTTAAATGAATGAGTAACGAATTTGTTATCTCCTATCTATTCATATTCATACAAAAATGGTTCAAATATTATTGGGATGCACTGCTGTGTTCAAAAAATGGTTGTAATATAATGAAAACGGAAAACTTACACCAAAACGGCACTCCAGGGCTGAATCACAAAAAAAACGCATTTCTTCTAGTTTTCTTAAATTTACCCCCACTCCTACCCATTGCTCGTAAAAAAACATTTGGTACATGAATGCCAAAGGAAATTAAATTCTCTACAACTTTCATTCGATAACCTTTTGGCTGAGATCAAGTCTTCCCCCTGTTTTTGCGTTGGAAAGTGGAGCTAAAGTGAAAAATTTGCCGAATCACCAATTTTCGCCCTTTTTCGGCTTCTCGTAGGTCGAATACACTTGGTCCTACAAACAAAACTTCCACATCAAATTTGTTGGAAATTTAGTAATCTACATTTTCTTAGCTAGACATATATTCAAAAAAATGAACTGGGAATGAGATAGAGGCCAAAAACTGAAAAAGTGCCGATTTCTGACAGTTTTTTCAAGATGGCGGACGAAGCAAGGGGGTGGGGGTGGGGGTGGATTACATAAACTTGGATTAATAACTACCTCATGGTTCTAAACAACATCAACAAATTAAAAACGATCCCGCATCTGATGTAGGGTGAAGTTCGTTTATTGACTGGACTATTAGTAGTTCACTTATCTTTAATCGCTGTAGTGGATGACAAGGTAACACTTTTCAGGAGTATGTTATCTTTCCCTGGCGGTTGCTTGTTAATTATGTGGAATTACTTGACGGTTACAAAGCGTTCGGGAAGGTTATGAAAAGCTATGAATAGTGCTGGACAATGTATGCATGTATAACTCTTATAGATGAACGATATACATAAATGTATCAAACGTTTTTTAATAGAAAGATATTCACGAACATAATATTGTATGGTCTTCGTTTCACTGCTGGTGTGGTAGTCATCTTGTCTTCATCACTGAATCTGTATTAATGCTGGAATTCATTTACCACTTGTCTTCATAGAAGGTATTGATATGAGTCGTTAGTCGGTGCGAGTGTATTCCGCAGATCTCTTCTATAAACGTATTAATTTCTGTTCCGCCCCTTAAAACAAACAATAACTAAGTAATACTTTCACTGCAAGTTTTTTAAAATCTAATTAAACTCATGTCACTGCTCATGTCCACATAAGTTACTCACAACGAAGGTCACAGGCTATAAACTCAACTTACTGAACTCTTTGCAGCTATTAAAGACACAACAAATCCTTGAATCCTAGTTCGAGTTGATTTTTGTTACGAGTACCGGTAACTTCAATATGTAAATAGGTTATCCATAGCTGGCGTAGTTTTGTAAATCTACACAGTATAATTTACCGAGGTTGAAAACACACGGAACATCTAAACTGGGTCCATTTCGAGAAGATTGATATAAAATATCGCATTTCTGCTGCTTATGAATTGCTCTCGACTTAAGGTACGTCCACACCAAGATGTTTTCGTTAACTTTGTTAATGAACACTGTTCATGAACAGTGTTCATTAACTTTGGTGTGGACTAGCCTTTAAACGTACACGCACCGTCAAGCACTACAGTGCTTACGTCACAAAAGGATTAGGTTTACGTGCCATGGCCTGTCTTTCTCGTTGGCCATGCGCCGTAACCGTAACGCATAACGTTGGACCCAAGCATAACGACGAAGTCGACAAGATCATTTGAAATGATAAAAAGTAGGTTGGCTCAGGCAAGGAAAGCATTTCCACAGAAAAGGAATCTGTTGACATCAAATATAGATTTAGGTATTAGGAAGTCATTTTTGAAAGCCTTCGTCTGGAGCGTGGCGCTGTATGGAAGTGAAACTTGGACTATTGGTGCAGCAGGAAAGAGGAGAATGGTTGGTTGCTCAGTTTAGGGGCTGCGACATTGCGGTCATTGAAGCGTTTGAAATGTGGTGATACAGGAGAATGATGAAGATCAGATGGGTGGATAGGGTTACAAACGAAGAGGTATTAAGACTAGTGGGAGAGGAGAGATGTTTCTGGCGACTGCTAATGATAGAGATGAAACGATTAGCTCAGGACGGGGAGGCACGGAGGGCTGCTTCAAACTAGTCAAAAGACTGAAGACTCTAACAACAACAGGTACTCCTGCCATTTCATAACTTTCACAAGGCAGATTATTGAAATTATATTATTTATGATTCACAAACCTTCCTGGGAGTCATTAGAAGTTGATTTCAATTTGAATTGTCTCTGCTGCACCGGAAATATTTCTTTTATTACGTAAATAAAGCATTTTTGTTAGTGTTCATTTCACGGCACGGCCTATTGTGAATATGATGAGTGTATCTGTGGACAAAAAGTTATTATCAAAGGCAGTCTCTTAAGTTCGTAAGAATAGTCTTAATTTTTTTTCTGAGCGCGACTATGACGGCAGTAAGCATTAGCAGCAAGAAAAGAAAACTTCAGACATTGGGACATTGAGGTAAAGTACAGCCTTTTATTTTACCTTATTGGGAATCGGCAGTACATAGCATGATGATGTGTATCCTTTATTTGTGATATTTGTGTGTAGATTTAGCGCACGTTATGTTATGTTGTATTTTCGGAAACATAGCAATTACCATGTGCTTGCGCTAGGCCTCCCAAATGACAGATGGGCGGTGTTGCCAAACCTTATGACACGGCTTGAGTATTGTAGACGGCGATGTGCATTAAGAGACAGAAGGTCAACACTCCGAGTACCTAAAATCAGTTTCCCTCGTCTATTCTGATAAGTCAGGTGTACAAAAATCACTACCAAATGGCAAAAACCTTTTTTTTTCATTTACCAGAACGTTTGTATACATTCTACAATACTTATAAAAATAATTATTAACGTAACCCCATTGGTTGAAAATTTCGTTTTTCTTCGATACTCCACTTGTATAAAAAAAAATTGAAACTCAAAAACTGAAAGCCTTAATGTTCTTGGTACAGGTCTTTTAGATCAAAGTATTTTCATAAAATATTTGGCAAAATTTGAATCAAACATATAAGACCAGGAAGCTTTTGTTGAATATAAGCTAGTGGTATTAAACATTTGGTAGGCACTGAAGATAAATAATGAAATGAATAAACTAGATAACTAGATACATTCAGTAATTAAATAAATAGATAAATAAATACTCGTAAATAAGATAAATGGATAATCAATTACATAATTAAACAGATACATAGATAAGTAGATACGTATGTCAATAGATAAGTACCGTATATAGATAGATAATTAAATAAATTGATAAGTAAATCAATTAATTTAGTTCTTGAAAAGCCTGTCCAGCATGATTGCCAACAAGTGCGATGTAAACATTTACGCCCTCCGGGTGGGATAGCGCTCAGCAGGTAGGCTATATGGAGCATAAACAACTTGAAGTATTTATGTACCGTGTACATGAATGATGTTTGCTACAGCATGCAATGGATACATAATACACAATTGAGGTTTTCCCCCATGCGGTTATACCAAACATGAGAGTGGTCGTGGGCCATCCCTCTCCAAAAAACATGAGAGTTAAATTAACTAAAACATGTGAAAAAACAAACAAACTAAAAACCTCTTTCTAATTAGCTTAAGAATGACAGTACATAATTATTGTCACGTTCAACTACTGACAAGATTGTTGGCGAGACACGGCAAAACCCAGTATAATAATATCATGAAGTACTGTATAATAATATTCCATGAAAACATATTGACAGATACTGTATGTCTTCAAAACTTGCTGTCCATTTGTTGGGTCCACTGAGTGCAGATGAAGGCGTCTTCTTGTTAGTACAAAGCAAATAAACAAACAAACAAAGAACCCCATTTAACCTTGGTGTGGCAGTGAAGTGGCAGTGATAGAGTAGTGGTGCTAGAGTCACTGAAATACAGAGTCGGGACCTCGATACAAACTTGTCTACATTGGCAGGCACAATTATTCAATGGAGCAGTATGATAGCTTATAGTAGAGTTTAAAAATGCATCAGTACTTAGCTGCGTAATCCTTTATCGTATTCTCGAAGATATTAGTTTTCTTTTGTATAATTACGGTATTTCACAGAATTATTCAATAATTAATTCGTATAACAATAAACTTATCTAGGCTTGGGTGCCAAGTTAGAAGAACTCTCGCGTCGTATTGATCGTTTCCGTTTTAGGCCATTGAAGACCTTTCAAGCACAGTAGAACCTCATTAATCCGGACTAATCAGGACTCTAGGTAGTCCGATTAAATTAAAGACTGGATTAAACGAAATTACCTATGAAATGAGCCAAGGTTAAGGTATTCATAAATTTCCATAATTTTAAAACAATCCTTTTAATTTGTTTAATGCTTAACTAGAATATCAGTAAAGTAAGTTATGTCATCATAATGATTAATTTAAAATTTAAGGGGTGTCCAAATTTTTTTTGTTAAGAAAATTGGCATCATATTTTGAGACCACCTAGCAACAACCACAATTAATTATTCAATATTTCCTTCACACAACTATTAACATTAGTATTGTTGATGTCCCCTACTAAATGTATTAGTTTATCGCCAATATTTTATGATTTAAATCAGTCATAATGGTTCTGTATTGATTTTCTTATACAGTTTTAAAAAAGTTTATATTTCCGCCTGAATCAATAATTTAATGAAAAAAATATTAACAAAGTTGTTCTTGGAAACTGTCCGGATTAAACGAAGTCCGGTCCGGATTAACGAGGTTTTACTGTGGTTTGGGGGAGGTCTTGACTCTGTACACAGCGACTCTGTTGCGGTGCTACTTACGTCCGGACAGTGGGTGCATTAGAGTTGTGTGCGAGGAGGCTGCAGTTGCACTCTGCTGCTTTGGCTTGCTAACCTTGGTGTTACTTTTAGCAAACTCCAGGCGGATCGTTTGGGGCATATCAGGATCGAACCTGACACCCTGCTGCAAAGAAATGGCCGTACTAACCAGAGATAGACAAGAGTTATGTGCTGCTGAAGACATTACAGAATAAATTCATCAGATACGACACAGACATTCTGACAGTTTTCCCTTAGATCTTCAGTACCAACCTGACGAAGGGATGGGGCAGTGTGAGTAGAGTCAGCTAGATGCCCCATTCATGGCCGGATTGGGCCACAGGAGAAGGTAAAACGCTCTCTAAACATTTTCGAGTAGAGTTTGAGGGATTTGTTTTCAATAACTTTTAATTTTGTTTCATTCTTCGCAATGTTCAACTATTAATTATAAAATTAAAATATATTTAAACAGTTAAATGTATAATCTTAAAAAAATAAAAATAAAATCGAAATTATAATATCAAATTTCAATTCATACTTCAATTTTAAATTTCGAAATTGAAAATTAAAAATTAAATTCGAAATTAAAAATCTGAAATAAGTGAATAAATATTCAATTTAGTTAAGATTACTTTACTTGAATTAATTAATTAATATATTTACACAGGAATTGTTTTCATTATACATTTTTAATTGTATTTACTGCAGGTAGCAAAGAAGGTCCGAGAGGTTAGGGTCCGATGGTGGTGAGAAGAGAGTAGGACTACGTGGGGAAATGCGTTTGGAAATTGAGGGGGGTCAAGGAGGAGAGGAAGACCCAAAATGGGGCGGAAAGACGAGGTTGTAGGGGACCTGAGAGAAAAAGGATGGTTACTTAGTTATTGTTGTTTTAAGGGGCGGAACTACGAGGTCATCTTCCCCTAAGAAGGATAGAAGAAATAGGAAGCATGGGATAGACATTTATGGAAGAGAAATATCCAGCAAAGTAACGCTGATCCTACGTGATGCGGGAAAAGACTGAGATACAGAAGGTGAAGAAGAAGAAAAGAAAAAGAAAACAAAAAAGAACGAGAAAGAGTGAGAGAAAAAAGAAAAAAAAGAGAAAGAAAATAAAAAGGAGAAAATGAAGAAGAAAAAGAAAACAAATTGGAGAAAAGAGAAAAAAGAAGAAGCAAAAAGAGAGAGAATAAAAAATAATTAGTAGACTGTAAAGCGTAGTTTGTGATTACAACTGTTGAACAATATTTATATTTTAAATGTTTCTTTGATGATTATCACCCTAATAAATGCAATGCACCTTCTAGTAATAAAAAAAGCAGATAATTAATTGCTCGAATTTTAGGACATTTTCATTTATTTTTCAAAACTTCACATAATTATGTAAATGAACTGTTTGAATAAGTAATCTTAACTGAATATATTTATTTTAATTATATACATTTAACTGTTTAAATATATATATTTAAATTTTATAATTAATAGTTTAACATTGCGAGGTATAAAACAACTAAAACTTATTGAAAACAAATCCTCAAATTCTACTCGAAAATGTTGGGAGAGCGTTTTATTTTTTCCTATGGCCCACTGCGGTGAAATATTCAAGGAACTTGAATGGGGCATCTACTCTTCTACTCAAACAGATGACGCCCCATCCCGCGGCCTCCCTTTGTAAGTTGTATTATTTACTTTCGAATAACTAAAATCATAATAAATATCCTTGGATTCATTCACTGCGTCACGAATGAGCTAGATCTGATTCAGACTCTCGTCTACAGATAGCGCGCCACTCGCGTTTACAGAGAACAAGAGGGAGCAGCTGATGTACTAATGTTGATTTCAGGTTATGTTAGTTCATTGAAGTAAGAAGTCACGTCCAGAGGTTCGGAATCCACGTAGAAATGAGGTCTTGTTCCTTATAATCGTTAGGCTTAAGAGCAAAGTACGATTACAAGCCATTTTGTTGTTTTGATATAAGTCAATACAGTACATCTGTGTACACATGCACACTGCCATTGAACAGGGACGTATACGAAGTGCATATACAATGCAAATGTTACGCACTCGTCATCATACCTCGGTAACTATGGACGTAGTATTAATTTTATCACGAGGGTTGCTTTTAGTTTATAGGCAAGCGATAAAACAGTTCACAACACAAACGTGAAACATGAAATGTACGCTCTTTGATACATTCAGAGGGATATGTGTTTGAGAAATTTTCGATTTTTTGTAGGCCTATTTTTAGCGGTAAAAATAGGGTTGAATATTTCGTTAAACATGCGTGTGTCTCTGGAACTGCTAAACGATAAATGCTCTTCTGACATTCTGCAGAGAACGAGAGGGAGCAGCCGATGTACTAATGTTGATGATTTCAGGTTATGTTAGTTTGTGTTAGTTCATTGAAGTAAGAAGTCACGTCCAGAGGTTCGGAATCCACGAATTCCCTGTTGACGAGAGTCGCGTCTGATGTAGCTCATTCATCCACTAATCATAAACCGTTATTTTAGGGCCCTTAAGGTATCATTTGGCAGCACACGACAGAGACAAGCGACCGAGACAGACGACAGCGACGAGAGACGGAGACAAGTCAACGTGTCGCCGCTCCCGTAATTTGATGACGACCGAGACTGACGACACGCCTAGACTTACTGTGCAGTAGGTGTTTATTGGGATGTGCGTGCACATATTCTTTGAAAAATGGTTACGAAAAATATTCTAATGAAAAAGTTCCTCGAAGAGGAAGAAGACGGTGATGTGTTGCTGTTTTATTTGTTGCGAAAGAAACCAAGAAAACCTATGAGTTCAATATTCAAAACCAGACGCGAAGAAGGCTCTTTCTGTTTGTTAATAAAGAATAAAGATATTTCCATCTTTGTATGACTGAACTTCAGGATCGAACAGCGATGGGTTATCTCCGACTAATTCTACTAATATCTCGTCTTCTTCACCAGTAAATTTTAATTCCGACATTTTATCACTTCATAAGACACGTGCCGCGTCCGCTTGTCGCGAGACACTACTGCTCTGAGAGCGGTCTCCAACGGTTTGTCTCGGTCGCCGATCTGTGCCGCCTGTCTCCGTCTCGAGCTCTCAAATGTACTTCATATGGTTGAATGGGAAGCAGATCGAAGCGACCTGTGTCGGTCGCTTGTCTCTGTCGTGTGTAGCCAATGGTGCCTTTACGATATGAAGTGGGATCGGCGAACATGCCTGCATCACGCAATTGGATTCTGTGACCTATTCAGAGAACAAGAATACGGAAATATATAGTTGTTTCCGTTTAAACTCTTTGGTATCCAATGTATTGTAGAACAGAGCCTAAGAAGATATACTGAAATATATTGAGTGCACTGTTCTGAGCATGCGCCATAAAACAAAACACTATATAATTGTGGCGATAGGCCGGATAGGTCACTGACTCAATCAGTCGAAAAGAGCGATGAGGCCCTTGGGGTCGCTGGACTGTCAAAATGTCTACATCGGAGTGCAGGTTGGTGACATAGGGTGCTCCAAAAATCGTGATGCCTCGTCTCCTCCATGCAATATCTGTACAAAACTAAAGTTACTTAGTAAGAAGTGAGTAAGCTTTATCATCTCAGATATACTTTCATACAGCATGATTCAAAATTACAATACTAATAATAATGTTTATATATATATTACACCAAAATGTGGCAGAAAAATGAGATTGCAGGTCATTCCATAGATCAGCACAAAACCATACCGTACCTAAAATTGTGTTTCCTCTTGTTAGCAGTAAGAGGGTAATTGAAGTCGCTAACAACTCAAAGTTATTGAAAGCATTTCAGAGTATATCTAATGTCTGTCCAGAGTTAGCCCGTTATAGGATAGTGGTCTATATATTAACCACCCGCTGTAAAGGCTAATCACAGGCTGTTTAAAGCCAACAGCAACACAGAAGTTGCATTCACTTGCAGGCATAGCCCCACCTGATATTAGACGTGAGGTGGCCGCTAATATCGAGAGACATAAGGTTTGCAACATCTTAGCCCATCCCCTTCATGGTCATCAGCCACCTTCAGCTCGACTGAAGTCCAGGAAAAGTTTTCTACAGTCTTCTACTCCACTTGATTCTAATCCAAAAAAGGCTAGGGTTAAGCTATGGAATCAAATGTATCCTGAGCATCCGGAACTTGTTGAAATTGAAGAAAAATTACCACCTGGTCACGAAGATGGATGGTGTACCTGTAAGTCCTTAAACAGACTGCGCACCGGTGTAGCAAGATCTAAGGACAATCTCATGAAATGGGGAATCTTGCATGATGTGGACACACTGTGTTAGTGCGGAGAAGAACAAACTTCTAGGCATTTCCTGAACTGTCGTCTATGCTCAGACTCATGCACAGGGTTGGATCTGGCATTGGCTAGTAACAATGCTGGCAATGTAGCCAAATACCGGTCACAACTCGTGTAATATTGTATATATTATCATGTAATAGCTGATTTCTCCTGTTTCATTTCTCTTGCTCTTGTGTTATACGTTATATGCAAGTGCTTCATTATGTGATTATTTTTTAGTTTCATATTGAATTTCTTGTTTGTATATTTTGGTACCTCTGACACGAATAAAAAACCTGCTGTAAATAGAGTTTGTAGACTATTATGAAAGGTAATAAGTTCTGAAGATTAAAAACATTAAGTCAATAATAATTTGTACTATTTATTGTACCGGTTTCAGGCACGTTGTGCCCTTGAACAGCGCAAATAATGTGAATACAGAAACAAGACTGACAGTACATGACAAATTTACCATCAAGGAAGGTTGTTTTCTAAAATATTTCTAATAAATTAATCGTCTAAAAGCTAAAAAAAACAAAAAAACATGTAGGCCTACACTAAACTTTAAAAAAAAAACAGATCTGTTACAAAAAATATGTTAATTAATTTTTCTAACAGATCTGTTTTTTAAATTTTAGTGTATGTGTTTTTTAGTTCTTTTTTTTTACCTCTAGACGATTAATTTATTAGAAATGTTTCTAAGAATGAAACGTTTTCTTTTGCCCTCAAATTGAGCGTACAAATGAAACGTTAATTAGTGCCCCATGTTGGTAGCGACAAATGAAACGTTTTGCTAGCTCCTAACTGTTGGGTGATAAATGTAACTGTTTACCTTTGCCTAAGCTATGTTGTTTTAATGGGCGCCAAGACCTCAATGCAATGTTGAAATCTAAATTTGTATTTAACAACGTCTAGCTCTGGCAGAACACCTTCAAGACTCTATTCACTCAGATCGTGGTATGATTTGATCATTAACCCAACAAACAATTGTATCAGGAGAAGGAATTGGTCTATATCTAATGCTACCTACTGAAAGCAAAGATTGCATTGTAAAAGAAATGAATTTATTATATAAAACAAGTATAGCAAAATTAATAATAATAAGTATAAAATTTAAATTGGAGCGTTGTGATTTGAATATTACCGATAGAAAATTACGTGAAAACGGAGTCTGATAAATTGATTTTACTCTTATTTCCAAGCTATGAAGTTACTGAAATATGAAATGTAAAACAAAGAAAAATGAGAGATTGCGTATTTCTGCGTCATTTGCGCTTACCATTGGAAATTGCCAATGCATTTCCCTCGTACTTGCTGATGCTGTGAGCTTCCCACAGTCTCCTGGACGTCGTCATCTCCGTCGGAATTTGATGATATTCTGGTAGCTTAGATAATTCTATGGTCCGTACCTCGGACCCAAACACTCGTACAACCAAGTTTTACAAAAGTTCGTCGCTAACTCCACTGAACATCGGAGCGACACGCACTCGCATCCATACTCGTCAAGTATTTCACAGATAGTCCTTGTTTCACGGCGCGTCGAACGTTATATTCACCTGTCGGCTCCCCCACTCCGGAGCAGTCTCCTAGCTTACGTTGTCTCCGCTGATTGGCTGAGCACGCCGCCACTTCCCCTCCTCCGGTTCATTACACTCCGCGGGCGAGAGGGAGAAGTCGTTTTCCGTTTCAACAATTCGCCTCTTCTAGACGATGCGACCCAAGATTGCGTCATGCATCTCGACAGGAATCAGCTTGTATTAGAATTCCCAGTGAGTCACGTCTCTCGATATACCCTAACTGACGAAAACTCCGTAAAATTCCGTAATCAGATAATTTTCTATGATATCGTCGTTCGTAATAATTTGCTGGATAGCGTTTTCTAAGACATAGAAAACCTATCTGAATGCTAATAATTTTTATAAAATGCTCCGAAAATACCTAAATAATAATTATAATAAATTAATAATAATAATAATAAATTAACATGAAAAATTCTCTTGGCTGAACAATTTGCCGCGTAAATAAATATAGAATGGCTTCCTACTGACTTATGCCAGTTGCATAAAACCCCTCGAAAAACACGTTACAAGAACAACCTTCTTTCATGGTAACATTTTTCATGGGTTCTCTTTCGAAGACAAGACAGTCAAGCAAGGGATTGGGAAGATCCACAGAAATGTAAAATTCTGAAGCCATTCTTTCAGTGTTGCCAATACAAACTGTCAGTTGTAACTCTTCAGTCGGTCAACATGAAATTAGCCAGTGACTGGGCGGGATACAATGTAGCCTAACACTCCTGGAAAGAATACGTCTTGTAATAACTACAGTATGGCCACTGTTGCCTCATTATAACAGTGATCGTAACTAGTACATGTGCAGGAGTGTTATTTATTTATTATTATTTTTTCTTTCTTCGAATTTGGCCAACTATGGACCGCAAAGAACTTAAGACTTTTTGGCGTTTCTTCTTTTCTCCTCCCAGAACCTCTTTATGCGTTCGCTTCTTTTCTTTCTCTAATCATCGGAAATGATCCGTTTGGGCCTCCTCATTATTCATATATTATATACATTACTAGCAACCCGCCCCGGCTTCGCCCGGTATCTAAAATGGTTTACCCAGCGTAAGCTTAAAAGGCGTATTTTTTCGATTTCAATGAACTACGACCTATATTCGTTTCCCGTCTCGCAATGATGGGTTAAAGCTGAGCAGCTGAAAATAGTTTCTTTTTTTTAAGAACAAATACAATATATAAAAACAAATATAAATCCTAATGACCTGAATGATGTACAGATTGTAGGTGCAGATGTAATACACACATTAGAAGAAGAAAAGTAGGAAATTTCTTATAAACTTGTGATATGTACGTGGAAAGATGATGAATGGTAAAACATTCGGCAAATTTTCAAAATTTTCTAAAAATCTCTTATGATAAGAATTTGGACACTATAAAAGCTACTTTTGGTTGCCACAAGCATGCCTTTACTGTGATACGAGTATCATTTGTAAAAAAAATACTTGTAGCAGGTTCAACAATCGAATGAATATTTGCCATTTAATTCCTCTATTAAGCTGGAACTCCCCTCTTATATTTGAATGACTAAGTCAACACTGAAAAATGGCTTCCAACACGATAATTCCCGGCCGCCACTGCACTATACAAAGTACACGAACAGTAGGGTTTTGTGCTGTCTTAGAGTTAGTTAGTCTATGGTTGCGAAGAGCT
Organism: Meconema thalassinum; assembly: GCA_946902985.2. NCBI lineage: Eukaryota > Metazoa > Arthropoda > Insecta > Orthoptera > Tettigoniidae > Meconema > Meconema thalassinum. The sequence continues at coordinate 26,764,389 of OX336401.1, forward strand.
AGTAATATACAATACATAGGGGCAGGAAGATCTGGTGGTCTTGTCACCTAACTGGGTCATGGAGAGGCAGGCCAATACATAGTCAGTTCATGGGCTCCTCAATGGAATGTGGTTGGATATAGCCAATGAGAACAGGGGGCCGTCCACATAACGTCGTAATTTTTGGTCGATTTTCGACACCCCCACTCCACATCCTCTTGTAATACGTAGTCACAACTAACATTTATGATTTCATCTCGATTTATCCACATAAATAAATGAAACACGAAACAACACAGTGAGAGACATCAGTTAGCCTACTGTAAACCATAAAACGCTGCAGTTGCTTTGGGGACACAAAAACTATAAGATATGTACGAACAATTGACGAAAGTCCTACTTTAGTTTTCATCAAAAATATCTTTTGAACTGCCTATGATCTGAATAGAAGTATTCTTTGAACAAGATAGGCTTCTGCTAATTTTATAAGTAACGCAAAAATGACATTTGCTTTCAACTTGAAAGGTACACATTAACCATTTTAAATAAATGGTAAATAGATATGGATTGATACAATTGATGAATTGAATATCCGCCTGATCAATACTAACAATTCAAACCATCTTTAGTAGCCTACATGCATCGTATCCTCCCCTTGTAAGAGACGTTGTTTAATGAAATATTAAACGACGTACATGTTTCGAAATATCAATGATTCCATCCTCAGCGTGAAAAATATTACATCTTAAAAACTAGTTAAACATTGTAAAAAAAACCGGATATCCTTACAAACAGTGTAAATTTCAATTGATGAAAAATTTGTAAATATATGAATTGGGGTGCAATTAGAGAAACTACTTTAGAACGACGGTTTACTAGCCTTCTCACATATCTACTTCGAAAAAAGAGGTCTCCTATTAATATATTTTTCGTAATACTAATAGAATTCAACATAGTATTTTAAAAACAGAACGGTGCCCTACTCATAGACTTCGCATGTGCTGCCGTCTATAGAGAAACGCAGAACGGTCGAAACTTCACTTTCTAGTTTTGTTCCATGCCGATATTCCTGGCCACTAGCTGTTCAGATGATCGGGAAGGCAGTGACTTTATGAATGTCGATCAAAAGTTGCAGCCATTACAAGCGTTGCTCAACCAAGCTCAACTCTTATTATAATGTGTAGAGACTCTACCGGAAGCATTAGCACATAGGCTACTTATATCATGAAAGATTTGGCAGATTCTAGTCCAATGCCATATATTGAAAACCTAAAAGAAGAATAGTCTTTCTTATTGTAATCTTTGTCAACAGCAAGGAACGCTTCCGATTGGCCCAAGTTGAGTCTGCCTTTGATGGGTTTTGGCTGAACTAACGGTACACATGAGTTCTTACTAGCGTACTCTATACAAATGAAATCATTGGTTAACATCCTGTCTGTTAGGTAGTCAGCCCGAAGGCGGGTTGGATCCTCAAAAAGTGCCGCCGTTAGGTTATGTGGGTAGATACCCACAAAAACCCAAGGCAGCGCTATATTGAGGCGTACTAGGCAAGAAGATGAGTGAGGTAGTTTGCCATTGCTTTCCTCAATGAGTCAGAACAGCAGTACTAACCCTATGAGTAGGACCTTTCACAGCGTCCACAGGCACTGACTGTGCCCTGAATGCCATTAATAAGCACCACCCATACCTCAGTAGCTTCCATATAATCACAGCCATGAGTGAGACTGAGACATCGGTGAAAAGCCACAATCCAAGATCTTGTAATTTACACTAGACGGTGAATTCTAAACAATGTGCAAACCCGGTCTCCATCTTTAGAATGAAAGAGGCAGAAATCCTAGGGCAATAGGCCTACATTATAAATACCTACACTATTACAAGAGTTAAATTGCGCAACGCGAAGTGCTAGTTTATCAACTCAAATATCACGGCCTACTTTATGACCGAAGTGCATGTTTGGGAGCCAAGCAATATACATTTGCTGGAAATCTATTTTTCCGGTCATGAACTACTCAAATGATCAGGAAGGCAGTGATTTCTGTGGGTGAGATATCAATGGTGATCTTGTAATATGCAAGGACTGTAGATGCACTCTAAAGTGCGGGCAACGAGGCAGCATGCAAGATATTAGCTTTAGGATATCTACCAGTCTTAAAGATGGAGCTAGACGTCACTATATGTTTGTATCTAGTATAGTGTAACTTCCAGGATGTTTGGTCGACATGTACGAAGACAATGTCACGTTTCATGGATGTTGCAATTTCACTCCCGAAGCTCTTAAATGTTTTATAGCAAGGACGCCATTTTATAGGACCTCCATTGTATTCCATGACTAAGGTAAGGGCAAGGACGCCATGTTGTAGGATCTTCATTCTATTCCATGACTAAGGTAAGGGCAAGGACGCCATGTTGTAGAACCTCTATTCTATTCCATGACCAAAGTAAGGGCAAGGACGCCATGTTGTAGGACCTCCATTCTATTCCATGACTAAGGTAAGGGCAAGGACGCCATGTTGTAGGACCTCTATTCTATTCCATGACCAAGGTAAGGGCAAGGACGCCATGTTGTAGGACCTCCATTCTATTCCATGGCCAAGGTAAGGGCAAGGACGCCATGTTGTAGGACCTCCATTCTATTCCATGGCCAAGGTAAGGGCAAGGACGCCATGTTGTAGGACCTCCACTCTATTCCATGACTAAGGTAAGGGCAAGGACGCCATGTTGTAGGACCTTAATTCTATTCTATGACCAAGGTAAGGACAAGGACGCCATGTTGTAGGGCCTCCATTCTATTCCATGACCAAGGTAAGGGAAAGGACGCCATGTTGTAGGACCTCCATTCTATTCTCTGACCAAGGTAAGGGCAAGGACGCCATGTTGTAGGACCTCCATTCTATTTTATGGCCAAGGTAAGGGCACGGACGCCATGTTGTAGGACCTCCATTCTATTCCATGACTAAGGTAAGGGCAAGGACGCCATGTTGTTGGACCTCTATTCTATTCCATGGCCCAGGTAAGGGCAAGGACGCCATGTTGTAGGACCTCCTTTCTATTCCATGGCCAAGGTAAGGGCAAGGACGCCATGTTGTAGGACCTCCACTCTATTCCATGACTAAGGTAAGGGCAAGGACGCCATGTTGTAGGACCTCTATTCTATTCCATGACCAAGGTAAGGGCAAGGACGCCATGTTGTAGGACCTCTATTCTATTCTATGACCAAGGTAAGAGCAAGGACGCCATGTTGTAGGACCTCCATTCTATTCCATGACCAAGGTAAGGGCAAGGACGCCATGTTGTAGGACCTCCATTCTATTCCATGACCAAGGTAAGAGCAAGGACGCCATGTTGTAGGACCTCCATTCTATTCCATGACCAAGGTAAGAGCAAGGACGCCATGTTGTAGGACCTCCATTCTATTCCATGACCAAGGTAAGGGCAAGACCGCCATGTTAGAGGAATCACCATGGTAGAGACTATGTTAGGTATCTTACGCACCTGCAAGTCTTGCTTAGCCGCCTCAGCGCCTTTTCGGGTATTGAACGTAACGAAACCGACGGGCTGAAACACACATCAACAACATAATTAAGACACTAACCTGGTGGCAACGTATAGAAGATGATTACGATGTTAGGTTGGACTCACCGAAGCTGTCTTCCCATTCTTGCTCGTCACCTTCAGCAGCGATCCCTCGTAGCCCTGAGAACAACCAGAGAGGTTACACGATAACATATCTGCAAAGTAGACATACCAACTTGAAACTGAAGAACGGAATGCTGAGGTAGTACGGCTTGTTTTATAATGTGATGATGATGATAATTGCTGTTTTATGGGGCCTAACATCTAGGTTATCGGTCCCTAATGGTTTGGGTGATAGCGAAAGATGAGATTGCAATGTTAGGCTATAGCTAAAATCATACTTACAACTAAAACTAGCATACTAGAAGAAGAAATGAAAAACAAATGGAAAATAAGGCAAAGAAACGACACGAGGAAAAGAAATGCCCTCAACCCTCGAAGAATGAGGATTGAGGGACTTGGAAGGAAGGAGAGCCATGAAAGGCAGATAGGAGAGGATCCGCAACCAGAAGCAATGGAAAAAGGGGGGAAAACCGGACCCAGCTCAGGAATCCCTCGGGGTCGCCAACTCCCGAACCCACCAGCCGTGACCCCCTGAGGGTGTAGCACTATCCAGGGTGCACCAGAAGTGGTGGGGCTACATACACCCTGCCTCATTGAGGGCCTTGAGCAGAAGGCAAGAGATAACATGAAAAGAAAAAGAAGGCTGACCCCTCGCAGAAGGAGGGTATCAGGAAAGATGAGACAAGGGCCAATTAAGAGGGAAAGGAAGAGACTCCCTAGGCCTCGGATACCCTAATACTGTCGGAGAGAACAAGAGTTTACCAAGGAAGGATGACAGGAAAGAAGACGGAGATGAGCCCGGCACAAGTAAGTGGAAGCAATGCCGGACTCAGCTGGGGTCCCGTGGTCGCCAACCCATGCCCCTCAAGTTGTGAGCCCCTGGGGGTGTATTATAAAGTGTTTGGATATACAAGTTGAGTATTGTAAATACATTCTACATGCATGCACCTCGTCACGTTGCTCTAGGCGCGTACGATAAAACGATGACAATCGGCTGGTTGGAACTGAATAGCAAAGGGATAGTTGCTTTCTTACATTGTGCTGTCGCGAGAAAGGGGCCCGTCTTTGAGGGTAGCTTGAAGCTCACCAACACTTTTGTATTGCTACTCCAGTCTGCAATTCTCGCTCATTCACACGGGTCACAGAAAATTACAGAGGTTATTCATCAGTAGGGCTCGGATTTTTAGGTAAAGAAATATTTCTTTTTATGTAAATACATATTTTAAGCATTTTTTCTATAAATACATAAATTCCTGATTTTCACTTATTAGCGCATAAAAGACATAATATTTACATATTTTTAAAAATCAGTATGATATATATTTCTGTTTATTGCATATTTTTGTTCTGTGTTACTTCAACGGGGAAGAACCTGCGAGCTGCCGAATCTTCATGCAGAGCGTATGTCAGCTTGCAACTGTGTTATTCCTAACTTGTCGGCCAGTGCCACTCACATTGGAAGCCGGGGATTTTCCTTGTTCATAGCCATATTGCACCACGTGCTAGACCTCCCCCATCTACCTGGAACCAGTGTCACTCACATGCAGTTCATTTCTAGCACTGTGAAGACGTGTAAGGCAGTTCTACGGAGCCTAAAGTAAAAACAACTACAAGTTATCGTCTGTTGCAGAATTTAACGATAATTTTACTTCTGATGGGGGCGTTCCGTTCTGCCAACCATGTGGGAAAGCAATCAAGGCTGAACAGCGATCTCAAGTTACACAACACCTCAAGGGCAAGAAACATATTGCCGCAGTTTCGCGCCTTCAGAAGAAGTGTTGCGCAATAATCGTCGGTCATTTGTGATGGACAACCTGAAGATGTATCTCGTTGTGTATTGTAAAGCTTCAGCAGTCAGTGAGGCAAGGCATAAATTGCATTCGTGAGCACTGCATATTGTTTATATTCACATTAATATACTAAATTATAATTACATATTTTTACTTTTTTGTCACATATTTCAGGTATTTTTAATACATAAAAAATAAATATTTTCCCGATTTTTAGCACCTAAAAATCCGAGCCCTATTCATCAGCTTTGTTTTCGGTTGGTTCCTCAGTTTAGGGGCTGCGACAACGCGGTCATGTAGCCCCGTGTACTTTGGGTGTGTGTAGAATCCGTCTGACAACCGGTGTTAATTGTGATGGCTGTATTAGTGTGTGTTATCTGTTTTTTAATTCAAGTAAAGACTACAGACATTTAATTTTCAAGGAGTTCCTACTTCTGCGCCAAACACCACCGTGAACAAACAACTAGTTCTAAACATGGTTACTAGATGCCACCGCAGTCGGATCCTGGCGACGAACGTTGGAACCTAAGAGAGTTAGTCATATCTAACCTATAATTTAGCTTCACACAAGTGTAAATAGAGGAAGGTTCTTTTACATGCCATAAATCTACGACATGGGCCCGCCGGATTCACGTCCCCTCCGAAGGAAGGCATACTGAGGGATTTTAACGCTCTTAAAAATCCGACGACTTCGGCCGGGTTTGAACCCGCGATCTTGGGCTTAGAAGCTCGGCATGCTACCGACTACGCCACCGAAGCTGCTAGCTTTGTCTTCCTATTGATTCCGCAAACTTAGATAACATCCACCGTTTGTGGTGTCGAAATCCTTGGTTTTATTCCCAGTTCTGGTCTGAGGGATGGAATGGGGTACACTAAGCCCCAGCCTCAGCTATCCAGGAAGTGGTTTACCGTAGTTTCCCACATCTGTTGTTGTTGTTGTTGTTGTTGTTTGAGTCTTCAGTCTTTCGACTGGTTTGATACAGTCCTCCAGGCTTCCCTGTCCTGAGCTAATCATTTCATCTCTACATAACTACCACACCCTACATCCCAGGCAATCTGTTTAACATATTATAACCTTGGTCTACCCCTACAGTTCTTGTCCTCGACACTTCCTTCTATAACTAAGTTTGCTATTACCGGGTGTCTTAGTATGTGTCCTACCAAATTATCTCTTCTCTTCATTAGCAGTTGCCAGAACCCTCCTCTCCCACTCGTCATAATACCTCTTCATTCGTAACCCTATCTACCCATCTGATCTTTCATTCTCCTGTAACACCACATTTCAAACGCTTCAATTCTCCTCTTCTCTGCTGCACCAACAGTTCAAGTTTCACTTCCATAGAGCGCCACGCTCCAGACAAAGGCTTTCAAAAATTACTTCCTAATACCTAAATCTATATTCGATGTCAACAGATTCTTTTACTGTAGAAATGCTTTCCTTGCCTGAGCCAACATACTTTTTATATCCTCTTTGCTTCGACCATCACTGGTTATTTTGCTTCCTAAGTAACAGAAGTTCCACATCTACTCCAGGCAAATGTTGAAAGTTTCCTAACTTACTGTAAGTCCACGGTTACTTCCTTCCAAATCCTAGCGTAATTTACAAATACACAGACACCTACAGCCATTACAATGACACAGGTTATCAGTCACATCCAGCAACACATGGCAAGATTAACACGACGTTGTAAAACCCCCAAATATGAATCAACACCAAGATAAACAAAAAGATTGAAATGAGCGCACGTTGTCCGGTGGGAAGTTCCCACACTCCAGCGCAAGTTTCCACGACAGTGAGAGAGCAATATTGCAAGCTTCGATTCCCGGATCTCGATAGAACGCTGCACACCCGTGGCGGCCTTTTAGAAGAGGCACCGGAGGCCTGACCTGACCTTCATTTCCCTGTTAAAAAGCATTATATTGATATTGTTGTCATTATTGTAAATACTTCCAACGATTCTGGAAGCAGTGTACTTTATTCTCTGCCGCCTCTGCTATTGGCAACTCCAGCTATCTGATATGACATCTAGCGGTAAAAATGAGAAACTTACCAAGTAGGGTACATTTGTCACGTGGTGACTGTTTGTATATGGTTTCTTGTATTGGTAAACAGATCGTGGTAAATTGTTCGTGTCTTTATACATAAGTAATAAGTTTTACTCGTTGATAGAGTGAAAAATGAGTAAAAGCAAAGTGTATTGCTCAGTTTACGGCTGTAAGTCGATGTATAAGAGGGCTGCGGATATACGTTTTCATCACTTTCCAAAAGATGCAAATAGCAATAGTCGAAATGTGATGATACCTAATAATACCTAATAATAATACCTTTCCACCCCGGGAAGGATCTAACACTTGTCGAGGTAGACAGACAGAAGACCTGCGACGTAAAGCCAGCGAAGGTTATTCAGTTTAAAAACAGCTGTTACGATGGGCGCGCTGGTAAGATTGAAGTTACTTGAATAATTAATTAATTATTGGCTGCTTGGTAGGGAGAAGGGATGAGTTTAACTTGTATTAAAACTCGTGGGGCGACAGGAATTGCTTGATTTGGATGGTTAAAAGGTGGGTTTGGTGTTGAATATTTGAATGGTAGCGGAATCACTCATTCTACAGTGCCCACGGGGAGGCAAATTAGGCCTATATGACTCGTAGTGGAATAGCTCGAATATCGAAGAACTTAGCGATTACGAAGTGTAGGCTTGGCGGAAAGGCTGGCGGATCATCAGTTTGACATCAATTCACGATAAAAGTCGGAGCTTGGAACAGTGGCGTCTGGTTTGCGTGGATGCTAGTCTCGGAATGATAAAAGTATCACAGCTTCGGTGAGTTATTTATTTGTTTATGTACCGTATTTCTCTATTTGAATGTCCTCGGCGTTGACTCAGGATCGACATTTACATTATATTGCGCATAATAGTACCGAAATAATGTCCGAAGTGTAGCCCTGTGTAAATTTGAATCAGCTGATCTACATCAACCATAAAAACTGATGCTTGATAATATGCAAATGACACCAAAAAATCCAGTGGAACACACAATTTAGATCACGTGTATCGCACAGTTATACATATATACAATTAAAAATAACACTGTCATTACTTTAGAGACCACATTTACTGATTATAACCGAAAAATAAAAAGTGTTCCATATCAAACGCGTGTTATTGAGTATTTTAAACCCTACTTATCCAGACCGACCGCAGCGCCCCAAGTGTTAGTTTGAGTTGCCAATTGTCACAACAAACACTGGTGCATATTACAAGAGTCGCGATGTGTTTGAATCGATCTTTGCCGCTCCACTTGGATTTAGGTTGATGTGAGGCCTCGTGCCAGGCGTCTGTTGTCATGGCAACCGTTACATCAATCCCAGCATACAGTGTGGGGCGAGTGTTGAAGGCACTAGATTGATACAGAGCCCCTGGCCAGGCATCTGTTGTCATGGCAACCATGCCGTGAGGCGAGTGTTGAAGGCACTAGATTGATACAGAGCCTCTTGCCAGGCGTCCGTTGTCATGGCAACCATGCCGTCAGTCCCATCATGCAGTGTGAGGTGAGTGTTGTAGGCAATAGGGCTTCCCGCCAGGCGTCCGTTGTCATGGCAACCATGCCGTCAGTCCCATCATGCAGTGTGAGGCGAGTGTTGTAGGCAATAGGGCTTCCCGCCAGGCGTCTGTTGTCATGGCAACCATGCCGTCAGTCCCAGCATGCAGTGTGAGGTGAGTGTTGTAGGCAATAGGGCTTCCCGCCAGGCGTCCGTTGTCATGGCAACCATGCCGTCAGTCCCATCATGCAGTGTGAGGCGAGTGTTGTAGGCAATAGGGCTTCCCGCCAGGCGTCTGTTGTCATGGCAACCATGCCGTCAGTCCCAGCATGCAGTGTGAGGTGAGTGTTGTAGGCAATAGGGCTTCCCGCCAGGCGTCTGTTGTCATGGCAACCATGCCGTCAGTCCCAGCATGCAGTGTGAGGTGAGTGTTGTAGGCAATAGGGCTTCCTGCCAGGCGTCTGTTGTCATGGCAACCATGCCGTCAGTCCCAGCATGCAGTGTGAGGTGAGTGTTGTAGGCAATAGGGCTTCCCGCCAGGCGTCTGTTGTCATGGCAACCATGCCGTCAGTCCCAGCATGCAGTGTGAGGTGAGTGTTGTAGGCAATAGGGCTTCCCGCCAGGCGTCTGTTGTCATGGCAACCATGCCGTCAGTCCCATCATGCAGTGTGAGGTGAGTGTTGTAGGCAATAGGGCTTCCCGCCAGGCGTCTGTTGTCATGGCAACCATGCCATCAGTCCCAGCATGCAGTGTGAGGTGAGTGTTGTAGGCAATAGGGCTTCCCGCCAGGCGTCTGTTGTCATGGCAACCATGCCGTCAGTCCCAGCATGCAGTGTGAGGTGAGTGTTGTAGGCAATAGGGCTTCCTGCCAGGCGTCTGTTGTCATGGCAACCATGCCGTCAGTCCCAGCATGCAGTGTGAGGTGAGTGTTGTAAGCAATAGGGCTTCCTGCCAGGCGTCTGTTGTCATGGCAACCATGCCGTCAGTCCCAGCATGCAGTGTGAGGTGAGTGTTGTAGGCAATAGGGCTTCCCGCCAGGCGTCTGTTGTCATGGCAACCATGCCGTCAGTCCCAGCATGCAGTGTGAGGCGAGTGTTGTAGGCAATAGGGCTTCCCGCCAGGCGTCTGTTGTCATGGCAACCATGCCGTCAGTCCCAGCATGCAGTGTGAGGTGAGTGTTGTAGGCAATAGGGCTTCCCGCCAGGCGTCTGTTGTCATGGCAACCATGCCGTCAGTCCCAGCATGCAGTGTGAGGTGAGTGTTGTAGGCAATAGGGCTTCCCGCCAGGCGTCTGTTGTCATGGCAACCATGCCGTCAGTCCCAGCATGCAGTGTGAGGTGAGTGTTGTAGGCAATAGGGCTTCCTGCCAGGCGTCTGTTGTCATGGCAACCATGCCGTCAGTCCCAGCATGCAGTGTGAGATGAGTGTTGTAGGCAATAGGGCTTCCCGCCAGGCGTCTGTTGTCATGGCAACCATGCCGTCAGTCCCAGCATGCAGTGTGAGGTGAGTGTTGTAGGCAATAGGGCTTCCCGCCAGGCGTCTGTTGTCATGGCAACCATGCCGTCAGTCCCAGCATGCAGTGTGAGGTGAGTGTTGTAGGCAATAGGGCTTCCCGCCAGGCGTCCGTTGTCATGGCAACCATGCCGTCAGTCCCATCATGCAGTGTGAGGTGAGTGTTGTAGGCAATAGGGCTTCCTGCCAGGCGTCTGTTGTCATGGCAACCATGCCGTCAGTCCCAGCATGCAGTGTGAGGTGAGTGTTGTAGGCAATAGGGCTTCCTGTCAGGCGTCTGTTGTCATGGCAACCATGCCGTCAGTCCCAGCATGCAGTGTGAGGTGAGTGTTGTAGGCAATAGGGCTTCCCGCCAGGCGTCTGTTGTCATGGCAACCATGCCGTCAGTCCCAGCATGCAGTGTGAGGTGAGTGTTGTAAGCAATAGGGCTTCCCGCCAGGCGTCTGTTGTCATGGCAACCATGCCGTCAGTCCCAGCATGCAGTGTGAGGTGAGTGTTGTAGGCAATAGGGCTTCCTGCCAGGCGTCTGTTGTCATGGCAACCATGCCGTCAGTCCCAGCATGCAGTGTGAGGTGAGTGTTGTAGGCAATAGGGCTTCCTGCCAGGCGTCTGTTGTCATGGCAACCATGCCGTCAGTCCCAGCATGCAGTGTGAGGTGAGTGTTGTAGGCAATAGGGCTTCCCGCCAGGCGTCTGTTGTCATGGCAACCATGCCGTCAGTCCCAGCATGCAGTGTGAGGTGAGTGTTGTAGGCAATAGGGCTTCCCGCCAGGCGTCTGTTGTCATGGCAACCATGCCGTCAGTCCCAGCATGCAGTGTGAGGTGAGTGTTGTAGGCAATAGGGCTTCCCGCCAGGCGTCTGTTGTCATGGCAACCATGCCGTCAGTCCCAGCATGCAGTGTGAGGTGAGTGTTGTAGGCAATAGGGCTTCCCGCCAGGCGTCTGTTGTCATGGCAACCATGCCGTCAGTCCCAGCATGCAGTGTGAGGTGAGTGTTGTAGGCAATAGGGCTTCCCGCCAGGCGTCTGTTGTCATGGCAACCATGCCGTCAGTCCCATCATGCAGTGTGAGGTGAGTGTTGTAGGCAATAGGGCTTCCCGCCAGGCGTCTGTTGTCATGGCAACCATGCCGTCAGTCCCAGCATGCAGTGTGAGGTGAGTGTTGTAGGCAATAGGGCTTCCCGCCAGGCGTCTGTTGTCATGGCAACCATGCCGTCAGTCCCAGCATGCAGTGTGAGGTGAGTGTTGTAGGCAATAGGGCTTCCTGCCAGGCGTCTGTTGTCATGGCAACCATGCCGTCAGTCCCAGCATGCAGTGTGAGGTGAGTGTTGTAAGCAATAGGGCTTCCCGCCAGGCGTCTGTTGTCATGGCAACCATGCCGTCAGTCCCAGCATGCAGTGTGAGGTGAGTGTTGTAGGCAATAGGGCTTCCCGCCAGGCGTCTGTTGTCATGGCAACCATGCCGTCAGTCCCAGCATGCAGTGTGAGGTGAGTGTTGTAGGCAATAGGGCTTCCCGCCAGGCGTCTGTTGTCATGGCAACCATGCCGCCAGTCCCAGCATGCAGTGTGAGGTGAGTGTTGTAGGCAATAGGGCTTCCCGCCAGGCGTCTGTTGTCATGGCAACCATGCCGTCAGTCCCAGCATGCAGTGTGAGGTGAGTGTTGTAGGCAATAGGGCATCCCGCCAGGCGTCTGTTGTCATGGCAACCATGCCGTCAGTCCCAGCATGCAGTGTGAGGTGAGTGTTGTAGGCAATAGGGCTTCCCGCCAGGCGTCTGTTGTCATGGCAACCATGCCGTCAGTCCCAGCATGCAGTGTGAGGTGAGTGTTGTAGGCAATAGGGCTTCCCGCCAGGCGTCTGTTGTCATGGCAACCATGCCGTCAGTCCCAGCATGCAGTGTGAGATGAGTGTTGTAGGCAATAGGGCTTCCCGCCAGGCGTCTGTTGTCATGGCAACCATGCCGTCAGTCCCAGCATGCAGTGTGAGATGAGTGTTGTAGGCAATAGGGCTTCCCGCCAGGCGTCTGTTGTCATGGCAACCATGCCGTCAGTCCCAGCATGCAGTGTGAGGTGAGTGTTGTAGGCAATAGGGCTTCCTGCCAGGCGTCTGTTGTCATGGCAACCATGCCGTCAGTCCCAGCATGCAGTGTGAGGTGAGTGTTGTAGGCAATAGGGCTTCCCGCCAGGCGTCTGTTGTCATGGCAACCATGCCGTCAGTCCCAGCATGCAGTGTGAGGTGAGTGTTGTAGGCAATAGGGCTTCCCGCCAGGCGTCTGTTGTCATGGCAACCATGCCGTCAGTCCCAGCATGCAGTGTGAGGTGAGTGTTGTAGGCAATAGGGCTTCCCGCCAGGCGTCTGTTGTCATGGCAACCATGCCGTCAGTCCCAGCATGCAGTGTGAGGTGAGTGTTGTAGGCAATAGGGCTTCCCGCCAGGCGTCTGTTGTCATGGCAACCATGCCGTCAGTCCCAGCATGCAGTGTGAGGTGAATGTTGTAGGCAATAGGGCTTCCCGCCAGGCGTCTGTTGTCATGGCAACCATGCCGTCAGTCCCAGCATGCAGTGTGAGATGAGTGTTGTAGGCAATAGGGCTTCCCGCCAGGCGTCTGTTGTCATGGCAACCATGCCGTCAGTCCCAGCATGCAGTGTGAGGTGAGTGTTGTAGGCAATAGGGCTTCCCGCCAGGCGTCTGTTGTCATGGCAACCATGCCATCAGTCCCAGCATGCAGTGTGAGGTGAGTGTTGTAGGCAATAGGGCTTCCCGCCAGGCGTCTGTTGTCATGGCAACCATGCCGTCAGTCCCAGCATGCAGTGTGAGGTGAGTGTTGTAGGCAATAGGGCTTCCCGCCAGGCGTCTGTTGTCATGGCAACCATGCCGTCAGTCCCAGCATGCAGTGTGAGGTGAGTGTTGTAGGCAATAGGGCTTCCCGCCAGGCGTCTGTTGTCATGGCAACCATGCCGTCAGTCCCATCATGCAGTGTGAGGCGAGTGTTGTAGGCAATAGGGCTTCCTGCCAGGCGTCTGTTGTCATGGCAACCATGCCGTCAGTCCCAGCATGCAGTGTGAGGTGAGTGTTGTAGGCAATAGGGCTTCCCGCCAGGCGTCTGTTGTCATGGCAACCATGCCGTCAGTCCCAGCATGCAGTGTGAGGTGAGTGTTGTAGGCAATAGGGCTTCCCGCCAGGCGTCTGTTGTCATGGCAACCATGCCGTCAGTCCCAGCATGCAGTGTGAGGTGAGTGTTGTAGGCAATAGGGCTTCCTGCCAGGCGTCTGTTGTCATGGCAACCATGCCGTCAGTCCCATCATGCAGTGTGAGGCGAGTGTTGTAGGCAATAGGGCTTCCCGCCAGGCGTCTGTTGTCATGGCAACCATGCCGTCAGTCCCAGCATGCAGTGTGAGGTGAGTGTTGTAGGCAATAGGGCTTCCTGCCAGGCGTCTGTTGTCATGGCAACCATGCCGTCAGTCCCAGCATGCAGTGTGAGGCGAGTGTTGTAGGCAATAGGGCTTCCCGCCAGGCGTCTGTTGTCATGGCAACCATGCCGTCAGTCCCAGCATGCAGTGTGAGGTGAGTGTTGTAGGCAATAGGGCTTCCCGCCAGGCGTCTGTTGTCATGGCAACCATGCCGTCAGTCCCAGCATGCAGTGTGAGGTGAGTGTTGTAGGCAATAGGGCTTCCTGCCAGGCGTCTGTTGTCATGGCAACCATGCCGTCAGTCCCAGCATGCAGTGTGAGGTGAGTGTTGTAGGCAATAGGGCTTCCTGCCAGGCGTCTGTTGTCATGGCAACCATGCCGTCAGTCCCAGCATGCAGTGTGAGGTGAGTGTTGTAGGCAATAGGGCTTCCTGCCAGGCGTCTGTTGTCATGGCAACCATGCCGTCAGTCCCAGCATGCAGTGTGAGGTGAGTGTTGTAGGCAATAGGGCTTCCCGCCAGGCGTCTGTTGTCATGGCAACCATGCCGTCAGTCCCAGCATGCAGTGTGAGGTGAGTGTTGTAGGCAATAGGGCTTCCCGCCAGGCGTCTGTTGTCATGGCAACCATGCCGTCAGTCCCAGCATGCAGTGTGAGATGAGTGTTGTAGGCAATAGGGCTTCCCGCCAGGCGTCTGTTGTCATGGCAACCATGCCGTCAGTCCCAGCATGCAGTGTGAGGTGAGTGTTGTAGGCAATAGGGCTTCCCGCCAGGCGTCTGTTGTCATGGCAACCATGCCGTCAGTCCCAGCATGCAGTGTGAGGTGAGTGTTGTAGGCAATAGGGCTTCCCGCCAGGCGTCTGTTGTCATGGCAACCATGCCGTCAGTCCCAGCATGCAGTGTGAGGTGAGTGTTGTAGGCAATAGGGCTTCCCGCCAGGCGTCTGTTGTCATGGCAACCATGCCGTCAGTCCCAGCATGCAGTGTGAGGTGAGTGTTGTAGGCAATAGGGCTTCCTGCCAGGCGTCTGTTGTCATGGCAACCATGCCGTCAGTCCCAGCATGCAGTGTGAGGTGAGTGTTGTAAGCAATAGGGCTTCCTGCCAGGCGTCTGTTGTCATGGCAACCATGCCGTCAGTCCCAGCATGCAGTGTGAGGTGAGTGTTGTAGGCAATAGGGCTTCCTTCCAGGCGTCTGTTGTCGTGGCAACCATGCCGTCAGTCCCAGCATGCAGTGTGAGATGAGTGTTGTAGGCAATAGGGCTTCCCGCCAGGCGTCTGTTGTCATGGCAACCATGCCGTCAGTCCCAGCATGCAGTGTGAGGTGAGTGTTGTAGGCAATAGGGCTTCCCGCCAGGCGTCTGTTGTCATGGCAACCATGCCGTCAGTCCCAGCATGCAGTGTGAGGTGAGTGTTGTAAGCAATAGGGCTTCCCGCCAGGCGTCTGTTGTCATGGCAACCATGCCGTCAGTCCGCGAACGGTAATGCGGAAGTGAACTGGCGCTCCGTCCTTCTGCAGCCACATGACCTGTCGTATTGCCAAAGGCACATTTTCAAGCTACAGTGGCAGCTTGTTCTGTAGGAAATTACGCGAGAATGGCAACGATGCATTTCCGGACATATGTTGATATGGACTTTTTTGCTCCATTTCAATTCAAGAAGCCCTCACTGCAGTTTGTCTGTGTACTTAAAATTCACCCCATATATTCATTTATACTGGATGGTTACGGACTGTTGAAGAAGAGGAAATAGTTCGTAACAATATCCTAATCACATGCAATTTATTTCAGGTTATTTTTCACATATTCCAGTTTTTGTGTATCGACCGACTAAAAGCAATAATATTAATTTAGCATGTGATGCTAGGTCACAACTGACAAAGATGGCAGCATGATGTCACAAAATATGTGCGGCATAGCGGATCATTTGGACATACCAATATTGGGCCCATTTAGGGCCAATGGACCCAGCTATGATGGCGTGAGATGGCGGTATGATGTCACAAAATATGTGCGGCATAGCGGATGATTTGGATATACCAATATGGCGCCCATTTAGGGCCAATGGACCCAGTCATGATGGCGTGAGATGGCGGCATGATGTCACAAAATATGTGCGGCATAGCGGATGATTTGGACATACTAATATGGCGCCCATTTAGAGCCAATGGACCCAGTCATGATGGCGTGAGATGGCGGCATGATGTCACAAAATATGTGCGGCATAGCGGATGATTTGGACATACCAATATGGCGCCCATTTAGGGCCAATGGACCCAGCTATGATGGCGTGAGATGGCGGCATGATGTCACAAAATATGTGCGGCATAGCGGATGATTTGGATATACCAATATGGCGCCCATTTAGGGCCAATGGACCCAGTCATGATGGCGTGAGATGGCGGCATGATGTCACAAAATATGTGCGGCATAGCGGATGATTTGGATATACCAATATGGCGCCCATTTAGGGCCAATGGACCCAGTCATGATGGCGTGAGATGGCGGCATGATGTCACAAAATATGTGCGGCATAGCGGATGATTTGGATATACCAATATGGCGCCCATTTAGGGCCAATGGACCCAGTCATGATGGCGTGAGATGGCGGCATGATGTCACAAAATATGTGCGGCATAGCGGATGATTTGGATATACCAATATGGCGCCCATTTAGGGCCAATGGACCCAGTCATGATGGCGTGAGATACCGAGCGCCATCTTCCTTATATAGTATTTGTAGCTTGAGAGCTTGAAGTTAAGACTGTAACCTACTGTACATAGTGTATATTTAATTTGTGATTGTGTTTCTTTGCATTTTTATGATGTCATACGCTAAATAAATAAGTATTTGTAGCTACATGAACAACATTACAATTTAACATAACGAGTTAAGAAGAGAGTTAGTTTTAAGGGGCGGAACAGCGAGGTCATTTGCCCCTGAAAGGAAGAGAAGGAAGAGAAAACGGAGAGGTTAGATACGTACTTCATAGGCCCTGAACAGCAAGTACAGCTCCCTGGGTTTGGCGTCCATAGGCAGACCACTCACGAACAAGGTTCGAACCTGGAACATACAAGACACAAGGCGATAAGTAAATATATTCAACTCGTTGGGATTTGATAAATACCGATATGTTCAACATGATTGATTATTTAATGTTCCAAGCCATTGATAATGCGTTATGAACAAAACACAAAAAACACAAAAACAAAAACAAAAAATACACAAGAAAGAACCCACAAAAACAAAACAAACACCAAAAACCAAAAGACACAAAAAACAAACAAACACAATGCACAAAAAATCAAAAGCAAAAATACAAAAACAAAACAGAATTTAAAACAAAAACCCCAAAAAACAAAACAACACAAAAATACAGGTAAAAAGAAAACACACAAAAACAGAAACACAAAGAAAGACTTAAGAACACAAACACAAAAACACAAACACATAAACCCAAATTAAAACAGAAACACACAAATAAAAAGAAAATACAAACACACAAACATAAAAAAGCAAAAACTAAAACGCAAAACGCACGAACATAAAAACACAAAAAAAGCAAAAACACAAAACACAAAAACACTCAAACACAAAAACACAAAAAAGAAAAAACGAAATAATAAAAGAACAAAAAAACAAGAACACGAACTCAAAAAAGCATGCAAAAACAAACACAAAAAGCAAAAACAAAGACACAGAAAAGCAAAACGCAAGACAAAAACTAAAAAGCATAACACAAAAACAAAAGCACAAAAACGATAACAAAAAAAATGCAAAAGCAAAAACATGAAAAAACAATTACACAAAAAACGAAAACACAAAATAGCAAAACAAGAACTCAGAAACACAAAAAGCAAAGACACTAAAAGCAAAAACACAAAAAAGCAAAACATAAAAAAGCAAAACAAAAGCACGAAAACAAAAAAAAATGCAAAAGCAAAATCACAAAAAAAACAAAACACAAAACAGCAAAAGGAAAAACACAAAAAAACAAAAAAGAGAAAACAAAAACACAAAAACAAAACAAAACACAGAAATAAACAAATACATAATGACAAATAAGCGCAAAGGTTCTCATCAACTTTTGTGAATAAAGTCGCCCGAGCGGACATGCACGAGCGGGGAGTTTTGGTGAGAATGTGGAGATATTTCAACAGTTGACTCCACTGCTAAGCTTTGCCCGAGCCAACCACAGAACTGCAATTAACTTTGAGGATATACAAGAGCAATTTAAATATCATCATTAAAAGCATTTCCATTGGAGACCGCAAGTCGTCTCAAAAGTTGAAATAACAAAGCAGAGGGCTAATTAAGAGTTGAGTGAGAGCGTAGTGGCTACAGTCTCAGGACCTTTAGGAGGGTAACAAGGGGTTCGATATGGGGCACAGCGGGGTCCAGACGGAGTGTACCAACCCCAGGGTGAAACCACATTAAAGGGGTTTGGAGAAGCATTCTACAGATTCCCGTCCACCGTACTAGGCTACTCAATTCAATAAATTATTCCTTTGCGCAGCTTCACAGCTCTTTAATACATTCCACTTTCAATAATTTCCGAACTCTGTCAACACTACACAACTCAAGAAATACTTAACGTCATGATTCCTGAAGGAGTACGAAACACCCCAGATGTTGAATTTGTAAACCTTGATTGTGCTTACAAATAAAAAAATAGACTGTCAGTCTGAAAGACTAGACTTTATATCATTTTAAATGCTACAAATGCTGAAAAATGCTGGGTGAAAGCCTCATGATCATGCAGCGTACTGCGTGAACTCAAAGTCCATTAGCAAGTGCAAACCAAGGTCAAAGGAGGTAGCTGGCTGGATGACGTCACGCTCATCGGAGCGCGCGGGGAAAGGAGGGAGCTCAAGCGGTACTATGACGTCACACACCTCAGTGCATTCTCGGTACATTTCGTCCCGTCACCGTAATGTAACGCCAGACCTCAGCGTAACGACGAAGTCGACAAGATCATTTAAAATGATAAAACTATATTGTTGAAAATATATCCGCACCACACAGTTTCCAAGATACAACATTCGTGGAATCATTATATATTATTATCTCTATCTCTCTATATATAAAAATGAAAGTTTTTTTCCTGAATTTCCACGGAAATTTGAGTTATTAATGCGTTTCAGACTGGTTTAAGACGATTGCGCGCAAAAACAAAATTTTTGTCTGTCTGTCTGCCTGTGTACAACTATGTACGCGCATCACTCGAGAATGGCTGAGTGGATCAACGTAAAATTTGGTATAGATGTCCATCAGAGGCACGAAAGTAATCATTGATGTAACTCTTCTCCATACCTCTCATAAAAGCGGAAAGGAAGCTTATAGTTTAACGTGACCGTTAATCTCGAGATCATGAGCCACGGGACCTCCTTTTTACGTGGAATCCGAACCACAGGGCATGGCATTTCACTTCGAAAATCTCACATGCATTGACCGGGAATCGAACCCGGGCCACCTTGGTGAGAGGCATACAGCTAGACCGCCACGCCCCCCTCATAAAAGAAGGCCTTCCCCCTTAAAATGCATGCTGAAATGGGCGTAGAAAGACGAGAAAGAGCTCATTTTCAGCGTCTCAATGTGAGAAACAAAACTCGGGAGCCCTATGGGCCCGGAAAACCACATTTTAAGGTCCTAAAACCAGCAGTTTTTGAGATATTCCCAGAAAAGTAATTTCATTTATTAAGCTATTGAAAGAATGCAAGCCGGTAACCATGGCAACACAATCTCAGAAGTCCATCTATTTCTGTAAGATGCAATGCCATTCCATTTATTACATTACTGTGAACGTTTGCAAACGGCTATAAGGTTATCCCAGAACCAACGCAAGCTGTAAAATTCATTAATACGTATATAATGCGCTTAAGGGGGTCAAGGGGTACTCTTGACTTTTTTCACGTGATTTACACGTGCCGGTGTGGTACTGAAGGTCTATTATATCCCTATCCCTATATTATTAAATTATTATTATGATTAGTATTATATTATGGCGTACAAGGACGAGACAAAACTCATTTTCAGCCCCTCGGTGGCTTGGAGGGTCTAAAACCATGTTTCTGAGATATTCCCAGAAGACTAATTTCAGTTAATAAACTAATAAATATATGACGAGTACAGAAGAAGATCAAATCAGGAGCTTTATATATATATATACTGAGAAAATCACAGATGTGGCTAGGAAGAGACGTCTGGCTTTTTACGGACATGTCTCAAGGATGAACCCAACAAAACTAGCCTACCGGCTTCTCAACAACTGGGAGATTATAAAGAGCGTGACACCGCGGCTAACAGAAGTTAACAAGAACACCCAAGAACTGAAGATAATGGAAAGTGATATTAGAAGCCGAGCACATCTCAGAAAGATACCTAAACAGAATAGTTTTCAGGACAGACCACCCTGTAGGAAAACCGGCATCATCTGGACAAAAGGGAGAAAGGAAAAACATAGCCAGAGAATGCGCGAATATTGGGCAAACATCAAGTCCCTCGCCAAGCTGAAAAGTTGAACGTCGTGGTCCTTAGCTGGCCCATCCGAAAGAAGATGAACAAGAAGAAACTAATGAAGTAATGCAAGCCGGTAACCTTGACAAAAGTATCTCAAGAGGTGACATCCTACTTTCCATCTATTTCTGTAAGAAACAATGCCACTCAATTTATTAAATTTCTTCGAAAGTTTGCATATGGCTATAGGTTATCATGGAAACAAACATAGACTGTAAAATTCATCAATGCGCTTAAGGGGGTCAAGGGGTACCCTAGAATTTGTAAACGCGTCTTACACGTGCGATATGTTGTACAGAAGGTCTATTACATGTCCAAAGAAGCAACATTATGTTCAAAAATTCCTGAATTGAAATAGTGTTTTTTGCAGCTTTTGAGAATTTGGGCCATTGGAGGCTAAACACCCTGAATTTTCATGCACCACGAGCCTTTATAATTTATTAAAGGGGTCTTCGTGGGGATGGGGACTTTCCACAGCGGTAAGGGTCAGTTTTTATTTGACATATATTGCGTTTCGTCAACAAGGTTATCAATATTATTTTCATGCCAGGAAGTACACGTTAGGTGAATTTAGTTTGAGAGCACATTTTAACTAATCATATTTTCGTCGACAAACGGGTTCATCGTAAAGATGATTTTGTTTGCCACTATGTGGTTGATTTATCTTTATGTTTATGTACGCCTATAACTCGTGTTCGGGTGCTTGGAGCATCGGGGCTATAGGGAGGCTGGTCAATGATGCCCCAGAGAAACCGCTTCAACAGCGTGGCAGTCCTCTTGGCTGTATGTGGTCACGCATTGTCATGCGAGGTCTGGAATGTACGGAGGCTGGTGAATAATGTCCCAGAGAAACCGCTTCAACAGCGGAGCGGTCTTCTGGGCTGTATGAGGTCACGCGTTATCATGCGAGGTCCGGCCTGTAGGAAAGGTCGTCAATGATGTCCCAGAGAAACCGCTTCAATAGCGTGGTGGTCTTCTGGGCAGTATGAGGCCACGCGTTATCATGCAAGGTCCGGGTTGTAGGGTGGCTGGTAAATGATGTCCCAGAGAAACCGCTTCAACAGCGTGGGGGTCTTCTGGGCAGTATGAGGCCACGCGTTATCATGCAAGGTCCGGGTTGTAGGGTGGCTGGTCAATGATGTCCCAGAGAAACCGCTTCAATAGCGTTGTGGTCTTCTGGGCAGTATGAGGCCACGCGTTATCATGCAAGGTCCGGGTTGTAGGGTGGCTGGTCAATGATGTCCCAGAGAAACCGCTTCAATAGCGTGGTGGTCTTCTGGGCAGTATGAGGCCACGCGTTATCATGCAAGGTCCGGGTTGTAGGGTGGCTGGTCAATGATGTCCCAGAGAAACCGCTTCAACAGCGTGGTGGTCTTCTGGGCAGTATGAGGCCACGCGTTATCATGAAAGGTCAGGACTGTAGGGAGGCTGGTCAATGATGTCCCAGAGAAACCGCTTCAATAGCGTGGTGGTCTTCTGGGCAGTATGAGGCCACGCGTTATCATGCAAGGTCCGGGTTGTAGGGTGGCTGGTAAATGATGTCCCAGAGAAACCGCTTCAACAGCGTGGGGGTCTTCTGGGCAGTATGAGGCCACGCGTTATCATGCAAGGTCCGGGTTGTAGGGTGGCTGGTCAATGATGTCCCAGAGAAACCGCTTCAATAGCGTTGTGGTCTTCTGGGCAGTATGAGGCCACGCGTTATATTGCGAGGTCAGGACTGTAGGGTGGCTGGTCAATGATGTCCCAGAGAAACCGCTTCAATAGCGTGGTGGTCTTCTGGGCAGTATGAGGCCACGCGTTATCATGCAAGGTCCGGGTTGTAGGGAGGCTGGCCAATGATGTCCCAGAGAAACCGCTTCAACAGCGTGGGGGTCTTCTGGGCTGTATGAGGCCACGCGTTATCCTGCAAGGTCCGGATTGTAGGGAGGCTGGTCAATGATGTCCCAGAGAAACCGCTTCAATAGCGTGGTGGTCTTCTGGGCTGTATGGGGCCGCGCGTTATTATGCGAGGTCCAGGTTGTAGGGTGGCTGGTAAATGATGTCCCAAAGAAACCGCTTCAACAGCGTGGTGGTCTTCTGGGCTGTATGAGGCCACGCGTTATATTGCGAGGTCAGGACTGTAGGGTGGCTGGTCAATGATGTCCCAGAGAAACCGCTTCAACAGCGTGGTGGTCTTCTGGGCTGTAAGAGGCCACGCGTTATCTTGCAAGGTCCGGGTTGTAGGGTGGCTGGTCAATGATGTCCCAGAGAAACCGCTTCAATAGCGTGGGGGTCTTCTGGGCAGTATGAGGCCACGCGTTATCATGCAAGGTCCGGGTTGTAGGGTGGCTGGTCAATGATGTCCCAGAGAAACCGCTTCAATAGCGTGGTGGTCTTCTGGGCTGTATGAGGTCACGCGTTATCATGCAAGGTCCGGGTTGTAGGGTGGCTGGTCAATGATGTCCCAGAGAAACCGCTTCAACAGCGTGGTGGTCTTCTGGGCTGTATGAGGCCACGCGTTATATTGCAAGGTCAGGACTGTAGGGTGGCTGGCCAATGATGTCCCAGAGAAACCGCTTCAACAGCGTGGTGGTCTTCTGGGCTGTAAGAGGCCACGCGTTATCTTGCAAGGTCCGGGTTGTAGGGTGGCTGGTCAATGATGTCCCAGAGAAACCGTTTCAACAGCGTGGTGGTCTTCTGGGCTATATGAGGCCACGCGTTATCTTGCAAAGTCCGGGTTGTAGGGTGGCTGGTCAATGATGTCCCAGAGAAACCGCTTCAACAGCGTGGTGGTCTTCTGGGCTGTATGAGGCCACGCGTTATCTTGCAAGGTCCGGGTTGTAGGGTGGCTGGTCAATGATGTCCCAGAGAAACCGCTTCAACAGCGTGGTGGTCTTCTGGGCTGTATGGGGCCGCGCGTTATTATGTGAGTTCCGGGTTGTAGGGAGGCTGGTCAATGATGTCCCAGAGAAACCGCTTCAACGGCGTGGTGGTCTTCTGGGCAGTATGAGGCTACGCGTTATCTTGCAAGGTCCGGGTTGTAGGGTGGCTGGTCAATGATGTCCCAGAGAAACCGCTTCAACAGCGTGGTGGTCTTCTGGCCTATATGGGGCCGCGCGTTATTATGCGAGGTCCGGGTTGTAGGGAGGCTGGTCAATGATGTCCCAGAGAAACCGCTTCAACAGCGTGGTGGTATTCTGGGCTGTATGGGGCTGCGCGTTATTATGCGAGGTCCGGGTTGTAGGGAGGCTGGTCAATGATGTCCCAGAGAAACCGCTTCAACAGCGTGGTGGTCTTCTGGGCTGTATGATGCCACGCGTTATCTTGCAAGGTCCGGGTTGTAGGGTGGCTGGTCAATGATGTCCCAGAGAAACAGCTTCAACAGCGTGGTGGTCTTCTGGGCTGTATGAGGCCACGCGTTATCATGAAAGGTCAGGACTGTAGGGAGGCTGGTCAATGATGTCCCAGAGAAACCGCTTCAACAGCGTGGTGGTCTTCTGGGCTGTATGAGGCCACGCGTTATCATGAAAGGTCAGGACTGTAGGGAGGCTGGTCAATGATGTCCCAGAGAAACCGATTCAACAGCGTGGTGGTCTTCTGGGCTGTATGAGGCCACGCGTTATCATGAAAGTTCAGGATTGTAGGGTGGCTGGTCAATGATGTCCCAGAGAAACCGCTTCAACAGCGTGGTGGTCTTCTGGGCTGTATGAGGCCACGCGTTATCATGAAAGGTCAGGACTATAGGGAGGCTGGTCAATGATGTCCCAGAGAAACCGCTTCAACAGCGTGGTGGTCTTCTGGGCAGTATGAGGCCACGCGTTATCTTGCAAGGTCAGGACTGTAGGGAGGCTGGTCAATGATGTCCCAGAGAAACCACTTCAACAGCGTGGTGGTCTTCTGGGCTGTATGAGGCCACGCGTTATCATGAAAGGTCAGGACTATAGGGAGGCTGGTCAATGATGTCCCAGAGAAACCGATTCAACAGCGTGGTGGTCTTCTGGGCTGTATGAGGCCACGCGTTATCATGAAAGTTCAGGATTGTAGGGTGGCTGGTGAATGATGTCCCAGAGAAACCGCTTCAACAGCGTGGTGGTCTTCTGGGCTGTATGAGGCCACGCGTTATCATGAAAGGTCAGGACTATAGGGAGGCTGGTCAATGATGTCCCAGAGAAACCGCTTCAACAGCGTGGTGGTCTTCTGGGCTGTATGAGGCCACGCGTTATCTTGCAAGGTCAGGACTGTAGGGAGGCTGGTCAATGATGTCCCAGAGAAACCACTTCAACAGCGTGGTGGTCTTCTGGGCAGTATGAAGTCACGCGTTATCATGAAAGGTCAGGACTATAGGGAGGCTGGTCAATGATGTCCCAGAGAAACCGCTTCAACAGCGTGGTGGTCTTCTGGGCTGTATGAGGCCACGCGTTATCATGAAAGGTCAGGACTATAGGGAGGCTGGTCAATGATGTCCCAGAGAAACCGCTTCAACAGCGTGGTGGTCTTCTGGGCTGTATGAGGCCACGCGTTATCATGAAAGGTCAGGACTATAGGGAGGCTGGTCAATGATGTCCCAGAGAAACCACTTCAACAGCGTGGTGGTCTTCTGGGCTGTATGAGGCCACGCGTTATCATGAAAGGTCAGGACTATAGGGAGGCTGGTCAATGATGTCCCAGAGAAACCGCTTCAACAGCGTGGTGGTCTTCTGGGCTGTATGAGGCCACGCGTTATCTTGCAAGGTCAGGGCTGTAGGGAGGCTGGTCAATGATGTCCCAGAGAAACCACTTCAACAGCGTGGTGGTCTTCTGGGCAGTATGAAGTCACGCGTTATCATGAAAGGTCAGGACTATAGGGAGGCTGGTCAATGATGTCCCAGAGAAACCGCTTCAACAGCGTGGTGGTCTTCTGGGCTGTATGAGGCCACGCGTTATCATGAAAGGTCAGGACTATAGGGAGGCTGGTCAATGATGTCCCAGAGAAACCGCTTCAACAGCGTGGTGGTCTTCTGGGCTGTATGAGGCCACGCGTTATCATGAAAGGTCAGGACTATAGGGAGGCTGGTCAATGATGTCCCAGAGAAACCACTTCAACAGCGTGGTGGTCTTCTGGGCTGTATGAGGCCACGCGTTATCATGAAAGGTCAGGACTATAGGGAGGCTGGTCAATGATGTCCCAGAGAAACCGCTTCAACAGCGTGGTGGTCTTCTGGGCTGTATGAGGCCACGCGTTATCTTGCAAGGTCAGGACTGTAGGGAGGCTGGTCAATGATGTCCCAGAGAAACCGCTTCAACAGCGTGGTGGTCTTCTGGGCTGTATGAGGCCACGCGTTATCTTGCAAGGTCAGGACTGTAGGGAGGCTGGTCAATGATGTCCCAGAGAAACCACTTCAACAGCGTGGTGGTCTTCTGGGCAGTATGAAGTCACGCGTTATCACGAAGGAAGATGACGCCTCGGTGAGAAGTCGTGGCCGCGGTTAACGAGTCGCCATTAGCTCTTTAGCTACAACTAGCGCTGTAGTTGCCGGGTGGCTGAAACTCCGCACAGTTACCAACCATATGTATTCAAATTACCCCACACTATGCATTTCTCTATAGCGGATGGAACTCCAGGAATATTAACCATGTGATCTTAGTTTCTGATCACCCTTCGTATAATAATCATATACCAGGTGATTCAGCTGCCCGTAGTAAGTTATATATTGTTTTAAGGGGCGGAACAGCGAGGTCATCTGCCCCTGCCCCTAGTAATATTGTTATATGCAGCCCAACTAACGTGTGTTGTTAGGAAGGTTATTTATTTATTTAATCGTATGGTGGGTACAACAAGGAATTCATAAGTCCAGGTCCAAGTTCTTCAACCACACAGCAGCACTTTCTGAAAGATGAAACAGGTCCCTGGGGCTTCCGGAGTAGGCATGAAGAGGGCAGCGCAGGATGACATGGTTCATATCTGCTCCTCTTCACTGCATTCACACATTGGAGAATCCATCCAGCTCCACTTATGGCGCAAGAAATTACAGCGCCCATGCCCAGTTCTCAGTCTGTTGAGGCGACACTATAGTTTTCTTGGGAGGTCAAATCCATTCATTTATCTCATGAGCATTAGTACCAGATGCTGAATTTGACCACTCTTCCTGCCATCTCCGGTTTAGGTTAAAATTGTACCTCAAGAGTCGGCCGGCCAATACACTTGCTGGTCTCCTAGATCGAAGTCGTTGTGGCGATGGGTAACAACATTCCTGGTGAACTGGTAAGGAGGGAGATGACCGGATCTTCTTTGCTTCTCTGAGCAGACCTTCCTTTCTCCTCAGGTGGGGTGGTGGGATATGACTAAGGACGGGTAACCAGTGGCGAGGTGTAGACTTGACAGTACCAGTTATGCAGCGCATGTTTTCATTCGACTTAGTATCCACTTTATGCACATGTGCACTTTCCAGCCATATAGGGGCACAGTATTCCGCTGCAGAGTAGACAAGACTAATACCCGTTAATCGTAAGCAGTCAGCCGAGACTCCCCATGGACTACCACAAAGCTTGTGTAGGATGTTATTCCTTGTAGTGATTTTGTGAGAGAGCTTGGTGAGATGATCATTGTAGCTTAAAGTTCTGTCCAAGGTGACTGCTAGATATTTCGGGAAAGGGTTGTACTTTAGTTTATCACCAAGGAATAAAACAGATGGCTCGTAGTTTACGAGTCGGTTGCTAAGATGGAAACAGGAAACCTCAGTCTTAGAAGCGCTTGGGATCAATCGCCAAGAATGTAGCCATTTTGTCCAAGTCTGCTGAAAGAATGCCTTCTCCATCCTCAAAATTTCTGCTTTGAGCTACCAGTGCAATGTCATCTGCATAGATAAACTTAGTAGCTGAGGCTGATGGTAAGTCATGGATGTAGAGGTTGAAGAGAACTGGGGCCAATACTGATCCCTGTGGCAAACCGTTAATTAATTTTCTTTTACGACTTTTAGAATCACCTAGGAATACTACAAACTCTCTCTCACAGAGCATGTTGGAAATTAGGTTTGCAATTTCCAAGCAAGGAATTACTTCCAGGAAGGTCATACGTTGTTGGCATGTTAAAGAACCCATTTGAATTCAGTAGGCCGTGTTTATAATGACAAAATTAATATCGGGATTTTCCGCCAACACAAAAGTTCCTTCTTTCTCTAGTAGAAAGCGCTATAGTGTCAAGGAGCTTAGATATCTAACCTCCTTGACTTTCTTAGCGTTCCAAGGAACAACGAAATCCGACATTCAAGCAGCCCTCCGGGCGTCAAATAACAAAGCTTGCACCCGGCACCCGAGGCCATACGATATTTTTATTGTTAACATACACAAGGACTTTTATAAATCATTCCGTAACTCAACCTTTTCTTATCTCGTGCCTACTAATCAATTTATCGATTCTTTGGTTAACCGATTTTGATTAGTCTATTAATCAAATGGATTGACAATCGATTAATCGTATTCGATTAAATTGAAATTCATCGATTAATCGATTATTAACCGAATATCGCTTATCAGCAGCTCTAATTCGAACCTTTTGTAATGGGAGTCTCAATGTGTGCTGAAAGGCAGCAGTGATGCCTGATAAATATGCAACCCGCCTGCCGCATTTGTAGGCTAAGTTGACTACAGCAAGGCGCTCAGTAAGGATTATAGATCGGAATAACCAGCCATAAAATGTACATCCTTCATAAGGCTTAATCCCGTTTTATGTGCGCAGGAAGGGAGAGAAGGCTTGTAATCCAGTGATTATGTTCCCGGAAGGTCACGAATACGATGGGCGGAGGCAATAAGGAACTAGGCGGTCACAGTTGACAAGGATAAATGATTGAATTGGCCCCTTCATTGTTCTAGCATCGACGATTTAAAATACAATAACACTGTTCAACAATGGCATTTTTCATTAAAAAAAGAATACCAAATCTTTATAGATTTTGGTACGCTGAATTCGAAAAAGACAATAATTTGTTTTTTAGCTCCCGTTTTCGTGCTATATGAAGTTTGTTTCGTCATTATTTCTGTTTTCGTTCTCCTGTTTACTTATTTCAGCAATGCCAATGAATGCTGTGTTTTGTTTCTAGCTAAGCCAGTCTAAGATTGCTTGTTTTCCATAGTGATCCATTGTGATGTTTACGCGAGTTTCTGAGTGGAGTCAAAAGTACTCCTGTTTTATCGTGACTTTTTAATTGAGTTTCTGAGTGAAATCAAAACTGCTCCTATTTTATTGTGACTTTGAATTGAGTTTCTGAGTGGAATCAAAACTGCTCCTATTTCATTGTGACTTTTAATTGAGTTTCTGAGTGGAATCAAAACTGCTCCTATTTTATTGTGACTTTGAATTGAGTTTCTGAGTGGAATCAAAACTGCTCCTATTTTATTGTGACTTTTAAATGAGTTTCTGAGTGGAATCAAAACTGTTGTTATAATGCCTAGCAGATGCGCTAATAACCCCAGCAATGTTTGTCCTATTATAATATGTGAAATTACAAGACAAGAGGACACGGAATCATTCACACTAGAAATACGATCTTCACCCCATCCCCCATACTACCCTACTGTATAGTGGCATAATTTATATTTCGTTACAAGTAAGGTTTATTGAGCATTATAGCTACTGAACGAATTACTACAGTAATTGTCTCTAAATTGATCCGCATTGCCATTACCCGCTACACAGTGGTGTAGGAAGGGTTGCCTATCACAGCTGCAATTAGACCAGAACTCACCCTGAATGCACACATGGGGGGAGCACAGCCGGAAATGGCTGTCTGGTGTCAACTTCCGCTGACGTCATCATGCTAGCGATAAGAAAGGGGGTGCGAGAAAGCGACATACGATCAAAAACCTGTACGGCACGAATTATTGTCACAGTCTGTTGGGAAATAATTGTAGATTGGATTTGCGTTCAATTTACCGACTGCGGCTTCATTTTTAAATGTTATTCAACATTCACGGGCTCTCTATACAGGGCGTAACAAAACTGTAGGGCAGAAAATATTGGACACATTCCTCGCACGTAGACGAAGAAATTATGTTATATGAACATTTCCATGTTATACCTCATTGTCTCCAACTCATTAATCATGGGAAACACACAAGTACAGCACTTTAGAATCATGGGGAACATGCACTCTTGGTTACGTCTGGTTACGTTGTCAGTGTTTCGTTTTACATGGCCCCGTTGCCATGCGACTTAGCAGATGTGCCTTTAGCTGTGCGACTTAACAGATGTGGCTTTAGCTGTGCGACTTAGCAGATGTGCCTTTAGCTGTGCGACTTAGCAGATGTGCCTTTAGCTGTGCGACTTAGCAGATGTACCTTTAGCTGTGCGACTTAGCAGATGTGCCTTTAGCTGTGCGACTTAACAGATGTGGCCTTAGCTGTGCGACTTAGCAGATGCGCCTTTAGCTGT
This sequence comes from Meconema thalassinum, assembly GCA_946902985.2. Classification (NCBI taxonomy): domain Eukaryota; kingdom Metazoa; phylum Arthropoda; class Insecta; order Orthoptera; family Tettigoniidae; genus Meconema; species Meconema thalassinum. The sequence continues at coordinate 26,794,149 of OX336401.1, forward strand.
GCGACTTAGCAGATGTGCCTTTAGCTGTGCGACTTAACAGATGTGGCTTTAGCAGTGCGACTTAGCAGATGTGGCGTTAGCTGTGCGACTTAGCAGATGTGGCTTTAGCTGTGCGACTTAACAGATGTGCCTTTAGCTGTGCGACTTAACAGATGTGCCTTTAGCTGTGCGACTTAACAGATGTGCCTTTAGCTGTGCGACTTAGCAGATGTGCCTTTAGCTGTGCGACTTAACAGATGTGCCTTTAGCTGTGCGACTTAACAGATGTGCCTTTAGCTGTGCGACTTAGCAGATGTGCCTTTAGCTGTGCGACTTAACAGATGTGCCTTTAGCTGTGCGACTTAGCAGATGTGTCTTTAGCTGTGCGACTTAACAGATGTGCCTTTAGCTGTGCGACTTAGCAGATGTGACTTTAGCTGTGCAACTTAACAGATGTGCATTTAGCTGTGCGACTTAGCTGTGCGACTTAACAGATGTGCCTTTAGCTGTGCGACTTAACAGATGTGCCTTTAGCTGTGCGACTAAACAGATGTGCCTTTAGCTGTGCGACTTAGCAGATGTGCCTTTAGCTGTGCGACTTAACAGATGTGCCTTTAGCTGTGCGACTTAACAGATGTGCCTTTAGCTGTGCGACTTAGCAGATGTGCCTTTAGCTGTGCGACTTAACAGATGTGCCTTTAGCTGTGCGACTTAGCAGATGTGTCCTTAGCTGTGCGACTTAACAGATGTGCCTTTAGCTGTGCGACTTAGCAGATGTGCCTTTAGCTGTGCGACTTAACAGATGTGCCTTTAGCTGTGCGACTTAGCAGATGTGCCTTTAGCTGTGCGACTTAGCTGTGCGACTTAACAGATGTGCCTTTAGCTGTGCGACTTAACAGATGTGCCTTTAGCTGTGCGACTTAGCAGATGTGCCTTTAGCTGTGCGACTTAGCAGATGTGCCTTTAGCTGTGCGACTTAGCAGATGTGCCTTTAGCTGTGCGACTTAGCAGATGTGCCTTCAGCTGTGCGACTTAGCAGATGTGCCTTTAGCTGTGCGACTTAGCAGATGTGCCTTTAGCTGTGCGACTTAGCAGATGTGGCTTTAGCTGTGCGACTTAGCAGATGTGCCTTTAGCTGTGCGACTTAGCAGATGTGCCTTTAGCTGTGCGACTTAACAGATGTGCCTTTAGCTGTGCGACTTAGCAGATGTGCCTTTAGCTGTGCGACTTAGCAGATGTGACTTTTGCTGTGCGACTTAGCAGATGTGCCTTTAGCTGTGCGACTTAGCAGATGTGCCTTTAGCTGTGCGACTTAGCAGATGTGCCTTTAGCTGTGCGACTTAGCAGGTGTGCCTTTAGCTGTGCGACTTAGCAGATGTGCCTTTAGCTGTGCGACTTAGCAGATGTGCCTTTAGCTATGCGACTTAACAGATGTACCTTTAGCTGTGTAACTTAGCAGATGTGCCTTTAGCTGTGCGACTTAGCTGTGCGACTTAACAGATGTGCCTTTAGCTATGCGACTTAGCAGATGTGCCTTTAGCTGTGCGAATTAGCAGATGTGCCTTTAGCTGTGCGACTTAACAGATGTGCCTTTAGTTGTGTGACTTAGCAGATGTGCCTTTAGCTGTGCGACGTAGCAGATGTGCCTTAAGCTGTGCGACTTAGCAGATGTGCCTTTAGCTGTGCGACTTAGCAGATGTGCCTTTAGCTGTGCGACTTAGCAGGTGTGCCTTTAGCTGTGCGACTTAGCAGATGTGCCTTTAGCTGTGCGACTTAGCAGATTTGCCTTTAGCTATGCGACTTAACAGATGTACCTTTAGCTGTGCGACTTAGCAGATGTGCCTTTAGCTGTGCGACTTAGCAGATGTGCCTTTAGCTGTGCAACTTAGCAGATGTGCCTTTAGCTGTGCGACTTAGCAGATGTGCCTTTAGCTGTGCGACTTAGCAGATGTGGCTTTAGCTGTGTGACTTAGCAGTTGTGCCTTTAGCTGTGCGACTTAACAGATGTGCCTTTAGCTGTGTGACGTAGCAGATGTGCCTTTAGCTGTGTAACTTAGCAGATGTGCCTTTAGCTGTGTAACTTAGCAGATGTGCCTTTAGCTGTGCGACATAACAGATGTGGCTTTAGCTGTGCGACTTAGCAGATGTGCCTTTAGCTGTGTAACTTAGCAGATGTGCCTTTAGCTGTGTAACTTAGCAGATGTGCCTTTAGCTGTGCGACTTAGCAGATGTGCCTTTAGCTGTGCTACTTAGCAGATGTGCCTTTAGCTGTGCGACTTAACAGATGTACCTTTAGCTGTGCGACTTAGCAGATGTGCCTTTATCTGTGCGACTTAACAGATGTACCTTTAGCTGTGTAACTTAGCAGATGTGCCTTTAGCTGTGCGACTTAGCAGATGTGCCTTTAGCTGTGCGACTTAACAGATGTGCCTTTAGCTGTGCGACTTAGCAGATGTACCTTTAGCTGTGCGACTTAACAGATGTGCCTTTAGCTGTGCGACTTAGCAGATGTGCCTTTAGCTGTGCGACCTAGCAGATGTGCCTTTAGCTGTGCGACTTAACAGATGTACCTTTAGCTGAGCTGTGTAACTTAGCAGATGTGCCTTTAGCTGTGCGACTTAGCAGATGTGCCTTTAGCTGTGCGACTTAACAGATGTACCTTTAGCTGTGCGACTTAGCAGATGTACCTTTAGCTGTGTAACTTAGCAGATGTGCCTTTAGCTGTGCGACTTAGCAGATGTGCCTTTAGCTGTGCGACTTAGCAGATGTACCTTTAGCTGTGCGACTTAACAGATGTGCCTTTAGCTGTGCGACTTAGCAGATGTTCCTTTAGCTGTGCGACTTAGCAGATGTGCCTTTAGCTGTGCGACTTAGCAGATGTGCCTTTAGCTGTGCGACTTAACAGATGTGCCTTTAGCTGTGCGACTTAACAGATGTGCCTTTAGCTGTGCGACTTAGCAGATGTGCCTTTAGCTGTGCCACAAACCATGCACGATGGAGCACCTCCTCATTTTAGTGTTAATGTCCGTCAGCTTCTAAATAACAGATTTGGTGACAAATGGATAGGTAGAGGTGGACCAATTGCCTGGCCTCCACTCTCTCCGGACTCAAAATCACTGAACTTTATTTGTGAGGGCATTCGAAAGTTCTTGTGTGCCGAACTCCAGTACAAGATGTTCAGAGTCTGGTTGGTTCTTAAGTTCAGGGGCTGCGACAACGCGGTCATGTAGCCCCTTGTACTTTGGGTGTGTGTAGAATCGGTCTGATAACCGGTGTTAATTGTGATGACTGTATTAGTGTGTGTTATCTGTTTTTTTTTTAAATTTAAGTACTGCAACTTAGAATTTTTCAAATAGTTCCTACTTCTGCAGCCAAGCGCCACCGTCAACGATTACTAGGCCAAGTTCAGAACTTAGCTACTAGACACCACCGCAGTCGGCTCTTGGCAACGAATATAGAAACCTAAGAGCGTTGTTTACATTCTTAACCTATCCAATTTAGCTTCTTTCAGGTGCAATTAGTGGAAGGTTCTTTAACATGCCGTAAATCTATGACATGGGACCGCCGGCTTTACTTCCCCTCCGAAGGAAGGCATACTGAGAGATTTTAACGCTCTTAAAAAATCCGACGGCTTCGGCCGGGTTTGAACCCGCTATATTGGGCATAGAAGCTCAGCATGCTACCGACTACGCCACCGAAGCCGCCATATTCAGAGTCTCCGTGCCCGTATTATGGAAGGCTACGACACCATACGCAGTACTCTAGGGTTACATCAGCGCATCCGCGATTCACTACGACGGTGGGTTGATGCATGTATCAATGCCCACGTAGGGCACATTGAACATCTCCTGTGACAAAGAGTTGCATGTGGAATGCTGGTACGTTCTGTTCTTGTGTGTTTCCCATGTTTAATGAGTTGGAAACAATGAGGTATAACATGGAAATAGAGCGTTTCCGGACCCTGTACACAAGTGTTTGTAGGCAGCCAGGTACATACGTTTACCCAGAAACCACTGAAAGACTTGTGTTTTGTACATTTGTTCCTTTACATTGACCTGACGATGCTCGCTCGACGAACGAAACACGTCAGCCGTTCCCGTCATCTTGGTGATCTATGAAAATAACATTCAATCACCTGTACTCGTTTTCAGGTTGGATCACAGTTCTCAATTTAATAGGGCTTGGACTCATGTTGACCAACTGAAGACCATCAATTTCAACTGAAAATATACATTAAATTGTGCGTAGACGGAAACGCACGTCGTACCTAACGTCGAAAAATAATCCGGAGAAGTTGAACGAACACATGTTTCTAGAAGGATCTCCGTTATTCATGTTACTAAACGATGTAAGTCCACAATCATAACGATTAGATGAGACGATGAATACATATGGATGAAGCACTATGTGTCTATTCTCAACAAGCAAAGACCGGAGGCAGGGTCCTATTACACTTTTAGGACCAGTTTGAAGCATATATGGACTTTTGTCTACGATGTGGCAAATGTCTTCAATGACCTACAATAGCAATGCCTTTGCTAAGGCATTCCAGCCTCAGAATATCGTCAGCTAAATTAGGAATAATTAAATATTTCGTCAACAGAGAGGGGACGCTCAAACCCAAATTGAAATATTATGATCTATATATTTGCCAATTTTGAAAGAACTGCATTTATTAGTATGGAAGTTACATGTGATTAAACATTAAAGCTATCAGAACGCGTAAAATCCTGTTGGCAGCACTGTCGTATATTGGTTACTGAAAATTAACCTACATTTACAGATACTATATGCATGTATAGTTTAGAACTGTTGGCCTGCATACTTTCTGATAGATTGAGATTAAGATAAAAATGTACAGAGTGCAATTTTCAACAGTGGCAGCCCTGTTGACACTAAAAAAAAAACACCGCATATTCATATCTGCTCCGGTGTGCAAATCACATACCAAATTTGGTTGAATCCAATAGATAATATGGTAGTTACATGAATTTAAAGAATGGACCTATCAGCAGGCATAGAATCATGTTGGCAACACTCTCATGCAAGGACTCCTGTAAATTAGTCTGATGTAATATTATCTATATGTGTGTCAATTATGGAACAATTCCCATAAATATCTTCCGAGATATCCAACATACTGTATACCTCAACTTTCAATTGCGATTTTTCACCAATTGGTAGCACTGACGTCGCTATCAAATATGGCCGTGAGATATTGAAGCATAGGTCTTTACTCAAACCAAATTTGGTTTAGATAGCTGCAGCCGCTTAGGAGTTGATACACACACACACACATTTGCCTGGATCCTCATTTTTACAAAATGTGAGAAGTAGGCTAAAAATGTTATCTTTTCCACGCATTTTAAGGCTAAAACAATTACCTTTAATAGTTTTTATGCTCGACGATGTCGAAATGTAAATATTATATGTCAGAAAACTGTATCATAACGAGGGTCATTACAGTACAAGTTTTCATTATGATACAGATTCTCCCACCAATCAGAGCTCAAGAAACAGCTGTTTGACCAATTAGGTAAGCATAGCATCGCACCTGCGCTGAGTTCCACGGCCTTGTAATTTAAACTTCACTGCGTGGCCTAGTGCCATAGTGGGGTAATCGAGGAGGCCATGGTCAAATACAAGGTATTGTCTGCGTCCCATGCGCTCTGTTCAGTACATAAAAGTGGCGAAATCTCGACAGATATTCATGAATATTTATGTTCGAACATAAAATAGTTATAATAATTATCGTCGAACATAAACAGTCGCCTATAATGGTAATTAAGGCACTCGTATGGAAATTATAAAACTGGATTCGTTCGTTTTATAAACATACTCGTGTCTTAATTATTGCCATTATAGGCTGGTTGCGTAATGTATTATTTTATAGCAATTATTTTAAATCTGGTCATTATTTTTCCATGACTATGTGTAGTTATGTCGCAATTTTCCTGAAGTTGAAACATGGTTCCCATTGCAATATTATTAAATCTACCTAAAGAGTATCAAATCTCCCTCATGAACCCGATGACGAGGTCAGCTGACGGCCCGTCATCACGTAGAGGGTGTTAGTTCTTCGCAGATTGGCCAAGAGAATGTGTGCCACGGTAACAATAATAAATATCCCTGCCAGTGTAGACCCATAATGTTGGACACAGAGAATCCCATAATAAATCAATTTGCCTCATATTGTGAACATCTTCCAGTAATTATGAAGTGTGTCGGGGCGAGGGGACTCCCCTAGCAGGGGTGAGTGAGGGTGGCAACGATCGATACTGGAAGTTACGCTTCAGGTGACGTACCCGTCGTTATTGGAACTGAGCTCATGTTCACTTTCACGCATTTAATAATAATAGAGAAGCTTAGCAACCTCAGAAACCATATCTCTTGGTGGTCACTCTAAAATTATAGAAAATGAAAAGAAAGAAGGGAAAATTCTTTGTGGTCCCACGAGAGAAAATGGAATGTGGATTAAGAGAAGAACTGCGGACCTCTACTCCTTAAAGCGATTAAACACACGTTTAATGTTGACATGTTTCTGCCTCACCCTCACAAAACTCAAGCTCCTAAACCAGAGGGAGTTAGAAGGTGTGGATTGTACCAAAATCTTACAAATCTTCTCAACAGTACAGGGAAAATATTGCATTTCATGAAAAGTCAACGGAAATATATTTATTTGTTAATAAAGTACGTTTAAATATGGATTGCTTTTCACGGTGGGTGAGTGGTTAACGTATCTGTCTACTAACCACAAGCTTGCAGGTTCGCTCCTGACCGAGGTAACTGATTTTTGAAAGACGGAAAAAATTATGACACGCATGTCATACGATGTTGGCATGTCAAAGAACGCATTTGAACTCAGTAGGTCGTGTTCATAATGGCAAAATTAATCTCGGGATTTTCCGCCAACACAAAGTTCCTCATTTCTCTACTAGGAAGCGCTATAGTGTTAGATAACTAACCACCTTGACTTTCATAGTGCTTCAAGGAACGACGAAATTCGACATGGAAGCTACCCTCTGGGTGGCAAATAACAAAGCTTGCACGCGGCACCCGAGGCCATACGATATTATTATTATTATTATTATTATTATTATTATTATTATTATGTCGCCTCCGTAGCGTAGCGGTTCGATTCCCGGCTCTGCCACGAAATTTGAAAAGTGGTATGAGGACTGGAGCGGGGTCTACTCAGCCTCGGGTGGTCCAAATGAGTAGAGGGGGTTCGATTCCCACCTCAGCCATCCTCGAAGTGGTTTTCCGTCTTCGGGCATATGCCGGGATGGTACCTACTGTAAGGTCACGGCCGCCTCCTCCCCTCCGCCTTCCATCCCTTCCTATCCCTCATGAGGCCCCTGTTCGCTTTGCAGGTGAGGCCACCTGGGCGAAGTGCTGATCACACCTCCCCAGTTGTATCCCTCCCGACCAGATGTTCCAGGCTCCAGGACACTGCCCATAGAGGCGGTAGTGGTGAGTTCCCTCGCTGAGTCCGTGGGAACCACCAACCTAGAGGGTAAAATGACTAAATAAAAAAAATATATTATTATTATGGATTAACGAAAAATATCTAACAACAACAAGAAGTGCATCTCCTGGAATACCAAAATAAGGCATTATAACACTGTCGTAAAACTGAGTGTCTCTTTGCCAGTGAATGTCTCTCGATGAGCTATAGCTTCGAAAAACTAGAAGTCCTGGAAAGGAGAAGTCTACGAAAATCATGGATGCAGTTCAGATTAAAGACGGATGGAAACTGCTAAGCAACAGAGAGTACATGGAAAGAATCTCTGTGACTATGCAGAAGAGGAGGCTGACATCAATACAGAATGCACAAACATAGATTATCAAAACAAATATTCGACTATCTCTGGAAGAAGAAGACCACTCCAACGAGGACTAAGGAAATTAGGAAAGATTTAGAAAAGTTGAACATCACAAAGTCTCAGATGCTAGAAAGAAGTGAATTTAAGAGTCAAGTCATTGGTTGGTTCCTCAGTTTAGGGGCTGCGACAACGTGGTCATGTAGCCCCGTATACTTTGGGTGTGTGTAGAATCTGTCTGATGTGTATGTCTACCCCTTATTATTCCCGTTTTCCAACGGGGTCGGGGATGAGATGCGATGGAAGTCTTTGTGACGATGTTTTTTACGTCCGGATGCCCTTCCTGACGCCAACCTCATGAGAGGAGTTAATGAGAGATGAAATGAATGATCGTGAATGAAACTGGGCAAGGATGTGGAAGGAAGCGGCCGTGGCCTGTCAGAAGGTACCGTCCCAGCATTTGCCTGGTGTTGAAAATGGGAAACCACGGAAAACCATTTCAAGGACGGCCGACGGTGGGGTTCGAACCCACGCGTCTACCGAGTCAGCAGAGAGCTTGGCCCCATGATCTAATGCTGCGCTTCAGCCAGCGTAGTGTGTAGAATCTGTCTGATAACCGGTGTTAATTGTGATGGCTGTATTAATGTGTGTTATCTGTTTTTAATTCAAGTAAAGACTGTAGACATTGAATTTTTCTAGTAGTTCCTACTTTTGCCGCCAAACGCTACCGTCAACGACTTAGTAGTTCTGAACATGGTTACTAGATGCCACCGCAGTCGGCTCCTGGCGACGATCGTTGGAACCTAAGAGCGTTGGTCAAATTTAATCTATAATTTAGCTTCACACAAGTGTAATTAGTAGAAGGTTCTTTTACTGGCCATAAATCTAAGACATAGGACCGCCGATTTTACTTCCCCTCCGAAGGAAGGCATACTGAGGGATTTTAACGCTCATAAAAATTCGATGACTTCGGCCGGGTTTGAACCCGCGATCTTGGGCATAGAAGCTCAGCATGCTACCGACTACGCCACTGAAGCCGCCGAAGAGTATGGTAAAAAACACTGATAGTCAGTTAAATGCTACAAATGCTACAAATGATGCGTGAACTCAAAGTCCGTTAGCAAGTGCAAACCAAGGTCAAAGGAGGTAGCTGGCTGGAGGTCGACCCGTCACCGTAACGTAACGCCAGACCCCAGCGTAACAACGAAGTCGACAAGATCATTTAAAATTATAAAAATCTGCAAGGGTTTCAAGATGAAGGAAGACCTAAGAGAAGTGAATGAACTTGGACAGAAGATCAAAGGAAACACGCCAGTGAACGCTTGGAGGAATATTGGCGACAGAGGAAACTCCAGGCAAAGGAAAAAGAAAAAGAAATGAAGTTGTTGCGTTTTCGCATTGAAAAAGAAAAAAAAGTAGGTTTAATAGTTTAATAATTAAGAAACGAGTATGTTTATAATTTATAATTTCCATACGAGTGTCTTAATTACCATTATAGTCGAGTTGCATGCGACTGTTTATGTTCGACGATAATTATAACTCTATTATATGTTTTAACATAAATATTCATGAATATCTGTGGGATTCAGTAAGTCCAGTTAGTGAACAGAGCGCGCTGGGTGGTTTGCGGACTGAACAGAGCGCATGCGTGGGTCAAAGACCTTCGGAAGCAGAGACCATTTACTTTGCTTGGCAATGCTATTGTTTACAGCCTTCATGAAGTCTAGTGCCGATCAGAACTAGTATTCACTAATATTGTCACCGAAGTCGTTTGAAAGCAATGCGCTGTGTAGAAATTGGTGTTGGGGATATTAAGGTACAGTGCTATTTCTTGTCTCATATTCGCCAGTTTATTTACGCGATCATATGGGAAGGTGCACTTTCCATGTCGGTAATTTATATAGAAGGATGCTGTGTTGCTAACTTCTGGACGTAGATTCATACATTTCTTGCATATGTCATAGTATTTTCTTGTTACCGTAAATGTTCATGCTGATTTTGCTTTGTGTTTGGGCGTGTAACTGCAATGGTTGATCCGATATCCAATTTGAACTTTCAAATCATGTAATTCATGTCCGACATGTTGGATTTTGAGCGCATGCGCGAAACTATCCTTACTTAATTGGTCAATGAATGAGCTCTGATTGACTGGACAGTTTTCTGACATATAATATTTACATTTCGACATCGTCGAACATAAACAAATAAACAAAACGATAGCCCCTGCCAGATATTTGTCGCGTTTATCCCGCATAACAGTAATGCCGAGTGGGTGGTCTAAACACAGGCGAGATTAGTATTACTGTAAGATGTTAGTGCCCGAGTGCTGGACCACAGGGAACCATTAGGCTCCAAGTTGTCGCTCAGCGGTTTTGTCGCGCCGACCGCTGTCACTTGCAGACACTGCTCGAGTTCCGCAGCGATCGGAGATACGAACAGGCGACAGTACAGCGGAACATCTCGTTAAAGTCAAGTATCTCCCTCGGATTTGGTTAACTGGCAATTCCCCTTAATTGTAGAGCTGGTAATAATCCATGTTCACTTATATCGAGTATAATGGATTAATCGAATAATTACAAATGAATCGAACACGATTAATCTATAATAATAATAATAATAATAATAATAATAATAATAATAATGCCAGCGGTGGCATGCTGTGCTGTACAGTCCTTGTTTTGAGCTCCTCACATTTTCGCTTTTTAAGTAAGTTTTACACGTTTATATGGTTAGTTTACGATTTCTATGGTGATTTTTATGGACTCTTGTCGAAAACAAGTGTGTGTTATAGTGCTTGTGGATCTATCAACGTCATAATCTTCAAAATACAGCTGCGAAATGTTTGTTTACATTCATGTCATGGTTGCTACATCGTTAGTTACAGTGCCATATAACCCCAAATGCCTTCTCGAAATGGGTTATGTACGGTGTTTTGTGTGTAATTGGGATGTTTCAAGCCCATTTATTACATACTTCATATAATGTGTGGAGGTAATCGGACTGTTTTCGTGTTAATATTACGAATGGTAAAGTTTACATCTGCTTAACCTACAAAATTAGGTTACACGTATTTGCTACATATATTCCTTCTCTGCTGGTCGTTTGCACTTAAATGACGTCTACTATTGTAATATAAACACTATCTCTGCAAGATAATTATACCGTATATCTAATGTGTGTTGTGAGAAATCTGTAATGACAAGGTATGTGCAAACCAGGAATGACGAGATATACTAAATGGGGTAGGCAGGACTCCTGAGCCGTAGTGAAGGCAACCTGTCTAGGAGATGGAAAACTCCAAAATTAAACCTACAATGGTAGCGTCTGATCCGGAACGGGCGGCTGCCAACAGCGTCTGTATCCCATGTTAGGGACGGCTGACAAAACCTGGCTGTAGGTATAAAAGGCAAACCCATTTAATGCATGATGGAGAAATTAACGAGTAATGCCTCGGATGAAATGCCGCTGCCTGGGGAGCGCCAGGGCACGTTTGGAGCCGGTGCTGGACGTGACAGTATGCGAGCCGCCGGTGGTAGAGGGCTGAACAGGCGGGCCCCTACCGGGCAAGATCCCGAAATCATTACAGCCGACAAGCGTTTGCATGATGAGCCTGAGCAGAGAAGTGAATCATTATCTAGTACTTCACCTGCTGAAGGTGCTGCACAGGTAACTCAACCTGTGCTCACCCAGGCAGGACTGCCACGACAGCGTATTAAATGGACAAATGTCATGAACGAAACCATAATACGCACTTATTTTAGGGTTACTGACTTCGGACAGAATTCAGTTGGTTATAGGCAACGCTTACATTCTGAATTTCTGTTGCATTACCCTGAACTAACTGTGACCGAACAGAGAGTATCTGATCAATACAGGGCTATTCTCCGGAATAATCTTATCCCTGAAGCCAGAATTAACACCATTAAAGAAGAGGTACGGCGTGAGAAGGAAGGTGTGAATGGAGTCACTCAGAACAGTGTTCCTGAAGAACTGGAGTCGGCACAAGCTGATAGCCAGGACCTTCAAGAAGTAGATCCAGTTTCCATGCAAATTATCGATCAACACCAAATTGGAAAGTTGAAGAATGAAATGATGACTACAGTCATAGAGTTTTATGGAACTGATACAAATTGCAGGCCGAAAATACCGAAAGTCAATGGTTCAAGAAAGCTGACAAAGATACTGAGTATCATGAATCGGGATGTTTTGCCGGAACATGTTGAAGCATCTGCCAATCTGGAATCCCTTCATACTATTATTTACTGTGGTGCAGTAACTGTTGTGAAAGCTATGGGTATTGGACAACATGAACGGAATAAGCAAATGCCATCGATGCCAAACTGGGAAAGAAGACTTGTTGGAAGGATTGAACAGCTCAGGGCAGATATTGCTAGAATGACACAATATGTTCGTGGTACAAGAACAAGAAAATTACTGAGGAAAGCTGAGCATATAATGAGACAAAACACAGACCACACACAGCGAGATGTACCGAATTCAACACCTGAAGAGTGCTTAGATACCTTGAAACAAAGGCTGTCTGTTTTATCCGCCAGACTTGCAAAGTATAGGGAGAGTATGAAGAGGAAGAAGGATAACTTCCTTTTCGCCAACTCAGAGAGAAGATTCTATCAGACTCTGGGTAAGATAAAGGTTTCTGCGGACAAAAGCTATCCGACTAAAGAAGAAGTTCAAGAATTTTGGGGAAAACATCTGTCTACACCATCTCATCACGACACTCAATCAAGTTGGGTAAGAGAAGAACAGCAAGCTTCCCAAAGATTTGAGCAAATGCAGCACGAGAAATTCACCACAAATGATATTAAGGAAGTTATCAACAACTTAGCGAATTGGAAAGCCCCTGGCCCTGACCAGATTCAGAATTTTTGGTATAAGAAGTTCTGGAGCATCCACAATCGACTAGGTGAGTTCATTAATGATTCCATCCTTCATCCTGATAGCTTACCCAAATTCATCACACGTGGCATCACATATTTGCTTCCAAAAGATCTTCAGAATACATGGGATCCTACAAAATATCGTCCCATCACATGTCTGCCCACGTTGTATAAGATCATTACATCATGCTTGGCTAACAGGATATATGCACACTGTGAAAGAAACAATATAATTGCCGTGCAACAGAAAGGTTGTAAAAAGGGTTCAAAAGGGTGCAAAGAACAACTAATAATTGACTCAGTTGTGTGTGGCCAGGCACACTTAAATCACCGAAACCTTCATATGGCGTACATCGATTATAAGAAGGCCTTTGATTCTGTCCCCCATGACTGGCTAGTAGCAGTGCTGCAATTGTATAGGATCAATGAGGTATTTGTCAGTTTCTTGGAAAGGGTTATGTCAGCATGGCAAACTAGACTGTGTCTCAGTACGCCACGCGGAGATATACGAACAGATGAGATATCGATTCGGAGAGGCATCTTTCAAGGAGACTCCCTTAGCCCCTTATGGTTTGTCCTGGCAATGAATCCTTTATCTACCCAGCTTAACTCTATATCACTACGGCTTTTCTATCAAGATTGGAAAGAGAATTGGTACTCGGCTAAATCATCTGCTATACATGGACGACCTTAAACTCTATGCCGAAACAGAGTCGCATCTGGAAAACTTGTTGAGAATAGTTGAAGCATTCTCACGAGACATACAAATGGGATTTGGTTTGGACAAGTGTCGGACACTAAAGGTGGTGAGAGGAAAAGTACAGAAGTCCGGGTATGAGCTGGAAGATGGACAGCATATTAGGGCTATGTTGGCAGAAGACACCTACAGATAGGAGTAAAACAAGCTAAGCATATTGACCATGTGTCAATAAAGAAAGATCTGTCCTGTGAATTTGTCAAAAGATTAAAACAAATTATAAAAACGCACTTGAACAGCAAAAACTTAGTGAAAGCTGTTAACACGTATGCTGTACCTGTGCTGAGCTACTCCTTTGGCATAATCAAATGGTGCAAAACGGACATCGAAGGACTTGAACGAAAAATGAGAACGATGCTCACAAAAGGAAGGAAACACCACCCACGATCTTCAATAGAACGATTGACTCTACCCAGAAGCCTAGGTGGACGTGGGTTCGTTGACATTGATAATCAGATGAAACGGCAGATAGTCAGCCTTAGGGAGTACTTCTATGCAGAAGCGAGGTCATCTGTACTTCACAGAGCCATCAGTGAGGCGGACAGATCAACGCCACTGGTCTTGTGTCAGCAAGAGATTCAACACCTCCTACATACTGACCTTCAGAAGATGGTAGCATGGAAAGCAAAACCTTTGCACGGAAGACATCCAAATGAGGTGAGTCAAGCAAATGTTGATATAAATGCGTCAAACTACTGGCTCACTTCAGGACAGATCTTTCCAGAAACTGAAGGTTTTATGCTAGCAATTCAAGACCAAGTCATCCCTACAAGGAACTACCTCAAGTTCATTGTAAAAGATCCCGCTGTACCAGATGATAAGTGCCGCTACGGATGTCAACAGTCAGAAACAATACAGCATATTACATCTGCATGTAGATATTTCCTGGCAACAGAGCACAAACAAAGGCATGATGCAGTTGCTAAAATCTTGCATCAGGAGTTGGCTGATAAGTTTCAGCTTTTGAAAGGAAAGAAAGTTCCGTACCACCAATATCAGCCAGAGTGTGTTCTTGAAAACAATGAATACAAACTGTATTGGGACCGAACTATTTTGACTGATCAATCGGTATCACACAACAGGCCGGATCTGGTGGTTGTAAACAAGAAAACCAAGCAAACTACATTGATTGATGTTGCGATTCCTAACAACAAGAATCTCCAGTCAAAACACATTGAAAAGATCAGCAAATACAGCGAGTTGGTCGACCCTATCAAAAGACAATGGCATGTAGAGCGAGTGAAGACCATACCTATCATTGTCTCGAGTACGGGCGTGATCCCAAGTACCTTGCTCCAAGGCCTTAAAGAACTGGATCTGGATACTGGGCTCTACAAACTAATGCAGAAGGCAGTAGTTCTATCGACAACCAGAATCGTTCGGAAGTTCATGGGTAGCGAAATTCTAGCTTAGAAGTTGCTGTTTCCGTAGCTATATTTTGGTTCACTGAAGCCCGTATAGTTACGTTGTAATATACCAGAAATGTGATATATGTTCTGTATAAACCGAAAATAATAATAATAATAATAATAATAATCATAATTTACAAAAGACGATCAATGTCCTTCAAGGCCAAACTGAGGCACTACGTTACCGTTATTCGCCCGGAGGCGTTATATGCATCAGAATGCCTGGCGATGAATAAGAAAGGCCTGGCAGAACAACTCGAAGCCAAATAGAGGAAGATTCTGTGAAAGATCTTGGGCCCGGTCAAGGAACGAGGAGAGTATAGAAGACGACTCAACGATGAACTCTATCTACATGTGGAGAAAATAACGGACACTATACGCAAAAGAAGACTCTCCTTTTATGGTCATTTAACACGAATGAACTCTGGAAGATTGTCCAGTCGAATCTGTGCCTACTTTGTGGGAAAGAAAACCAAAGGGATCTGGTTTACAGAGGTGGAAAAATACCTACAAGAGCTGGGGATATCACATGAGGACATCTTGGAACGTGTCTCTTTGAAGAAGAAACTTGGGGAAATACCGAGTTCTCAGTCAAAACCCATATTAAAACCTGCAAGAAGTGGACCGAAGAACGAAAAGAAGCTCACCGAAGAAGAATGTGCGAAACACTGGGCCAATGTGAAAGAACGAGAGAAAAGGCAGTTGAAATAACGTGGTCCATAGAAGACCGAAACAATCATAAAAAGTGTAATAATAATAATAATAATAATAATAATAATAATAATAATAATAATAATAATAATAATAGTTTAATAATAATAATGTTATTGGTTTTACGTCACTGTTAACTACTGCGCCTTTTAGAGATGCTAGAGTGGCAAAATGTTGTCCCGAAGGGGATCTTTGACGTTCCAGTAAATCTACTGACACGGTTCCCTGAAATGCCAGCTGACTGGGCTAGGATTCGATCCTGCGACCTTGGGAACAGCAGGCGAGAACGTTACCGCTAAACCACGCAGCCAGTCGAAACGAATAATCGATTAGTCGACTTACAGTTAAATAGACTAACCTAAGAATCTATTAATATAATAATATCGCATTGCCTCGTGTGCCGGGTGCAATCTTTGTTAGTTAGTTACCCCTAACGGCCACACATGCTTCTCAGCGACGTGACATGCTCTCTATCAGATGGTCCAAGAGCTCTTGTGGCAGTCGATCCCATTCCTCCGAAAGGGCAATGCGAAGGTTTTGGAGAGTCCTTGGTGGAGGCTGACGGGATGCAATTCGCCTCCCAGATATCTTCTATAGGATTCAGATCTGAAGACCTCGCTGGCCAGTCCAAGCGATAAATGTCTTCCCCAGCCAGAAATTCATCCACCAGAGTAGCGCGGTGTGGTCGGGCATAATCGTCTATTAAGAGGAAGTATGGACCAACCACACCTCTGAAGAGTCGAGCATGTGGTGTCAATACCTCATCCCTGTATCTCCGAGTTCACAGTGTTCCTCGGACCATTTACGAAGATGTGCAGGTCCGTGCGGCCATTCAGCATGATGACGCCAACACCACCTTACTGGTCCCGTTCCACGATGTTCCTGTGGTTCTGTCGGCTACCCGGTTCTCTCCAGATTAATGTGCGACGGGAATCGTTCTGCAAACTGAAGCGGGATTCATCTGTGAAGAGCACATGACTCCATTCATTCATGGTCCAGAGTCGACGTTGACGGCTTCACAATAAACGGGCCCGTCTCTGTGCTGGAGTGAGCGGGACGCACACCGCTGGACGTCTGGCAAACAGCCCTGCTGTTCTGAGCCTCCGGTACACAGTTTGGCGGGAAACGGCAACATCTGAGATGGCTGCAAGCTCCGCGGACAATTTTCTTGCAGGTGCACTCCGATTTCGTTGGGCGGTTAAGGCCGGATATCGGTCCTGCTGTGGGGTCGTTACTCTTGGTCGGCCTGGTGCTGGCTTACGACTAACATCTCCTGTGTCTCGAAATCGTCTCCAAAGCCTAGAAATGACACTTTGTGGCGACTTCGGTCTGTGTCTGGCCTGCTTCCCGGCGGCCGAGTATTCTACCCTACACAACGGGGTCCAACTGGCATCGTTGTGCCATTATGTTGCAACGTTCACCACGAGGCTACACCCCGCTTACTATGACAGGACAAACACGACTAAGGGAATAAGAGGCGCAGGCACTGGCTGTGTTTATCTTGCAGCTACGCCACTAGTCAAAGCAGGGAATACTCCTTTCCTATATAGAGTGAACACGTAAGGTTGGTAAGTGCATATGTCGTGCGATTTGCGGTCTATTTCCTGTTGCCCTGCTTATTCGTAACTTATGCTTAACTTTTGGACACTAGTCTACATACAATATAATCATTCATGATGTCGGTCGAGTGTGATAATGGTCAGAATCGGACAAAGAGGGTGGAAATAGGGGGAAAATGTGGAAAATGAGGAAAATCGATTCCAATCTAAGTTGGTACTATCGTTCAGATAAGGGCCAAAACATTAACTCAGTAAAGTTTTGATATCCGTGATTGTTAGTGAATGGTCAGCTTGGAATGGATTATGGACCTAGCTGATTGTCTGAGCAATCTCGTGAATAATACTCCCTGTAGGCTATATTCACAAGCTTTTTACGTGATATAGAATATTTGATTTTATTGTACTTGCAACGCCTGTCCAGTTGGCCAGCAATTGAGAGCGTAGATGATGATGATAATTGTTCTTTTAAGGGGCCTAACATATAGGTTATCGGTCTGGGTGATAGCGAAAATGACAATGAAATGGAAACCAGAACGAAAATTAAGCTGGACTGAATTTAGATTGAGAAATACGCACAAAAAGTAGTTTAGGTTCAAAATACCTACCAAAAGCAATTGAAATTAAAAATACGTAATGCAAGTTAGATTGAAAAAGGACGGTGCAGATTCAAAATACTCACAAGGTTTAATTGAAATTGGGAAATGCTTACAAAATGTATGGTAGAATCAAAACACTCAGAATATGTGGAAGCCCGCTATTCAAAATACTGTACTTACAAAATGCAGTTTATATCGAAAATACTTACTAAATGCAATGTAGATTGAAAATACATACAAAATGTGGTTGAGATTCGAAAATAAAAACCCTCACTGAGGTTAATTTAGAGACACCGGGGGCCAATTCATAAAAACAGGGCTGGAATCTTAAAGAGAAAAGGAACTATAATGAGAGTAAAAAGAAGGTGGATCCCTAGAAGAATGAGGGATCAGGGAAGATGAGACAAGGGCCAATTAAGGTGGGAAAGGAAGAGACTCCCTAGGCCTCGGATGCCCTAATACCGTCCGGGTCGGAAGAGAACAAGAGTTGACCAAGAGAGGTCGACAGGAAAGAAGACGGAGAGGAGCCCGGCACAAGAAAGTGGAAGCAATGCTGGACTCAGCTGGGGTCCCGTGGTCGCCAACCCACGTCCCTCTAGATGTGAGCCCCTGGGGGAGGGAGCGTAAGTACACTAGCTCTAGTGAAGTGTTGTCTAAGTTGGTAGCGCAGCGAGATGACGAATGATGACACGTCTCACGTTATTAATGTTTTACTCTAGTATTTATGGAATTCAATAAACTGTTTCAATTTCACTCGCGAACACTACTGTGTAATTAAAACACGAGACGAGATTTATTGCTGAGGCCGATGACACTTTTCCAGCGTAGTTTGGTGCCTTGAGGTACGCTCCACGACTGCAATCCCCAGAGCCGGCCGATACTTACGACGGTATTTTACACACGAGACGGATGCTTCATTCTGTTCTTTTTGTGATTCTTTTGGAATTTGACCATTTATTTTATTTGAGTTGTGTGCTTTTTGTCTCATTGAGTGTTATTTCGATTTTGACTAATTTTGGTTTGTGTATTTTTGGATTTTCACTAATTGTTTTGTTTCTTTTCGATTTTTGTCTCATTTTGATTGTGTTCTGTGCATTTTTGGATTTTGACTTTCTTTTGTATTTTTGGGCCTTTTTGAGCTGTTTGTGGTCTAATTTTGATTGTCTTTTGTAAACTTTTGGATTTTGACTATTTTTTAATTTTGCACTCTTTGACTTTGATTGTTCATTGTTTTTTTCTAGATTTTGACGATTTTTTTTGTAACTTTTGATTTTGATGTTTTTGACTAATTTTGATTGTTTTTTGTAATTTGTGAATTTGGACTACAGTATTTGTTTTTATTTTTATTTTTGAATAATATTGATTGTGTTCTGTGCATTTTTGGATTTCGCCTTTTTTTTGAGCTTTGTTGAACTGTTTTTGGTCTAATTTTGATCTTTGTTGGATTTTGTCAATTTTTTTTTATTTTGATCTCTTTGACTTTGATTGTTTATTGTTTTTTCTGGATTTTGACTATGAAATAATTTTTTGTTATCTTTGATTTTCTTCTCTGACTAATTTTTTGAACTTTGTAGCTGTTTCACTAATTGAGATTGTGTTTTGTGTATTTTTGGATTTTTACTTATTTGACTTTGATTTTATTTTATTTTTCATGATTTTGACTACTGAACGGTATATTTTGTCTTTTTATTTTGATCTTTTTGACTAATTTTGATTTGGTATTTTCTGAATTTTGACTATTTATTTCTTTTTGATTTCTAAGCATTTTTTTAACTAATTTTGAATATTTTGTGCATTTTTGGATTTTGACTATTTTTTATTTTTAAGCCATTTGACTAATTTTGAATGTCCAGTCACGAGGTACTGCAGTCACAATAGCACAGGTTTTCGCACATATTCAACACAAATTAAAGAACATGGACTGATGATCAAGATGTCCCAAGGCCCTAATATAAATTATCATATGCAGCTGCATAACTTCTTTAATCCTCCCGACCACACCATGGCTAGAGCCCTACGCGGATAGACAAAACGTTATCCGCATCCGCCCCGCATCCGCACGACTGTTATCCGCATCCGCCCCGTATCCGCACGACTGTTATCCCCATCCGCCCCGCATCCACGCGACTTTTATCCACAAGTTTGTTATCCGAATCTACTGGCATTACAATAATATTTGCAGCATAATCATGCGCATGGGTTGGGAAATTATGCGCATGGGATGAGTGTTGGAAAGCCATACTAATGTTGAAACTTCTCCCCACTTCCCTTATTCCCCCCCTGTTGTAGCAATCGGTGCTACATTGCATTGTATTACCTCTGGTAATTGTAGGGACTATTGAAAGAACACAACGAGACACACTCTTCACACCACTGCTATATTGAACGCCATGACAGGCACATACTGTACACAGGTTGGCCAACGTAAGATCAACATTGCCAACTTAAATGAATCTGCTGGAATTAAATAACTAACATTCCGCCTACCTTGACAGACCTTGAACGTCTGTCAACAACAAGACAAATGTCAACCAGACACATGATAAATTATGACATACATTGCAAATAAGACAATATCAAATTTAAAACAAACAATTGATATATGCAAACACACGAAGTGAAAATCGCAGCAAATGTCAATGAAAGTTCCCTGAAAATGGCACAAATAAATTTAAATAACACAATAATTGATTACACTGGAAGAGCACAGAGTCTATTTACATGTCTCTTAATGGTCCCATTAGCGACCTTCACGGTCACAACTCGAACAACACCATCCGAGCCTGGATGTAATGCAACGATTTTTCCCATTCGCCATGTCAATGGGGGAGAGTTGTCCTCCTTGATGAGCACCACTGCACCTTCCCTGAAGTTGGCAGCTCGCTGCCTCCATTTGGATCGCTGCTGCAGACTGTTGAGATACTCCTTTGACCACCTCTGCCAGAAGTGCTGCAACATTTGCTGCATATGTTGCCATCTACTCAGTCTATTCTCAGGCACAAGCTTTAAATTAGGCTCTGGAATAGCAGTGAGTGAGCTTCCTATTAGGAAATGTGCAGGTGTAAGAGGAGATGGATCATTAGAGTCACTCGGAAGTAAGGTCAAGGGTCGGGAATTCATACAGGCTTCAATCTGAGTTGTTAGGGTAGTCAACTCCTCAAGAGTCAAACTGCTGCTGCCAACTACTCGACGAAAATGGTATTTGAAAGCCCTTATCCCGGCTTCCCAAAGTCCTCCCATGTGTGGAGCACGAGGTGGTACGAAGTGCCACTGGATTCCTTCGTTCGCCAAAGTTGTCATGAGATGATCTCTTTGTTCTTCTGATTGAAAGGGATTGGTTGATGCATCTAATTCTCTTCGAGCACCTACGAAGTTCCTAGCATTGTCAGAATACAGGTGGGCACATTTTCCGCGTCGGGCTACAAATCGATGCAATGCTCCAAGAAATGCTGCTGTAGTAAGGTCACTTACTACTTCTAAATGCACAGCCTTGGTCGAGAAGCAAATAAAGAGCGCAATATATGTCTTTATGGGGGCACGTGTTTGACGTCCTCCATGACGTATGAGAACTGGTCCACAGTAATCCACTCCTGTGTGGAGAAATGGTCTTGAAGGCGTAACTCGGCTTGAAGGGAGATTTCCCATCAATTGATTTGCTGGTGTTGACTTCAGACGCGAGCATCTGACACAGCCATGCACGATAGTTCGCACCAGTTGTCTTCCCCTTATTGGCCAATATTCTTCTCGAATAGCATTTAATAAAGCAGATGGGCCTGCATGCAGGTTTCCTATATGCATATCTTGGGCGATGAGGTTGGTCAGGTGTCCGCTTGCAGGAATGATGATGGGATGCTTCTGCCCGTCTGGAATGTTGGCATGCTGAAGACGTCCGCCTACCCTGAGAAGTCCATCTGGAGCTAGGAATGGATTCAATGACTTCAGCTGACTGCTTTCTGCAACTTGATTTCCACTGCGTAGCCTTCGAAGTTCTTCTGAAAACCTGATGTATTGCTCCATTCTCAGAATCATCTTCATCGTGGTGTCTAGTTCTTCCGTGCTGAGAGGTCCTGTTTTACGCTCCTTCGGAGCCTTTCTTAAGTTCATTCCAAACCTACAGCAGTACGCTAGTACTCTTCTGAGCCTTGTCAGCGTAGAAAACCGAGTAATCAGCGATGTGTCCCTATCTTGAGTAACAAGAGTTATGAACTTGCTGTTGCTTCCTCTTGCATCTTCGCTCGTTTCTACTTGAATGCGTTGTGGCCACGACTCTTCTTCCTTACTCAGCCATGGTGCACCTTCCCACCAGAGTTGAGACTCCATTAACTGTGATGCTGACGCTCCTCTAGATACCAGATCTGCTGGATTGTTTGCAGTTGATACATGCCTCCAGTTGTCGACAGTAGTACTGGTTTGTATCTTCGAGACTCGGTTGGCAACAAACACGCTCCAGTTTGTTGACGGTGCTGCTAACCAAGCGAGAACAATCCTTGAGTCAGACCAGTAGAATCTTTGGTCAATTCTCAATGTGAGGGATGAACTGACCTTAGACATCAGTTCTGCTAACAAAACAGCCCCACACAACTCCAATCTCGGAATGGATTGTGTTTTTATTGGAGCTACTCTCGACTTTGAGCAGATGAGGTGCACTGATATGGTATTTCTATCATCAGCGCATCTGAGGTAAACACATGCACCATAGGCATTGACTGATGCGTCGCAGAATCCATGAAGTTGGATGGAGCACTGACGTCCTCCTGAAACAACCATTCTAGGAACACATACATCCTTGATTTGCATGAGGGACTGTTTACATAACATCCACCTCTCCTGAGTGTCAAGAGGTAATGGATCATCCCAATCAATTTTCTGGAGCCAGAGCTCCTGCAAGAAGATTTTGCATGTTAAAATGACTGGACCTATTAATCCCAAAGGGTCGAATATCCTTGATATTTCGGCTAACACCGAGCGTTTAGTGCATGGGATTGCCCTACCTTTCAGTTCTGCAGCTTGTACGTCATACATGAACTGATCTGATTTCGGATCCCATAATAGGCCTAATGTCTTGACTGCCTCTCCATCGAAATTCAACGCTGCCTGTTGGGTCTTCATATTTTCCGGGATGTCCGAAAGAATTGAGTCGTCGTTGGAACACCATTTTCGAAGGATGAAACCTCCCCTTTCGAGTAATGCTACCAACTGAGAGTGTAGCTTCCTAGCTTCTTCGATGGTATCCGCTCCTGTAAGTAAGTCATCTACGTAGAAATCACGTTTCAGAACGGTAGCAGCTGAAGGAAACTCACTGAATTCATCGTCAGCCAATTGATGCAGAGTCCGTGTGGCTAAGTATGGTGCACAAGCAGTGCCATACGTGACTGTCGTTAACCTGTAAGATTTAACAGGTTGATCGGTAGATTCTCTCCATAGAATCATTTGAAGTTGCGAGTCGGACGGGTTCATTTTAATCTGACGGTACATTTTCTCAATGTCTGCCGTCAGGGCATATCGATGCGTTCTGAAGCGAACAATGATCGAAAAGAGGTCATCTTGCACTGTGGGACCCACCATCAGTAGATCGTTCAGACTCACCCCAGAGTCCGTCTTCGCTGAGGCATCGAATACAACTCTCAGCTTTGTGGTTGTGCTGGACTCCTTCAGCACTGGATGATGTGGGAGATAATATCTTGGTGAGACATGCGATTCTTCTTCTTCTTCTGGTACAGGTTCCATATGTCCGAGATCAGCATACTCCTTCATGAACGCTGAATACTGGGCGTGGATCTTGGGGTCTCTGGCAAATCGTCGTTCCAGCCGGAAGAGGCGTTCCTCGGCACATTTCCTTGAGTCTCCCAACAACTGAGAGTCGCCCTTTAACGGCAATCTCTCTGTGTACTCCCCGGTGGGCTGCCTTGTGACATTTTCCTTGAAATGATCTTCACATAATCTATCTTCCCCCGTGAAGACCTTCTCATTTCCACATTCCTCCAGTTGCCAGAAACGTTGCAGTTGTACACTGATGTCACTGTTGACGCTCAGATAACAGGATGTCTTCCTAGTGGGTTGATGATTTTCAACTCTCCCCGTGATAATCCATCCCAATTTCGTTTCTTGTAGCAATATCCGTTCTGTACCTGGTCTCAGCTGTCCTCGACCAAGTAAATCCCAAAATACATCTGCTCCAAGAAGAATGTCAATGTTACTGGGATCATAAAAGAAGGGATCAGCCATGCTGATATTGCTGGGTATCGATAGTTTAGATGAGTCAACAGGACTTGAAGGCATGCGATCTGTGATCTTGGGAACCAGTAGAAAGTCTGCTGAATGCTTGTACTCTTTGTGACGAGAGTTGAATGTGGCACGAATGCTGTGCTTAACGAGTGTTGTGGCACCATTGATTCCTATGACGGGAACTGAAACACGATCCTTCCGAAGGCCAAGTTTGGAGCACAAAGTTTCTGTCATGTAATGGCTTTGTGACCCAGAATCCAACATAGCTCGGCATGTAACAGATACCCCTTTGTTATTAATGACGTCGATCAATGCTGTAGCCAGTAACACTTGAGATTCACGTCTGTTTATGGCATGACCCGTGAAGCTACTTCCCTGTTGCGGTTCTTGTAATGTCGGCTGCTTATCAGTAATGTCTCCTTCATGAGTGACGTTTGTGAGATGAAGAAGAGTGTTGTGTTTACTCGGACATCGTTTACAGTGAACAGATTTACATTCTTTAGAAATATGGCCTCTTCCTAAACAATTGAAGCACAATTGCCACTTCTTGACATTGTTGCGCCGTTCTTCAACGCCCAACTGCAGGAACCGGGCACATTGGTACAACCTGTGACTGTTGCCACACATGTTGCATTTTCCCAGTTGAGCTGTGAAGCAAGCGTTCGAGTTTGATCGTGGTGTACTCTTATTCGAGGGGTTCTTCATTTGTTCCTTAGGTGTGGCCTTACGATTCACCTCAACAGCTTCTAATACTTGACATCGATGTTGAAGGAATGTTGTGATGTCTGTGATTGTTGGCAAGTGGTCTGATTGTTTGCTATTTTCCCACTGCCGTTGAGTAGCTGAATCTAATTTAGTGTACACTAAATGTACAAGAAGTGCGTCCCAGTGTTCTGTTGGTAAACCCAGTGCCTTGAGTGACCGAAGATGTTTTATTGTGTCATCAACAAGCCGTCGTAGAGAGCTGGCAGATTCCCTTTCTACCGTGGGTAGGCCAAAGAGAGACCTCACATGAGATTGAACAATAATTCTCTTGTTTTCAAACCTCTCATGTAACAGGTGCCATGCAATAGAATAATTTGCAGCAGTTAACTGAAGAGAATGAATTAATTCTGAAGCGGAACCCCTGAGTGACGACTTGAGGTAATGGTACCTTTGAATGTCAGTTAACGCTTCATTGTTGTGTATTAAGGCTAGATATGTGTCCTTAAATGGCAACCATTCCTCATAATTACCGTGGAAACTTGGTAGTTCAATTGCGGGTAATTTAACTTCTGTGACATGTGTTTGTGACGTACTAGACTGATTTGAAGAGGTAGTTGATTGGGAGCATTGTTGAATTAATTGTTGTGCTCTTGAAACGGTGCTGAAATATGTATCCTCAAAATCTACTCTTTCCTGTTCTTGAACATCTTGCTTCATTACAATTTCTATTTCTGATTGAACGGTTTCAAATTCAGCATAACATTCCTCAGCTTTCGAAAGCCTCATTTGAATTTGCAGTAGGCCTTGTTCTATACTGTACGAGTCTAAAAATGTTCTAAATCGCGTTAATTTGGCCTTAATCTGCGCACGCTTGCCTTTCAACACGGCTAGTTGTTCAGTCATGGTTGAAATGTAAATAGCAACTCAAATTGTAAAGAAGGTAACTGACGGACAATAGTGAAGGTAATAAAGGAATTATAAGGACATGAATAGGTCGCTCACTCACCGATTTGCTGGGCTGCTGACTGCGGTATCCTGCTGGTTACGGCCTGGGCGATTATGTCTCACCCTGGATGTCAGCTGTCACTTTCACTTTCACCTACTCCCTAGCGGCTGTTGTTCCTTGAAGGCGCGACGATGGTCAGTTGAGGGTTGACGTTGATTTATGACACTTGCCCACTGAGCTGGACGAGTGACTGTAAGTGGTTGAATGTCTTTCTACCAGAGTGCGTTTGCTTGCCTATTGCGTTCTTTAACAGATGCACAGTCTTGGAATATGAAGATGACGCAAACTTGGTTTCGAATATTGGGTGATCTGCTCGGATCTGATATTGCTATGTATACTC
The DNA here is from genome assembly GCA_946902985.2 of Meconema thalassinum. Taxonomy (NCBI): domain Eukaryota; kingdom Metazoa; phylum Arthropoda; class Insecta; order Orthoptera; family Tettigoniidae; genus Meconema; species Meconema thalassinum. The sequence continues at coordinate 26,820,157 of OX336401.1, forward strand.
GTTGCACTTTTACTTACTAGGTCGACATGTCTTGTCGGTGTTAGAATGCTGCACGAAATCCAGATGCTGTACTGAACTAATTCGTTTAGCACTCACGCGCTTCACTAAGACGCCATTACGCCAAGCGCTTATTTTATCACACGAAATCATGAATATGACTCACTTCACTGTCAATCCGAGTCGGAGGACCAAAATTATGTTGTAGCAATCGGTGCTACATTGCATTGTATTACCTCTGGTAATTGTAGGGACTATTGAAAGAACACAACGAGACACACTCTTCACACCACTGCTATATTGAACGCCATGACAGGCACATACTGTACACAGGTTGGCCAACGTAAGATCAACATTGCCAACTTAAATGAATCTGCTGGAATTAAATAACTAACACCCCCCATCATCCCTAATTGCACGTAGAGCTTTCTGCACATTTTCTGCTGGGTAGGAGTTTTTCTCCGTTTTCCGGGTATAATTTCTTGGCATCTGGAGAACAAACACGAAATATTTTGCCATTAATGTCGCGTTGTATTTACTCGTATCATATATGTTCTGCGCACCATTACCCCACTCTGCTCTTAAAACATAACTCACTGAATCCAGGCAAACTAATCTACTGTATTATATTGAAAAATAAATGCATGCAAAACCACGGTAAAAACTACATTTAATTTTAAATAATAATTGAATCACAACTGTAGGCTTACCTTCTAATATTTGCTGGCTACAGAAAATAACATGCAACGTGTTACGTTTCTTCATCCAAGCCTCACGGTATTCACATAGCGACTGGCATCATGCTGACTGTCCCTATCTGATAGGTACGATGAGAGCTTAAGGGTAGCAGGGAACTGAGTTGCTATTTGTACTACCAACTCGAAAAACATAGGTGCGCACGATTAGCCGCTGCGCATAATTACCCCACTTTCCCCATGATATTCAACAAGTTCGGATTGTATTCTAAAAACTATCCGCAAATTTACTCCAAACATTATCCGCAGCTTATCCGCTATCCGCACAGCCATGCAAAGTATATCCGCATGGCGAAAAATGTTGCGGATATCCGCGGGTTTATCCGCGGATATCCGCATCCGCGCAGGGCTTTAACCATGGCATACTGGCTAGCATTGTTGGTGATTCAAATTTGATTCTCTGATCTACCTACAAATTTAATTCTACTATGACGGCTGAACGGGCTTCTGTGAGCATTGTTTTACAGGAGATGGATTTTCTTCTTCTTCTTCTTCTTCTTCTTATTCTTCTTCTCCTTCTTCTTCTTCTTCTTCTTATTCTTATTATTATTCAAACTTCTATACCGTAAAATTTTCAAATATCAACTCAAATTGCAGACTGTAGGTGCAACACCAACATTACAAAAATTATAAGACCTTGTGTTTGATCTCAAGTCGACTGGCTCCTTCCAAACCCCCAGATAAAATATCACACAAAAGGTAATCTTCATTGCACAGCTGAAGGTTAATTAAACACGATTATTAATTTTAATCTCTGATTTACATTCTAAAAGCTACGTTAATTAAAACAGGATTACAAAACGAGTAATTACATTGGAGCTTCCCTACGGTGACATCACAGAACAGTTGAAGACCAGAACGCGTGGTTTGACAGTCAAAGCTTACTTATGTAGCGCATTCAGTGACATGCATATGGGAAATCAAATAAGATCACATGGTGCAAGATCAGGGTCGTATTCCGGCTCTCATACACCGCTCAACAACCCCCCCCCCAGGGGCTCACATCTAGTGGGACGTGGGTTGGCGAACACGGGACCCCAGCTGAGTCCAGCATTGCTTCCACTTACTTGTGCCGGGCTCCTCTGCGTCTTCTTTCCTGTCGACCTCCCTTGGTCAACTCTTGTTCTCTTCCAACCCCGACGGTATTAGTGTATCCAAGGCCTAGGGAGTCTTTCACTTTCCCGCAGTGCTAACTGTTAATAGGGGATCACGGAGGCTTGCAGGTTAGAGTGGAGGCAAAACAGTCTAAAATGGAAATGAATGAATATTACACGAGAATGTAGTGGATTTTTCCAGCTTTTCAAAACTCGTACGTTCTCAATTGGGAATGGAACTGTCCTCACCTGCTAAAAGATTAGACCTTTTTAAACATCCTGTAGATTTGACGAAGTGTTCCCAAACTCGAGAGTAATGGCGGGAAACATTGAGCTAAGCTGGCTTGATATCGATCACCACTGGATGTCGGGAAGTCTATTTGGACGCAGGGAAGCCACACATTGTAGCGAATGACAAATGGGTCGGGCTATTTAAATACGTCATTCAAATGGAACAGCCACTTGCAATGTTCCTTGTTAAGCTACACATCAGTGGTCCTCCGGGACGGATCCTTTCGCCACTCAATTGAATTCAGGGATTACAATTACTGCGACGTGGCCGGGCGACCACGGGCTTCCAAACAATGGCACAGCAAATGGCCTAATAACACCGTGGCTCCACAGCCTGCCAGTAAAAATTAAAGACAAAGAAAAGCACAGAACCACGGATATATTTACGATTTTCTGAACTCTGTCTTTCCTTGAATGTTTTAAACGCTTTATACTTCTCTGCATCGGTAGTTGTAAAGGATGATGATGATGATAATTGTTGTTTTAAGGGGCCTAACATCTAGGTTATCGGCCCCTAATGGTCTAGGTGATAGCGAAAATGGCAATGAAATGGAAACTAGAACGAAAATTAAGTTGGACTGAAAATACTTACAAAATGGAACTTAGATTGAAATGACTCACAAAATGTAGAGTGGAAACACTTACAAAAGGTAATTTATACTTATATACTGTGGAAATTGGATAATTCGAACCTCAAGGGACCAGTAAAAAATTCGAATTATCCAAAAATTCGAATTAAGAAAGTTCTTTGAAAAGGCTAGAGAAAATACAGTATATTGTATTACCTTTACAAAATTATTTACGTTCAACAAAGCAGATTAACACACAGCGGTACTTTACAAAGACTGTATCGTGAATAACCTCAAAAGTTTCAAATGAAAAATAAAACCAAAATGTACTATTCACCTATTTAACGACAGTAGTAATCCAGCAATCTAGTTAAGTCTCAGAGAAATCTACTTTTTTTTTCTTCAAAATAGTTTAAGATTTTTATTTGTCTCCTACAATTAAGTCTCTCAGCCATCACAAAATAATCTAACAAATTTAAGGAACGGAAAACAGAACCACTTACGTCATTTCTACTAAAAAAAACGCCAAAGTTCTGTGATGTGGTATGTTCCTTGGGGCTGCACTCAGAACAGTTTTTTCAGGAACTGACCCAACTGTTTGGCTTCTGATCGGCTTTTTACACGTAAAAACTTCGAATTATCCAAAATATAATTCGAATTAACCACGATTTTTTTAGCATTGATTGTATATAAAATGCTAGAGACCAAGAGAATAATTCGTATTATAGAAGTTTGAATTAGCCACCTTCCACTGCACTTACAAAAGGTAATTTAGAAGAAAAATACTCACAAAAGGAATTCAAATTGAAAAATACGCACAACATGTAGTTTAAGTTCAAAATACTACAAAATGCAATGTTGATTCGAAATACTCACAAAATGTGGAAGACCGGGATTCAAAATGATGTACTTACAAAATGCAATGTAGATTGAAAATACTTTCAAAATGTGGTTGAGATTCAAAAAACTCACGAAATGTAATTTGGAAAGACAGGGAGCCAATTCAGAAAGCAGGGCGGGAATCTTAAAGAGAAAAGGAACTATAATAATCAAAGAAGTAAAAGAAGGCTGATCCCTCGAAGAATGAGCGATCAGGAAAATGAGACAAGGGCCAATTAAGGCGGGAAAGGAAGAGACTCCTTAGGCCTCGGATACCCTAATACCGTCGGCTTCTGTGGCGTAGTTGGTAGCATGCTGAACTGCTGTGCCCAAGATAGCGGGTTCAAACGCGGCCGAAGTCGTCGGATTTTTTAAGAGCGTTAAACTCCTTCAGTATGTCTTCCTTTCGAGGGGAAGTAAAGCCGGCGGTCCCATGTCATAGATTTATGGCATGTAAAAGATCCTTCCACAGACTAAACTTGTGATAAGCTAAATTTCTAGGTTAGATTTCGTTGGAACGCTCTTTTAAAGTTCCAACGTTCACACTAGGTATCAGTGTCATCTAGTAGCGAAAGTTGGAACTACTTGAAATTGAACGGAACTTGTAGCTCTCTCTATGGGTGTCCGCTTGAAGCAGCTACAGCCTCTGGCGAGCCGAACATGTCCTCGAACACTCCTGGCACTAAAGGCCATACGATAAATAATTAAATAAACCCTAATACCGTCGGGGTCTGAAAAGAACAAGAGTTGACCAAGTGAGGTCGACAGGAAATAAGACTGAGAGGAGCCCGGCACAAGTAAGCGGAAGCAATGCCGGACTCAGCTGGGGTCCCGTGGTCGCCAACCCACGTCCCATTAGATGTGAGCCCCTGGGCGGAGGGCCTAGATGACTATCAATGGTTGCCGTGGTTACCATAACGCTATTTCCAGATAGAGGAATAACCAAGGAACATATCCATGTTAAGGTATACTTCAGTAAAAATGAATCTCCTTCATAACAAGAAGTACGCTAGGAAACAACATGACCTGTGAGGTAGCGCTGACAGTTCCAAGTGTCTTGTTAGTCTCAAGGACACACCGCGACTAATTATTATCACAAGACCCTCGACTCTTTACCACGTGTCGCCTTATTAGTGCCCTCTCACACGAGTTCAAATCTCCCTTGGTGCAATTTGTGGAGGCACGAGGACATCCTTTCCTTTTTTGATGTGTAACATCTTTCCACTCGGTTGCTGAATATTTTTTGTGAGGGTGATTTTGGAAATGGGACGAAATGGGACGGAAATAAGGAGCGCGCGATCAAGACAATAGGGACGATGCATTATTGGAGAATTTCAATCCCTGGGATGTAACACTGGAAGAGACTGCATAATGTACATCAGCGGCCAAGGTGAGCGATATTTAACTATAGGTCTATTAATAGGGATATGTTTACGTTCAAATCAGCTGATAATTGGTCTATTCTATTACAGCAATCGCGGCTATAGGTGTGTCCATTCTAATTCTGAATATTCTGATACATACAGTATATTGATATGATCAGCAAAGTGGGAATTTTATCGAGTTGTGAACGTCTGCAGGGTTCGTTGTTACATTATGTTAACACATTTTAAAATTACGTTTATGGTTTTGCCATCTTCTGCTGAGACATAACGATTTTGTTGTCCGGATGCGGAGATTGGTACAACGACAAATCTATCGGAATATAGGGAATTAAATCATCAATTAGTATGGCCAAATTACATCCAGAATAGCTTAAGTAAGAATACATTCCAGTGTGCAAGAGTGCAGTTCCCTCTTCAAACAATATTCGCAATTTCTTTAACAAAGCGCAATGACACACACTTAACAGTAGCACGTGTACATTTAGACAAAACAATTTTTTCCCATGGCCAACTGTATGTGGCTATGTGGAATGTATATCGCATACGGTTTACTTCAAGGTTTGGAGGCCCAATTAAAGATATTCCTACAATAAATCATCTTCAAGTTGTCGTTCTTTGGTGTGAAAATATTCATTATATCGTATTTGCTGAAAGGATTTGGCACAGGAGTTTTATAAGTAGTTATTTCAATGACCAACAGAGTTCACTGTTAACAAGGGATTTGCACTCCCGGTAGACACATAGTAGGATAACATGTCACATGTTACACATCATATGCGACTACTCTGAAGCTCGTAATTGTTTATCCAAGCCATTGTAATCTTCTTTCTTCTCCCCCAGGGGCTCACATCTAGTGGGAAGTGGGTTGGCGACCACGGGGCCCCAGCTGAGTCCGGCATTGCTTCCACTTACTTGTGCCGGGCTCCTCTCTGTCTTCTTTCCTGTCGACCTCACTTGGTCAACTCTTGTTCTCTTCCGACCCCGACGGTATTAGGGTATCCAAGGCCTAGGGAGTCTCTTCCTTTCCCGCCTTAATTGGTCCTTGTCTCATAATTTCTGATTCCCTCCTTCTGCGAGGGGTCAGCCTTCTTATTCTTTTCATGTTATCTCCTGTCTTCTGCTCAAGGCCCTCAAGGAGGCAGGGTGTATGTAGCCCCACCACTTTTGGTGCACCCTAGATAATGCTACACCCTCAGGGGCTCACGGCTGGTGAGTTCGGGAGTTGGCGACCCCGAGGGATTCCTGAGCTGGGTCCGTTTTACCCTTTTGTCCCTTACCTTCGGGGCGGACCCTCTCCTCTTTCACTTTCCTATCTGCCTTTCATGGCTCTCCTTCCTTCCAAGTCCCTCAATCCGCATTCTTCGAGGGTTGAGGGCATTTCTTTTCCTCCTGTCCTTTATTTGCCTTATTCTCCTTTGGTTTTCCATTTGTTCTTCTAGTATATAGGTTGGTAGTTAGTTTTAGTTTTAAGTTTGCATTTCATTTTCATCTTCACGATCACCCAATCCATCACGGGCCGATAACCTAGATGTTAGGCCCCTTAAAACAACAATTATCATCATCATCATCATCTTCTTTCTTCAACCACTTCTAGTACATTTTTTTACCAGCATAATTTCTCTGATTCTCGTATTTCCAATTGTATCCAATCTTGATTTTCTTGCCGCCCTCCTCCAATAATCCATCTCTGTTACTAATAGTTTGTTTGCTTACTTACTTACTGGTCGGCTCTTCATCTCTATTTTCCGCCTTCCTTCTCCAGTTCCTGATTCCCAGACTAAGGTCATCCACCGTCTCCTGCGTCTTCCACTTCTCCTTCCTTCCGGTCTTTGTATAAACACCTTCTTGACGCTACATGATTCTGGCATTCTCTGTACGTGTCCTGCCCATCTTATCCTCCCCTGCTGAATTTTCACCACAATATCTGCCTGTCCGAAGAGTTCCTGTAGGTCCACATTTGTCCTTATTCTCCAACCTTCCTCCTCTCTCGCTGGCCCATATATTATCCTCAAGATCTTCCTTTCCCATCTTCTCTTCTATTCAGAACCCAACCTTCCGATCCATACATTACCGCCCTCCTCCAATAATCCATCTCTGTTACTAATAATTTGTTTGCTTGCTGTCTGTTTAACGTCCCGTACCAATGAATTGTAAATACGTTTCTTAGTTTTGTTTAAAATATTTCTGCTCCATAAAACGGTATTTAATGCTCCAATTGTTCTCCTAGCCTCACTTACTCCTTTTAGCCTATTTTCATTTTATATAAAAAAAAATAGGCTAATGAGATCACCTTTTGTCCGTGTGTGTGTGACACGTGTTTGTGTGTCCCCCTAATAACTTCTAAACGGCTGGAGATATTACAATGACACTCGGTAAGATCATAGCACTATTCTGGCCGACCCCCACCGTGCACTTCAAATTTTATTGTCTCTCACCAGTCCAACATGGCGGCTGTGCGAAATATTTCACCAGCATTCAGTATCTCCGAAACTATTACCGATATCGCCCTGAAATTGTGTACGATGATAAAGGGCACTACTAGAAGTTCACTTATGAGATTTTCTAAAACCTGGTGACTACAAAACCAACATGGCGGCCAAGCAAATTTGAGACTTTTAAATAGACTTTTCTCGCGATTTAACCATCCAAACGTAATGAAACTTGGTACAGCAAATGTCCATACACATTGTAATGCACTGGAGTCTAATTTAATCCAATTGTTTACATAACCTCAAAATGGCGGCTGTGCGAAATATTTCACTGACATTCTATATCTCCGAAACTATTACAGATATCGCCCTGAAATTTTGTACGGTGATAAAGGGAACTGCTATAAGTTTATCTTGACAACATTTATAAACCTGTAAAGTACAAAACGAACATGGCGGCCAAGCGAAGTTGAAACATTTTAATAGACTTTTCTCGTGATTTAACTCTCTGAGCGCAGTGAAATGTGGTACAGTAAATGATTTTACATATTTTAATGCACTGGCATCTAATTTAGTTCAATTGTTTACATAACCTCAAGATGGCGGCTGTGCGAAATTTTAAAATTAAGTTTTTATTTCATGTGTCGTAATCATGCCATCGAAACGAAAGTTTGAATAATGAACCTAGGCAATAATTGTCCTTGAATGGTACATAACTATATGGCCTATACATATAACAATCCAAAATGGCGAGCATCCGAAATATTTAGACGGTTCTCAATATCTATTAATCTTTTACAGCAATCAAACTGAAATTTTTTATGTTCATAGAGGGTATAAACATATGTTCACCAATAGGACTTTCAGTAACCTGGTGAGCACAAATCCAACATGGCGGTGACGCGATGTACAAATATTCAAATGGACTTTCTCGTGAATTAACTATCCGAGTATAGTGAAACGTTGCACGTTAAATGCTTATACAGATGTTAATCCACTGGCATCTACTTTATTTCATTTGTTTGCATAATCACAAGATGGCACCTGTGCGAAATTTTAAAATCTCGTTTTTACTTCTTGTGTTCTAATCATGCGATTGAAGTTTGAATACTACACGTACACAATAATCTTAATGTAATAGTACAAAAATAAAAATCCAACCTGGCGACCATCTGAAATATTTAGACGGTTCTCAATATCTACGAATATATCACAATTTCAAACTGAAATTGTGTATGTTGATAGAAGCAATTAACATGAGTAGGATATATGAAAATAGGCTGTATAATTCTTCACGGAGCTACTTGTTTTTCTCAATTTCAGCTTCTATTATTCAACCTAAATATTTAAATTTAGTGACTGTTTGAATTTCTGCATTTCTGAGCTGTAGTTCCTCACCATCATTATTCTCTAATGTAAGGTATTCCGTGTTGTTGTAATTGGTATTTCGTCTCCATATTTGATATTCCTCCATTAAATTCCTCATCAAATCAAAGAGGCATCGTTCAATGTTTACAATTTTGGTTTACTTTGTTTTAGCCCAGTTTACACAAAGAAGGTGCATTATTCAACAAGAAGTTCCGTGACGAACTAAAGAGTCTACTTTTCTTAAAATTGAAGATTCATGTTATGTATGTGATGCTCAGAATTAATCTGAAATATTGCGATCTATTATAGTGCCAATTTTGGATAAAATCCATTTGTTGGTATAGAAGTTACATGTAATTAAAAATTGAAACTATCAGAAAGCTTAGAATCAGGTTGGCAGCACCGATTTATATAAGTTACATCAAACTAAGGTAGAATGTCAGGTACTATATGTGTACTAAGTTTAGAGCTGTTGGCTTGCATACTTTCTGATATATTGATATTAGGGTTAAAACATAGAGAGAGCATTTATTAACAGTTGGCAGCCCTGGTAGCTCTGTAGAATACGGAAAGTCATATCTTTTGTAGTAATAATAATAATAAGAAGCTATCGTATGGCCTCGGGTGCCGGGTGCAAGCTACGTTATTTGACACCCAGAGGGTAGCTTGCACGTCGAATTTTGTTCTTCCTTGAAGCACTATAAAAGTCAAGGAGGTTGGATATCTAAACTTCTTGAACACTATAGAGCTTTCTAGTAGAGAAATGAGGAACTTTATGTTGGCGGAAACTCCCGAGATTAATTTTGACATTATGAACACGGCCTACTGAATTCAAATGGGTTCTTAAAATGCCAACATCGTATGACATGCGTGTCTGTGAATTTTGCCGCCTTTCAAAAAAATCACTTATCACGGCCAGGAGCGAACCTGCAAGCTTGGGGTTAGTAGACCGACACGTTAACCACTCACCCACCGTGGCAAGCATCTGTTGTAGTACACGAAATTTGGTTGAAATCCAATCGATAGTATAGAAGTTATATGCATTTAGAAATTGGCAGGCTTAGAATCATATTGGCAACACTGTCACATGTATGGACTTCTGAAAATTAATCTGGAATGTTAATATCTATATAAGTGCCAATTACGGAATAGTTCGCATACATAACTTCTGAGATATCCAACATAGAGCTCAAATTTCAATAGCGATTTTTCAGCAGTTGGTAGCACTGACGTCAATTTCAAATATGGCAGTGGGATATTTAGAAATCGATCTTTAGTGATACTAAATTTGGTTTCGATAGCTGTAGCCGTTTAGGAGTTGATAGGGGGGACATACACAGACAGACAGACAGACAGACACACATTTTCCCGGGTCGATCTCATAAGTCTCCCTTTTTTTCAAAATGTAAAAAGTAGTCTAAAAATATATGATATAATATATTTTAATTAATTAAATGTCTGTTTTGATTCTATTATAGTAATTCATCAATTTTTCTGCTTCGATAACTGAAATAAATTAAGTTCGAGTTTCAAGGGGTGGAACATATTGCTCTGGGGTGTAAATTGAACTTGTGTTATGGCACGTATTTCTGTGAGACTATCCGAGCATTTTCCTGCTCCGGGTAATTGAACCTTGCACTACATTAAGCTTTATAAACCAGCTTGTTGGGCTAATGAAGTGGGCAAACAAATGCGTGTCTAGCATTCCCGCGTGGTCATGACAACCCACTGTGGAATGTGGCGTGCATCGATTGGCTGTTCGTTCCCAGCTGCTTTATTATTGGTGGAGGTGTCCATTTCTAGTCCAGGATCACTGGACTTTTAAGGGAACCGGTAGAGTAAATTAGCCAACAATGAAATTGTTTAATAAAAGCTTTGTTATTAGATAACCATGACAACCAGAAATTTGAGATTTTTACATCCATGGCAGTGTTTTGACAGTGTATTATAGAGGCGGCTTCGGTGGCGTAGTTGATAGCAAGCTGAGCTTCTATGCCTAAGATCGCGGGTTCAAACCCGGCCGAAGTCATAGCATTTTTTTAAGAGCGTTAAAATCCCTCAGTATGCCTTCCTTCGGAGGGGAAGTAGATTTATGGCATGTTAAAGAACCTTCCACTAATTACACCTGTGTGAAGCTAAATTAGGTTAAAAGATGTAAACAACGCTCAGGTTCCTACGTTCGTCGCCAGGACCCGACTGAGGTGGCGTCTAGTAGCCAATTTCTGAACTAGTAGTTGTTGACGATGGCGATTGGTGACAAAAGTAGGAACTACTTGAAAAATTCAACGTATGCAGTCCTTACTTGAATTAAAAACAGATAACACACACTAATACAGTCATCACAATTAACACCGGTTATCAGACAGATTCTACATACGCCCAAAGTACACGGGGCTACATGACCGCGTTGTCGCAGCCCCTAAACTAAGCAACCAGTGTATTATAGAAAATAAAATGAACATTTGTAAAATTTTCAGAATTTTCAAGAGTAGCCTACTTGTATTTTGGTACCTTTTTCTCTGGTGTTAAAATAGATAATTGGGTGAAATCTTTAATTGGTTGGTTGGTTGGTTCCTCAGTTTAGGGGCTGCGACAACGCGGTCATGTAGCCCCGTGTACTTTGGGTGTGTGTAGAATCTGTCTGATAACCGGTGTTAATTGTGATGACTGTATTAGTGTGTGTTATCTGTTTTTAATTCAAGTGAGGACTGCAGACATTTAATTTTTTCAAGTAGTTCCTACTTTTGCCGCCAATCGCCACCGTCAGCGACCAGTTAGTTCAGAACTTAGTTACCAGATGCCACTGCAGTCGGCTCTTGACGACGAACGTAGGAACCTAAGAACGTTAGTCAAATGTTTAACCTATATATAATAGGTGTAATTCACACAGGTGTAATTAGTGGAAGATTCTTTTACATGCCATAAATCTATGACATGGGACCGACGGCTTTACTTCCCCTCCGAAGGAAGGCATACTGAGGGATTTTTAACGTTCTTAAAAATCCGACGACTTCGGCCGGGTTTGAACCCGCGATCTTGGGCACAGAAGCTCAGCATGCTACCGACTACGCCACCGAAGCCGCTGAATCTATAATTTTTAATCTAATGTGAAGCAGAGTTATTGTTGTCAGGCATTTGGTTTCGATTTTATGAGTTTTTGATTTCGTCAATATCTTTTAGCCTTTCTCCTCTTCTTCTTCTTCTTCTTTCGTTTCACCCTCTTCGGGGTACGTTGAATCAATCATTTCCCTGTACGCTGTTCTTTCCGTAGAGCCCAGTACTTCTTCAGTCTTTCCGATCTTCTTTTCCTCTCTTCTTCCGAGATAATGGGTTTGGATTTTAGTGTAGCTCTGTCTTGGAACTTTATATTTTCGTCTTTAGTAATTAATTTGGCTGTTCGATCGAGTAATGACGTTTCTGTCATTTTCAATTCTACTAGGTCTTTTTCAATTTCTTTAAACCAGTTGGGTTTTGTTTTACGATTACGGAAAAAGTCAATGATTTGTTTCGTTAATCTATTAGGATCCATTCTCAGAAGATGACCGTAAAAATGTATCCTCCTTTTTCGCATCGTATCTCAGAGTTTTTCAATTTTCTGATAGAGAGTTTCATTCCTAATGTATATAATCTTGTTATCCTGAAATTTTGGTCTTATAATTTTTCTTAAAACTTTCATTTTCTTCAGCTCGAGTTTTTCCATTTGGCCCTTAAAAGTTCTAGTTAGTGTTTCTGCTGAGTACAGTGCTTCTGGCATAATCACTGTCTTGTAATGTTTAATTTTGGACCTTTATTTGAGTTCTTTTTTAATTTTTAATTTTTAAAATCTTTTTTTCGATTACTTCCATTTTGCTTTGCAGCTTTTGGTTTGTAAGCATCTATAACTTCAGAAATTTTCAACTTGATCAGGCACGTAGTTCCTGAGAAAAAGATCCAAAATATCGAAAATTGTAAATCTTGAGAAAATTAAGGTTAAAGATCCAGTCGTTTCATGTAATAGACGTATGCATGCCTATATTGAAATATCATTAATGACATCAAATATGGTTTCTATACCTATGTGCTATATATTGGTGTAATCGGGGAAGAATGGATAATCTTTTGAAAAAAAAAAAAGATCTTTTCGGTCATTCCACACTACCTGGTTTCCTTGCTTAAAGTGACTATCGAGTGAATAATCCTCCGAATGGTTATTTAGACACCAAGAGTGTCGCTTGCCACGGTGGGTGAGTGGATAGCGTGTCAGTCTACTAACCCCATGATTGCAGGTTCGCCCCTGACCGTGGTGATTTTTGAAAGGCGGCAAAAATACGACACGCATGTCATACGATGTTGGCATGTCAAAGAACCCATTTGAATTCAGTAGGCCAGTTCATAATGGCAAAATTAATCTCGGGAGTTTCCGCCAGCACAAAGTTCCTCTTTTCTCTACTAGAAAGCGCTATTGTGTTCAAGGAGATTAGATATCTACCATCTAACCTCCTTGACTTTCATAGTCAAGGAACTACGAAATTCGACATGCAAGCTACCCTCTGGGTGTCAATTAGCAAAGCTTGCACCAGGCACCCGAGGCCATACGATATTATTATTATTATTACCAAGAGTGTCTGGCGCTCGTCTATACTCGGCTTCGGTGTCGTAGTTACTAGCATGCTGAACTGCTATGCCCAAGATCGCGGGTTCAAACCCGGACGAAGTCGTCGGATATTTAAAATCCTTCAGTATGCCTTCCTTCGGAGAGGAAGTAAAGCCGGTATTTGGTAGACCTGGCGACTCCGAATATATTCTTAGTTCCATTTCTTAAAGCACACGACGACACATGCAAAAATTGGTAGAGGCCCAATAGATAGTATGCAAGTTACATGTGATTAAACATTAAACCTATCAGCGCGCATAGAATCATGTTGGTAGCCCTGTCGTATATCGGTTATTCAAAATTAATCTACATTTGCATAGTTAAGAATTGTTGTCCTGCATACTTTCTGATATACTAGGATTAGGATAACAATTTATAGAATGCATTTTACAAAAGTTGGCAGCCCTGTAGACTCTAAGAAAACGCATATTCATATGCGATCGGGTCGCGGGTTCAAATCTAGCCGAAGTCGTTAGTTTTTAAGAGCGTTAAAATACTTCAGTATGCCTTCCTTCGGAGGGGAAGAAAAGTTGGCGGACCCATGTCATAGATTTATGGTATGAAATAGCCAAATTTGTAGGTTATATTTGGTTAGAAACGCTTTATCAAGAACCAACGTTCGCCGCTAGGTGTCAGTGACAGTAGCATCTGGTAGCCACAGTTGTAACTACTTGAGAATGAGCTTGTTGGGAGTCCTCGGGCGTTCAATCAAAATACCCAGCTATGGCCACTGGGTGCTATTCATATATAATACTGTAATATCTGATCGGGTGCACTAATGACGTACCAAATTTGGTTGAAATTCAATTAATAGTATGGAAGTTACATGTATTGTATTAAAAATTGGACCTATCAGCAGGCATAGCGTTATGTTGGCAACACTGTCATGTGAGGGGTCTATATGCAAAACTCACATTCTCCACTTTTTCTAATTTTACAGGAACTAAAAAAGACTTCTTAAATATAACTAACTAATGAAATATCTAAGAGACTTTGCTTTTGTTGCAGGCTATACTTAATTACATTTTCTTGTGTCGTGTGATTGGCCAACAGGGAGAATGTGCTCTTTGCAACTAAACAGTGTGGATAATGCTAGTTTTGCATCTAAATTGAGTTCTTGGCATTTGAAAACCACTGGATATTGTGAGTTTGACTTTTCAGCACTAAGATAGTCGTGTGTAGTTTGGAGCGAAGAATAAGAATGCCTTGCTAACTCAATTTCGAAAAAAAGTGCGAATGTGAGTTTTGCATCTAGACCCCTCATGTATGGGCTCCTACAAATTAATCTGATGTACGATTATCTTTGGAACAGTTCCCATGAATACGTTGCGAGATATCCAACATAGAGTTCAAATTTCAATTGCGTAGCACTGACAACCTGAGATATGCAGATGAAACAATCCTGATGGCTGAAACTGAAGAAGATTTAAAAAATCTCTTACTGAAAGTGAAAGAGGAAAGTTCAAAGGCTGGTCTAATGTTGAATGTCAAGAAAACAAAAAATATGACAACTACAACTGTCAATTCATGGCGTGTAGGAGGAGAAAAATGGAGATAGTCTCTGTTTTTAACTATCTTGGCTCACAGATTTCTTCTGATGGTGGCTGCAGCCATAAAATCAAAAGACGATTGCTACTTGGTAGACAGGCATTTTCAAATCTGGACAACATCTCAAAGAGTAGAGACATAACATTAACAACAAAGATCCGTATAGTAAGGGTTGTGATGTAGGGATGTGAGACCTGGACCATAACAATAGCTGAACGCCGTAGAAGAGATTCCTTCTAATTATGGTGTTGGTGAAAAGTTCTTAGAGTTCCATGGACTGCGAAGAGAAGAAATAAGTCAGTTTTACAGCAAATTAAACCAGAGTGTTCCTTGGAGGGCTTAATCCTCAAACAAACACTGAGCTACTTTGGGCACATCATGAGAAGACATAATTCATTAGAGAAGACCTTAGTGATTGGGAAGATAGAAGGCACAAGAAGAAGAGGGAGGCAAAGAATGAGATGGATGGATGGATGGCATCACAGAAGCACTAAATCCCAGCTTGGAAAATCTTCGGCAGGACAGAAGAAATTGGCGTAGTTTAGTACATGGGGTTACGGAGAGTCGGAATCGACTAAACGAATAAAGAGAGAGAGAGGACGTCATTTTCAAGTATGGCCGTGGGATATTCAGGTATAGATTTTGTGAAACATCTTGAGATCTCGATAGTTGTGAGCCCCTGTGAGCGTCGCTGGAAAAGAGTGTGTTTATTCTGTGATACAGCTGTTTGGCGCCCCCGGCGCTATACTGCCGGGTAATCTAAATATCTCACCCCTACGACTCTCCGCGGAAATGAATTCCAAGGCGCGTCACTTGACGGCGTGGCTTATCTGCCCCAACAATACTCGCCGCCCCTGGCGCGCCACAATATCGCCCGGCCTCCTTCTGATTCCTATTCTACAGTAGTTTTCATCTTTAGAAAAATCCTACTTTGCTTGCCAAATTCCTTGAAGCCTTCTCATTAACGCGTATCTATTGGAGTTTCTGGGCTGGGATTAGCATCATCAATTTCCGGGCACTTTGGTAAACATGCCAACAAGCGTTGGTCATCTATACGTTGCTATAAGAACACAAGCTCTTAGTTACGTGTTGTTTGTTAATCTATGTACACTAGGTCAGTAGCATCATCTATATGTTGCCATAAGAACACAAGCTCTTAGTTACGTGGTGTTTGTTCAACTATGTATACTAGGTCAGTAGCATCATCTATACGTTGCTGTAAGAACACAAGCTCTTAGTTACGGGTTGTTTGTTCATCTATGTATACTAGGTCAGTAGCGTTATCTATATGTTGCTATAAGAACACAAGCTCTTAGTTACGTGTTGTTTGTTCATCTATGTATACTAGGTCAGTAGCGTCATCTATTCGTTGCTGTAAGAACACAAGCTCTTAGTTACGTGCTGTTTGTTCATCTATGTATACTAGGTCAGTAGCGTTATCTATACGTTGCTATAAGAACACAAGCTCTTAGTTACGTGTTGTTTGTTAATCTATGTACACTAGGTCAGTAGCATCATCTATATGTTGCCATAAGAACACAAGCTCTTAGTTACGTGTTGTTTGTTCATCTATGTATACTAGGTCAGTAGCTCCATCTATACGTTGCTATAAGAACACAAGCTCTTAGTTACGTGTTGTTCGTTCATCTATGTATACTAGGTCAGTAGCTCCATCTATATGTTGCCATAAGAACACAAGCTCTTAGTTACGTGTTGTTTGTTCATCTATGTATACTAGGTCAGTAGCGTCATCTATACGTTGCTATAAGAACACAAGCCCTTAGTTACGTGTTGTTTGTTCATCTATGTATACTAGGTCAGTAGCGTCATCTATATGTTGCCATAAGAACACAAGCTCTTAGTTACGTGGTGTTTGTTCATCTATGTATACTAGGTCAGTAGCATCATCTATACGTTGCTGTAAGAACACAAGCTCTTAGTTACGTGTTGTTTGTTCATCTGTGTATACCAGGTCAGTAGCGTCATCTATACGTTGCTATAAGAACACAAGCTCTTAGTTACGTGTTGTCTGTTCATCTATGCATACTAGGTCAGTAGCGTCATCTATACGTTGCTATAAGAACACAAGCTCTTAGTTACGTGTTGTTTGTTCATCTGTGTATACTAGGTCAGTAGCGTCATCTATACGTTGCTATAAGAACACAAGCTCTTAGTTACGTGTTGTTTGTTCATCTATGTATACTAGGTCAGTAGCGTCATCTATACGTTGCTGTAAGAACACAAGCTCTTAGTTACGTGTTGTTTGTTCATCTATGTATACTAGGTCAGTAGTGTCATCTATACGTTGCTATAAGAACACAAGCTCTTAGTTACGTGTTGTTTGTTCATCTATGTATACTAGGTCAGTAGTGTCATCTATACGTTGCTATAAGAACACAATCTCTTAGTTACGTGTTGTTTGTTCATCTATGTATACTAGGTCAGTAGCGTCATCTATACGTTGCTACAAGAACACAAGCTCTTAGTTACGTGTTGTTTGTTCATCTATGTATACTAGGTCAGTAGTGTCATCTATACGTTGCTATAAGAACACAATCTCTTAGTTACGTGTTGTTTGTTCATCTATGTATACTAGGTCAGTAGCGTCATCTATACGTTGCTGTAAGAACACAAGCTCTTAGTTACGTGTTGTTTGTTCATCTATGTATACTAGGTCAGTAGCGTCATCTATACGTTGCTATAAAACACAAGCTCTTAGTTACGTGTTGTTTGTTCATCTATGTATACTAGGTCAGTAATATCATCTATACGTTGCTATAAAACACAAGCTCTTAGTTACGTGTTTTGTTTGGTATAATGTTCTACGCTGAAAAGTGTACAAATTATCGCAAACGGAAACGTGGGACGTAGGGAGAGATTGACTTTCACAAATGTATCCTCCACTGGTCGACAACTTCCGATGCAGAGAAATACAAAGAAACTCAGATGACAGAATGTAGTAAACATCCATGATTCTTTGTATAGCTAAGATGAAGTACAATTTTTCCACGTGATTTCTTCTAAAATTTGCATATTTTACTTCAATTCAAAGCCTAGACTTATTAGTCACAGGCCGAAAATACGAGTGACAAGGAGGTTCCA
Organism: Meconema thalassinum; assembly: GCA_946902985.2. Classification (NCBI taxonomy): domain Eukaryota; kingdom Metazoa; phylum Arthropoda; class Insecta; order Orthoptera; family Tettigoniidae; genus Meconema; species Meconema thalassinum. Next base: position 26,838,207 of record OX336401.1, read on the forward strand.
GGACCCTTGGTTAAGTTAATCTGACGCAGAAATTCATTCGGCTTGTTAAACCAAGCAATGCTTGTTGGTTGGTTGGTTGGTTCCTCAGTTTAGGGGCTGCGACAACGCGGCCATGTAGCCCCGTGTACTTTGTGTGTGTGGAATCTGTCTGAAAACCAGTGTTAATTGTGATGGCTGTATTAGTGTGTGTTATCTGTTTTCAATTCAAGTAAGGAGTGCAGACTTTGAAATTTCAAGTAGTTTATAATTTTGCCGCGAAACGTCAACGGCTACTAGTTCAAAACTTGGTTACTAGTCGCCACTGCAGTCGGCTCCTGGTGACGAAAGTTGGAACCTAAGATGATGATGATGATGATGATGATGATGATAATTATTGTTTTAAGGGGCCTAGCATCTAGGTTATCGGCCCGTACTGAGATGAAATGGTATGAAATGAAAGGATGAAGATAAAAATAGCTCACTGTCATGGATAATATGAAAATGGGTTTTATGAAACAGACAGTGAGACCCAACAATTATGCCTCATTTGAATAAAAATAGAAAAAGGGATGGTAAAAAACAATAAAACAAATAAGGTATAGTGAACAATAAAATAGATGAAGGCAATAAAAAACATAAAACAGCCTAAACCTGAATTAAAAGTCTTAACTCACATTAAAAATAAACACTTCTCTCCCTCATGACGGCCCGTCATCACGGAGAATAAGGGAGAGAGTGTGAGGCAGTTCGAGAGTCCTTCGCAGATCGGCCACATCCACGCACTCCAAGAGAATGTGTGCCACGGTAAGGTGGGCGCCGCAAGTACAAATAGGGTGGTCTTCTCTCTTTAACAAGTGGGAGTGCGTAGCAACCCATGGCCGATCCGGAGTCGACAGAGTACCACAGCTTCATACCGGATAGATCGGAAGGAAGATTTCCACACCTTCGTTGTCTCCTTGATGCCTCTCAGTTTGATGGGTGGAGACGTGGCACGCCACGCTTCCTCCAAATGCGACAGTGGAAGCTAAGAGCGTTGTTCAAATGTTTAACCTATAATTCAGCTTCACACAAGTGTAATTAGTGGAAGGTTCTTTAACATGGCATAAATCTATGACATGGGACCTTTGGCTTTACTTCCCCTCCGAAGGAAGGCATACTGAGGGATTTTTAACACTCTTGAAAAATCCGACGACTTCGGCCGGGTTTGAACCCATGAACATGCTACCAGCTACCCCACCGAATCCACCTGAGTTGCCTCTCACCTGGTCGGAGCTTGTGGGTCGCCCTACCCCCATACATCACAGTTTAGGGGTGCCTGGCGCGCGATAAGGGAGAGCGCATCCCCTCCTATATTTCCAATATCAACTTTCCGACTTATTCCGTGCGAGCGGCACAAAAATTAAGATTTATCGTCGCGCTGACACGGAAATGAGATTTGAAGAGAGAAGACATTAGCCGAGTATCTGTAGCTGCAAAGAATATACAGGTGCGTCTGGGTTACTACAGGGCTACCAACACAATGTAGAGGTGCATCTGGGTTACTACAGGGCTACCAACACAATATAACGGTGCCTACTGTAGCCTTTATCACTCCCGTTTCAAGAATGGAGATAATTTCAAGGAAAGTCAATAGTGGCAGAGGGTTCGCTTTTGACTGGTTTGATGCAGCTCTCCAAGCCTCCCTGTCCTGAGCTAATCGTTTCATCTCTTCGTAGCTACCACACCCTACATGCGAGGCAATCCGTTTAACATATTCTAACCTTGGTCTACCCCTACAATTCTTGTCCTCGACCCTTCCTTCCGTAACTAAGCTTGCTATTGCTGGGTGTCTTAGTATGTGTCCTACCAACCTATCTCTTCTCTTCATTAGCAGTCGCCAGAAACATCTCTCCTCTCCCACTTGTCTTAATACCTCTTCGTTTGTAACCCTATCTACCCATCATTCTCCTGTAACACCACATTTCAAGCGCTTCAATTCTCCTCTTTTCTGCTGCACCAACAGTCCAAGTTTCACTTCCATACAGCGCCACGCTCCAGACAAAGGCCTTCAAAAATGACTTCCTAATACCTAAATCTATATTCGATGTCAACAGATTCCTTTTCTGTAGAAATACTTTCCTTGCCTGAGCTAACCTACTTTTTATATCCTCTTTGCTTCGTCCATCACTGGTTATTCTGCTTCCTAAGTAACAGAAGTCTCCTACTTCCTTTAGTTTTTCCCCTGCCAATTTGATGTCCATAGAGGTTTCTGATTTATTTCGGCTGCATTCCAATATTTTTGTTTTACATTTATTAATTTTCATCATGAATTCTTTCCTCAAGACGGAGTGCATACCCTTCAAAAACTCATTCAAATCCTCAGGCGAGTCAGAGAACAGCAGTACGGAAGTATACTGGTTTATTTCTCTTTTTTAAACTCGATGAAAAAAATGAGCTCGTATATGCGAAAGAGATTAAACGGAAACGTTATAATTACGATGGGTTGAAATTCCTAATATTGTTATTCCTTATTGGTCAGCATATTAAATAATTCCAGAACAAGCTAGGAACTGCCGATGCTAATGTGTGTGTGTGTGTACTGTCGTAAAACTACGGTCCACCATTACCTCATTTTGACCCTGTAATCAAATGACTTACGATGTTTTTCAAACGAGCGATTCAATTTATCAGGGCAGTAATTACTATGTCCGGTATGTCACCACCTGGACCGTACAGTATTTTAGCTTTGGTGGAAGCTATGATAAATTAAAGAGACACAGTGTCTCTCTCTGCCTCTCCTCGTCGCAGCGCCATTACTCATTCGCTGACAGTATCGCAGACGAGGCGGATAAAACAATAAAAGGATTTCAATATAGCGGAGACTGGTCGCATACATCTACCGGACAACATAACAAAGGTAGACGAGTGGGGGAAGCAAAAAACAAGAAGCGAGCGTCTCCATGGCAACGCGACCGTGATTAGCGCTATTACCAACAGGCCATGGTTGGGGCATCGCTAGCATTACTGAGGCTGTGAGCGTCTCCATGGCAACGTTGTTATCGGCCCCTAATGGTTTGGGTGATAGTGAAAGATGAGGTGAGAATGGAAACTATAACTAATACAGTGAGTTCCCCTCATGACTTGGCCGGCCAGCGCATCGAGCTTATCTGCCTCCCGTTGACTCATCACTTCCCGCTCAGCATAGCATAGCAATAAGAACAGAACAGCACTTGGCTCACTTGTTCAGAACTGCGAAGTGCGTGCTGTGTAACAGGAAGTGATCAGTCAACGGGAGGCAGATAAGCTCGATGCGCTGGCCGGCCAAGTCATGAGAGGAACTCACTGTACTAACTACAGACTTACATACTAGAAGAAGAAATGGTAAACAAATGAAGGATAAGGCAAAGAAAAGACATGCAGAATAGAAACGCCCTCAACCCTCAAAGAATGAGGATTGAGGGACTTGGAAGGAAGGAGGGCCATGAAAGGCAGATAGGAAAAGGAAAGAGGAGAGGTCCCGCCCCAAAGTCAGAGGAAAAAGAGGACAAAACTGACCCAGCTAGGAAGTCCCTCGGGGTCGCCAACTCCCGAACTCACCAGCCGTGAGCCTTGAGGATGTAGCAATATCCAGAATGCACCAGAAGTGGTGGGGCTACATACACCCTGCCTCCTTGAGGGCCTTGAACAGACGGCAGGAGATAACATGAAGAGAAAAAGAAGGCTGACCCCTCGAAGAATGAGGGTTTCAGGAAAGATGAGACATTGGTCCATTAAGGCGGGAAAGTGAAAGACTCCCTAGGCCTCGGATACCCTAATGCGGTAGCCAACCCAAGTCCTACTAGATGTGAGCCCCTGGGGGATGCATGGCTAATTTCCTGTCTTGTGTTATTATATCCTAACCACTTGGCTTCCCCCCCCCACATGTCTAACTACTTGTGTTTGTCGAGTGGTGTAAATCATGCTGCAAGTTTAGAGCCTCGTAATATGGTGTGTGTTACTGTATACTAGACATCTTCTACTATTGAAGGCCAGTTTTCATTCTCGCCACGTGTAAGCTAATCAGCCCTCTTTAAGCGCACCAGACCTATTGAGAATGTTTTGGAAACTTTAAATACTGCCGTCAATGCCGGCCTTGGTTTATTGAAGATATGGTGAAAAGTACGTCAAAGTGTATTTATTAACTCCCATTACTCTTGTGTAAATATTGGAACCTTTATCCCGGTCTAGGCTCTGGAGCTATTTTTGCAGTGATACCAAAGTAGTCTTTCCAGTCGGTCAACTCGAGTTATCCTCAATGATTTGAATCTTTTGAATTCACGATTTGCCTTACTTGTAGGTATTATTAAGTGTTCCCAAAGTAATATGTCAATAGATGAAGCAGCGTGACGTCACAGAGAGGGAGGGATATTGGCCACGTCACAATAGTCGAGAGCAATGGGCTAATGCAAAGCGCGCTCGTGGCGCTGAATGGAGCTGGAACAACTTTCTGCCCGCACTTGGGAAGTTTCTCCAGCCTTTGTCGGTTCAGGCTCAAGTTTGTCGATTAGTGGTGTGTGCTGTAGGTGAGTGTTATTGATGTACTGGGATCGACTCCCTGGGGTCACGCATTGTGCTCTGACTGGCGCAGTCAGTTAGCATCTGAGAGTGTATCAATTATTATTATACTTTTCAGTCGCTCAACACACAATTACTGGAATATGTGAACAATGACCTGAAATAAATTATATTGCTATTGAAAGAAGAAGGGGAAGAAGAGGTAGAGGAAGGAGAAGAAGAAGAGTAAGAAAAAGAGGAATTAAGAATAAGAGGAGGAGGAAGAAGAGGAAGTTAGAATAAGAGGAAAAGGATGATGAGGAAGAAGAGGAGGAAGAATAAGAAGAGGAAGTAAGAATAAGAGGAAGTGAAGAAGAGGAAGAAGAGGAAGAAGAAGATGAAGAGGAAGAAAAAGAGGAAGGAGAGGAGGAGGAAGAAGAAGAGGAAGAAGAAGAGGAAGAGGAAGAAGAAGGGGGAAGAGGAAGATGAGGAAGAAGAAGGAGAGGAAGAAGTAGAGGAAGAAGGAGAAGAAGAAGAAGGAGAAGAAAGCCTCTGCTCTCCAGAAACAAAATACAAGAAAACCCGTCAGAAAACTTAGGAAGTATGGTAATAATAATAATATCGTATGGCCTAGGGTGCCAGCTTTGTTATTTGACGCCAAAAGGGCAGCTTGCATGTCCAATTTTGTTGTTCCTTGGAAAACTATGAAAGCCAAAGAGGTTACATATCTAAGCTCCTTGACACTATAGCACTTTCTAGTAGAGAAATGAGAAACTTTTGTGTCGGCGAAAAATCCTGAGATTCATTTTGCCATTATGAACACGGCCTACTGAATTTAAATGGGTTCTTTAACTTGCAAACATCGTATTACATGCGTGCCGTGATTTTTGTCGCTTTTCAAAATTCACTTGCCACGACCAGGAGCAAATCTGCAAGCTTGGGGTTGGTAGTCCTACACGATAACCACTCACCTACCGTGGCTAGAGTGGTTATTATTACTGACAAATATTAAGCACCCAAAAAGAGAATTATTTATTTTAATTGTAATGGGGGCAGATGACCTCGTAGTTCCGCTCCTGAAAACAACAAGCCCCTAATTGTAATGGTAGAAGACAGGATATACCTAGGATCGAATCCCTTCGAGACAGTAAATACATTCACATACTTAGGATTGACAGCTAGAACCTACAGAGTCCACATAAAGTCTCGTGCAACGGCAGCAACTAAAGCCATATATGACATTAAATCACTCACGAAGCTCTCTTTGGGAACTGCTATGAGATCATTCGACATGAAAATAGCACCCATCGCCACATACGGGATAGAAATCATCTGGGAGAAACTGACCCTGGCGGACTTGAGGATGCTCGAGGCAGTGAAGTCGCACTTCCTAAAAGCAACCCTGGGATTATCAAAATCTAGACTAGTGTACGAACTTGCCAAGGAGAACTTCTTCATTGAGGACCTACGGAAGAAGAGAGGACTACCATCTACGGACGCCTGGAAAAGACTAATGCATGAGAGAGTGAAGAAGAGGGATGAAATCTTGCTCGAATTTTACATAACGGAAGCCATGACGAATAGGGTATGGACTGACACCAATCAAGACCTATGACACTTCGTTAACTCGATGGCGGTACATGGGTACCACCATAAACTGTGCGAGTACTTTCATGACATAGACGTATCCTGTATTTGTAAATTATGTGATAAACAATGTAGTCGGTACCAGGTAATCACATGTAAGAACCGGGGACCTTTCATTGTGATATTTTGTGAAGGTGCACGGTGAAAACACTAATGTATATTCAAATTTATTAACCCTATGCACAATTTGTGCGCCGTATTTTCAATAATTAATTGTAATGGTCCCATTATGACCAGACGTATTATCCCTCCCTATATTATTCTCCTAAGGTCCCATTCCAGTTTTGTACCGAAAATAAGGTTCCATTAACACCAACCTACACATATGGAGTTCCTACAGGTTCAGCATAACCCAATGCGTAAGCGAAACGCACTCACTTACTCTTTAAATGCCTCACAATTAAATAAATACCTTAAAACATGTATATTTACAATGAAAGAATGCAACACGGTAACCATGGTAACAGAATCTCACAGGTCCATCTATTTCTGTAAGACGCAATGCAATTCCAATTATTACATTACTGTGAAAGTTTCCAGACGGTTATAAGGTTATCACTGAACCAAATTAAGCTGTAAAATTCATCAATACATAATGCGCTTAAGGGGGTCAAGGGGCACTCTAGAATTTTTTCACGCAATTTTCACGTGTGAGTGTGGTACGAAAGGTCTTTTTCACCCGACTATAAAGTGTCTCCGAAAACCACATTTAAAGGCCCTTAAATTAACAGTGTCTGTGATATTCCCAGAAAACTAACTTCGCTCTGATATACCTATGAAGGAATGACAAACCCCTAACCACTGCACCAGTAGCTGAATTGATAATGTCTGATTATTCATACCAAGGATAAATCAGTCATAGCATTCATGATTGAGATTTTGCTAAGTGTACTCTTTACAACTAGAATATTCGCGGGCGAAGTCGCGACGGTTAATGCTAGTATTTCTTATTTTCAATGTTAATTTCGTGGGCATCTGTAGGATAAAGGTTGCAATATGTTTCATCATGTAGGGAAAGGGAGACTATCGGCGTGAGATGGATAAGACAGTATGAATGATGCCTTAACGGGATGTGTGTAGAGATATTAACTCAGTCTGTCACAAAGGAGTGGCCTGTTCGCCATCTCTTGATGAATGCAGTACATTTGCATTTGTCTATTGGCACAGGCTAGAGTATCACCGATGTCTCAGTCTCACTCATGGCTGTGATTATATGGAGGCTACTGAGGTGTGGGTGGTGCTTAGTAATGACATTCAAGGCACAGTCAGTGTCTGCTGGCACAGGCTAGAGTATCACCGATGTCTCAGTCGCACTCATGGCTGTGATTATATGGAAGCTACTGAGGTATGGGTGGTGCTTAGTAATGACATTCAGGGTACAGTCAGTGCCTGTTGGCACAGGCTAGAGTATCACCGATGTCTCAGTCGCACTCATGGCTGTGATTATATGGAAGCTACTGAGGTATGGGTGGTGCTTAGTAATGACATTCAGGGCACAGTCAGTGCCTGAGGATGCTGTGAAACGTTCTACTCGTAGGGTTAGTACTACTGTACTGACTCAGTGAGGAAAGCAATGGCAAACTACCTCACTCCTCTTCTTGTCTAGTACGCCTCAATATAGCGCTGCCTTGGGTTTTTGTGGGTATCTACCCACATAACCTAACGGCGGTACTTTTTGAGGATCCAACCAGCCTTCGTGCTGACTACCTAACAGACAGTCACAAATGAGAGAACATAGTGGTGATACGCCGAACTAAAGAAGCTTTACTAAGACGTGAAAAATGGCTGCTGCGGCTTTGGAATCCGTGTAGCAGTGGTGATTTGGTGAACTAAACAACTAGACAGTGTATTCTGAGAGTCAATATGTCAATAAAGAAAAAATGAAGAGACTGATACGACAAGAATGGGGCGACTAATGGAGTTTTAAGGAAGGCTGATTGATTTATATAGACCCGATCGAAGATTATTTGACGTCTTGTCTTGATTTTACTCTCATTTATGTTCTGTATAGAGGGACTCTTCTATATTTTTAGTTCAAGAGAACACTACTCTTATTTTGTTCTGTATTCCATGAACGAGTATCAGTGAACTGGGTTTAGTACTTGGTCTATTGGACACTGTACAATTTGGCATACTTACGGAAATGGATAAGTCTGAGGCCTCTTTCGCAGAGGTGATTCTTGGAAATAGTTTCCATTACTTCCAAATGAGCGGCAGACACATCTCGTCTCTGCATATTCTCTAATATCAACTGAATTCATTTCCGATCGTCGGTTCTACTCGTGTCTTGGTGAGGACAAGGAGTGATAACATCCAATTTCAAACTAAGATAATGAGGCGTGTTAGTCTACCAGAGTCTACATCGCACAGTGGGTCAAAATCGAAATCTAGGAGAAAATTATTTATATTCATAATTAAAAATCAAAATTTATTACTTCTACAGCATTCTCATATAATTGCCGCTCACTATTCTGGGATATAAACGCATCTTAGTGTAAATCCGTCACCACTGTTCGAGCAGTCTGAATTGGAGGGTGAATGTAAGTGGCTGTGGTTTGGTTGTCTTTGTGGTTAGTGTGATGCTTTAAGATGGAACATGCAGCTGAAGGTATGATTTTTGTAACGTGTTTCAGTTATTAATGGGCGTAATTGTTACGTAATTTTAGCTATATTTGCATTATATAATATTTAACTATTATTTTTAAAATTATATTTTCACTTAGATTTTTAATATGTCACGTCACTCTGCGTCACTTTCTACTTAATGTTAAAATGTAGATAAAGTCTTGTAGTTTACGCCTGTTCTAAGATTTTTGCATCTTTTTGCAACTTACTTAGTTATTTTTCGTTCTAGAAGATGCCGCGCAACCAGTTCTCACACGATTACAACTGTTTGAAGCACTGGGTTCGACGATTATGTTAAAAGTGGAACTTTGTGACTTTGTTAAAAGTAAATTAGGGGTAGAAAATTGTTGTGAAGAGATAACTGAATGCTCTATCCAACTCCTAGTCATACACTATTTCTTGCATGTGTAGACGTAGCTTAAGAAAGGTCTTAACTGATGTTTATTATGAAGTAAACAAATTATATACGTTGCTTTCACTCTAAATACATGATTAAAACGTAAAAATAATTTTGTCCCCCTAAATTTTGATTTTGACCGACTGTGCATCGGTGAACAAAGAGGTATGATTACTCTAGTCTCTCTGAGCATTATTACCTATATTTTGGCAATTTAACTTCTAGCTTTGAAGATAACTTAATATCGACCTCGATACTTCACTTGGGCCACATTTTAACTTTAATTCTGTTACTTCAATTAACTAAATTTTTTATTCATTGTCTTTGGTTTATATTATATTCATTCCTTTCATTTGTTACTCAGCGTTTCCTACCTTGTGGTTAGAAATACGTATTAGGCAACCTTTTCTCCTGAAACAATTATTACCGGGTTGGTGATCGAGTCACATTACAGCCTGGGTGAAGGAAGTCTCTGTGTGCTCTATCAGGTCAATTATTATTATTATTATCACTATCAATATGGTTCTCAACTGCAAATTGGAACCTGGCGCTCAACGAACAACAGTATAATAGTACATTATGTAACGAGCCTATAATGGTATGGAAATTATAAAACTTGCATACGCTCGTTTATAAACATGCTCGTTTCTTAATTACCATTATAGGCGAGTTGCATACGACTGTTTATGTTCTACGATAATTATTATAACTATTTTATGTTCGAACATAAATATTCATAAATATCTGTCGAGTTTTCGCCAGTTTTGTGTACTGAACAGAGCGCATGAGACGCAGAGAATGCCTTGTATTTGATCATGGCCTCCTCGATTACCCTACTATGACACTAGGCCAGGCAATGAAATTTAAATTAGAAGGCCGTGGAACTCAGCGCATCTAATTATCTAATTGGTCAAACAACTGTTTCTTGAGCTCTGATTGGTGGGAGAAACTGTTTCATAATGACACATAGTGTTATAATGAGCCTCATTATAGTACAGTTTTCTGACATATAACAGTCAGGTTCGAACATAAACTATATTAAACTGGTAAGAGATCAGTTATTGGTAATAGCTGTGTATAAGTAACGTAAGGTGGCTTTGAGCTTGGCCAAAACATCTTAAAATCACTTACTATGGCGAGGAGCGAACCTGCAAGCTTGGGGTTGGTAGTCCGACACGATAACTACTCACCCACTGAGGCAAGCAAATCAAATCACTGAGGATAACTCAGATCCCGCAGCATCTGAGAGTGTATCAATTGTTATTATACTTTTCAGTTGGTCAACACACAATTACTGGAATATGTGAACAATGACCTGAAATAAATTATATGTGATTAAGATCTATAAGCTATATTGCTATTGATAGGAGATGGAGAAGAAGGAGCAGGAGAAGGAGAAGGAGGAGGACAGAATGAGATGGAGAAGAAGAAGAAAGTGAAGGAGGAGGAGAATGAGATGGAGAAGAAGGAGCAGGAGGAGAAGAAGAAGTAGAAGGAGGAGAAGAAGGAGGAGAAGGAGGACAGAATGAGATGGAGAAGGAGAAGAAAGTGAAGGAGGAGGAGAAGGAGGAGGAGGAGGAGAAGGAGGAGGAGAAGGAGGAGGAGGAGAAAGTGAAGGAGGGGGAGAAGGAGGAGGAGAAGGAGGAGAAGGAGGAGGAGGAGGAGAAAGTGAATGAGGGGGAGGAGGAGAAAGTGAAGGAGGAGGAGGAGGAGAAGGAGGAGGAGAAGGAGGAGGAGGAGAAAGTGAAGGAGGAGGAGAAGGAGGAGGAGGAGGAGAAGGAGGAGAAGGAGGAGGAGGAGGAGGAGGAGGAGAAAGTGAATGAGGGGGAGGAGGAGAAAGTGAAGGAGGAGGAGAAGGAGGAGGAGAAGGAGAAGGAGGAGGAGAAGGAGGAGGAGGAGAAGGAGAAGAAAGTGAAGGAGGGGGAGGAGGAGGAGGAGAAGGAGGAGAAGGAGAAGGAGGAGGAGAAGGAGGAGGAGGAGAAGGAGGAGGAGGAGAAGGAGAGTGGTTATTATTATTGATAAATTTTAAGCACCCGAAAAGAGAACTATTTAGTTTAATGTTCCATACTTATAACATCAACAACGGCCATAAGCACTTTCCTTTAAAAATATTATCAGTCAAAGAATAGGACAACATATTGAGTGACGCTGGAAGGGTTAATCATTTGGGTTGGAAAACATGTGTGATTTGATAAAGGTTGAAAAAGGGAATCCGAAAGGCAGACGTCACCAAAGGTAGGTATTCGTCAAGAGAAAAGAGAGTTTCTGTGTAAGGTGTCTCAGACCACGTGCAGTTTAATGGTTTCTGTTTGATCTTAAAAACACCATCTGATTGTTGTTTCTGTCCTATTGACTTGTTGATGCCGCTAAAAGTGAGATGCTGCAACACCCTCATCGCTATTCAGCACCCAACACAGCGAGACTGCCTCTAAATATATAATTAGTTCTGTGACAGTGACAGCGCTTCCCTTTGAAGCATAGAGGTTTGTTTGTGTCTCGTGGAAGTGAAAACCGAATATATTTCCTGAACCTGCTTGATCTACCGGACAAAACAAAACCCAAAGCAAAAGTGGAAAACAAAACAAACCAAAAAAACGAATAAAACAAAAAAAAAACCAATCAAAGAAACCAAAAGCAGAATCAAAAGCAAAGAGCAAAAGGCAAAAAGCTAAAATAATAGATAAAAGCACTAAACTAAAACCAAAGCAATTACAAAAAATGAAATAAAAACAAACAAGGAGAAAACCAATCCAAAACAAAAGCGAGAAAAAAGCAAAAACAGAAAAAAAATCGAGAACAAAATCAGAAACAAAACTAAACACAGAAACAAGAAAATAAACTAAAATAAAAAATAAAATAATAAGCATACAAAACTCAGCAATTTTTCTAGGTTTATGCCGTGTCTTGTGCGGGGTTTCGCCCATGAACACGAAGCTGTCTCATCAGCATACAGTTAACCTAAAACTCAAAATAACACCAAAACTTACAAGAAGAACACATTTGAAACAATAGTTGTGTTCCAATCACTACTACGACATTCGTATATCTTTTGTTTAATAAATCCATCATTTCATCACAGTGTAGTGACGTGCATATCAGTACAAGAACAGACGCAAATCAGCTAAGTCTATAAAGCCACAGTGTAACTCAATTGCATCTAAGTTTTTACATAACCAACCGACTATAAAAGCTCAGCAAGAAAATAAGAAACCAAATTTGAAAAGTAATGGTTAATAACAAAACAGTGTTGAACACAATCACTTCAATAGCTCGCTATGGTAGAAGTTACCGATTCAAAAATGTTTCACACTTTAACACACCAAACGGAATACGATAGAACTGCAACAGACTAACGGAATTTAAAAAAAAATGTCGTGTGGCCTCCTTAGAGGCCGAGTGCAGTTCTTTCTATTCGACGCCCGTGGGTGACCTGCGCGTCGGGATGAGAGATGGAATGGATGAAGATGAATTAAATGGGGGCAAGGATGTGGAAGGAATCGGCCGTGGCCTATCAGAAGGTACCGTCCCAGCATTTACCTAGTGTTGAAAATGGGAAACCACTGAAAACCATTTCAAGGACGGCCGACGGTGGGGCTCGAACCCACGCGTCTACCGAGTCAGCAGAGAACTTGGTCCCATGACCTAACGCTGCGCTTTAGCCAGCTGAGCCACTGCTGTCGGTAATATATATAATTGTTTATATGGTATATACTGTATATACAAATAAATGTTTGTTTGTTCGTCTTTTATGCGTTCATAAACCATTCATCCGATTGCGATCAAATTTTGGTGAGTTGTTGTAAACACTTCCGGGATGGTCATAGTCATAGTTAATCCAATTTACAATAGATAGCGCGCGAGTAGTTTAAACAGATGAGTGTTGGCGATACGTTCATATAGCCTACAATTCATCCGATTGCGACCAAATTTTGGTGGGTTGTTTAGCACACTTCCGGGATGGTTATAGGCATAGTTAATCCAATTTACAATAGATAGCGCGCTAGTAGTTTAAACAAATGAGGGTTGGCGATGCGTTCATATACGTTTCTTCCGATTGCGACCAAATTTTGGTGGGTTGTTGTGCACACTCCCGGGAAAGTTATAGGCATAGTAAATCCAATTTACAGTAGATAGCGCGCGAGTAGCTTCAATAAAATGGCGTGCGATTCGTTTCCACAAAGACCCACATGCGTTCATATACGATTCATCCCATTGCGATGAAACTTGGGTGAGATGTTGTCTACACTTCAGGGAAAGTTTTCAGCGTAGTAAATACACTTAAATAGGTAGCGCACGAGTAGATTTAACAAATGAAAGACGACGCGCGAAGTGTTTCAACAAAGTCCCACTGCGTTCATATTATATATCATTCGTCCGATAGCGATGAAACTTGGGTGAGAGGTTGTGTACACACCAGGCAAGGATTCTGGCTTAGTAAATCCATGTTACAATAGGTAGCGCACGAGTAGATTCATCAAATGAGCGACTACGCACGCAGCGTTTCAACCAAGTCCCGTAAGCGTTCATATACTATTCGTCCGATAGCGATGAAACTTGGGTGAGATATTGTGTAAAGGTTTCTGGCGTTGTAAATCCACTTTTCAATAGGTATCGCACAAGTACAGTAAATTACGCTTGGGAAGGTTTTCAACTTAGTAAATCCATTTTACAATAGGCAGGGTACGAGTATATTCAACAAATGGGCGACGGCACTCGTATCGCTTCAACAAAGACACGTATGCCTTCATATACCATTCATTTCATTGCGATGAAACTTCGGTGATTTGTTGAACACGCTTCCATGAATGTTTCTGAGATAGTAAATCAATTTTATAATAGTTTAGAGATGGTTAACGTAAGAAGAAAAAAAATTGGGAATCCAAAAGCAGTTCAACAAACAAAGTTATATCGCCAACACTTTATTTGATTGGCATTGCAACGCATGCCGGGTACAGCTAGTTGATAATGAAATCCGATTCGTTACAAAGTTGATCTAAAAATTTCTGTAGCTTAATCATTTAAATACTGTTGTACATAAGTGTTACATACATATCCAATGAACAGGATTCGATGATGTTAACTTCACAAACGAAACTACTCTAATTTAGCCTCCCAATTGTGTGAGAGGTGTTTTATTAAGTGTATAAATAATTTACGTAATATACTTCAGGCACTAGTACATTAATTGTAACTCCTAGACACTCGTGTTGACCGACTGAAAAGCCTTTAATAATATACTTAGGGCAACAATATGGAATGGCTTCAGTAAAGTGTTATTGATATTCCATTATTCAACATAAAAAGTTCTACAACAATTTCGAGACTGCATTTATCTACATACTGTAGTGCTTAATGCTGCGATTAGTAACACATATGTAACATATTTGAAGCCTCCGTGGCTTAGGCGGCAGCACGCCGGCCTCTCACCGCTGGGTCCGTGGTTCAAATCCCCGTCACTCCATTTGAGATCTGTGCTGGACAAAACGGAGGCAGCCAGGTTTTTCTCCGGGTACTCCGGTTTTCCCTGTCAAAATTTCATTCTAGCAACACTCTCCACTATCATTTCATTTCATCTGTCATTCATTTAATCATTGCCCCAAATGAGTGAGTCAGGCCTCGGCAGCCGGCACAGTTCATATCCTCGCCGCTAGATGGGGGCTTCATTCATTCCATTCCTGACCCGGTCGGAGAATGGAAGCAGGCTGTGGATTTTCATTTTCTTGTAACAATTTCGAAAGGGGCAGATGACCTCGTAGTTCCGCCCCTTAAAACAACGATAACTAACTAACTAACATATTCCAACGTAAAACACTTCTAGAAGGCTATGCAATTAAGATAGATATGTACTGTCGTGGGATTTTGATAGAATTTATACTGAACAATAACATTGATATATCTTTAACAGTTTTTCCCCCAGGGGCTCACATCTAGTGGCACGTGGGTTGGCGACCACGGGACCCCAGCTGAGTCCGGCATTGCTTCCACTTACTTGTGCCGGGCTCCTCTCTGTTTTCTTTTCTGTCGACCTCCCTTGGTCAACTCTTGTTCTTTTCCGACCCCGACGGTATTAGGGTATCCAAGGCCTAGGGAGTCTTTCACTTTCCCGCCTTAATTGTTCCTTGTCTCATCTTTTCTGATTCCCTCCTTCTGAGAGGGGTCAGCCTTCTTTTTCTTTTCATGTTACCTCCTGCCTTCTGCTCAAGGCCCTCAAGGAGGCCAGGTGTGTTTAGCCCCATCACTTTTGGTGCACCCTGGATAGTGCTACACCCTCAGGGGCTCGCGGCTGGTGAGTTCGGGAGTTGGCGACCCCGAGGGATTCCTGAGCTGGGTCCATTTTCCCCTTTTGTCCCTTACCTGTGGGGAGGACCCTCTCCTCTTTCCCATTCCTATCTGCCTTTCATGGCTCTCCTTCCTTCCAAGTCCCTCAATCCGCATTCTTCGAGGGTTGGGGACATTTCTTTTCCTCCTGTCCTTTATTTACCTTATTCTCCTTTAGTTTTCCATTTCTTCTTCTAGGATGTAGGTTAGTAGTTCGTTTTAGTTTTAAGTTTGCACTTCATTTTCATCTTCACGACAACCCAAACTATCAGGGCCCGACAACCTAGATGTTAGTCCCCTTAAAACAACAATTATCATCAACATCATCTTTAACAGTTTAGCTGAAAAGGCGCATGGACATTGGTTTTTTTTCTTGTTTCATTTAAATGGTTTCTCTCGGCTTCCTTTGCTGATAGAAGAATGTTCATAAAATACAGAATCTTTTTCGAAGAATTCTTTATACACTGGTGCAAAACCGCATCAAAATCCATTCAGTAGTTCTCGAGATTAGCCCGGACAGACAGACACACAGACAGACTGTACTATGTGTAGATTAACATTATCAATACAATTATTAAGGGGTAGACAACCTCATTCTTCCGCCGCTTAAAACATCATTAACTAACTAACATTATCACCATCATCATCATCATCATCATCATCATCATTATTATTATTACTACTATTATTATTATCTACGAGAACACTCTCCAGGTTTCTCGGGCCATCAAATTGTAATTACGCGACTGAAATATTTCGAATAATCCTGAGGGCTTAGGGGATGAAATGTCTGCGCTAAATTGGAATGCAAAACGTAAATACTGTGCGATGAATGTGTCGGTGGTAAATCTGTGTTTCATATAATGTAGCGGCTTCGGAAGGGAGAGTTGTTGTTGTTGTTCCTTTTAGGGGCTTTGCGACATCGTGAGTACGTAGTTCCGATGCTGCTGCTGCTGCTGATGATGATGATAATTGTTGTTTTAAGGGGCCTAACATCTAGGTTATCGCCCCCAATGTTTTGGGTGATAGTGAAAGATAAGATGAGAAAGAAAAATATAACTAATACTAACTACAGACTTACATACTAGAAGAAATAGTAAACAAATAAAGGATAAAGCAAATAAAGGACAGGCAGAAAAGAGGAATGCGGATTGAGGGACTTGGAAGGAAAGGGAGCCATGAAAGGCAGATAGGAAAGGGAAAGAGGAGAGGGCCTGCCTCAAGTTTAGAGGAAAAAGGGGACAAACCGGACCGACCTCAGGAATCCCTCGGGATTGCCAACTGCCCAACTCACCAGCCGTGAGCCCTTGAGGGTGTAGCACTATCCAGGGTGCACCAGAAGTGGTGGGGCTACATACACCCTGCCTCCTTGAGGGCCTTGAGCAGAAGGCAGGAGATACTGTGAGCCCCTGAGGGCGTAGCAATATCCAGGGTGCACCAGAAGTGGTGGGGCTACATACACCCTGCCTCCTTGAGGGCCTTGAGCAGAAGGCAGGAGATAACATGAAATGAAAAAGAAGGCTGACCTATCGAAGAATGAGGGTATCAGGAAAGATGAGACAAGGGCAAATTAAGGCGGGAAAGTGAGAGACTCCCTAGGCCTCGGGTACCCTAATACCGTCGAGGTCGGAAGAGAACAAGAGTTGACCAAGATAGGTCGACAGGAAAGATAACAGAGAGGAGCCCAGCACAAGTAAGTGGAAGCAATGCCGGACTCAGCTGGGGCCCCGTCATCGCCAACCTACGTCCCACTAGATGTGAGCCCCTGTGGGGTTACGTAGTTCCGTGTACTTGGGTGCATGTGATGACGTGTGTTATTCCAATTGGGGCTAGCATTGGGAAGAAAGCGGCAGTGGCCTCCATTTACGAAACATCCCAGCATTTGCCTGACGTAGGAGTGAGAAACAACGGAAAAACACTTTTAGGATTGCTAAGACGGGAATACAACCCAGTTCTGCAACATGGGTCGTGTACACAGCAGAATTCATTTTGTTTTTGCAGATCTGGAATTCAAACCCATGCCCTCTGGATTCGAGACCATAGAAAGCAGTTGGTTGGTTCTTTAGTTTAGGGGCTGCGACAACGCGGTCATTTAGCCCCGTGTACTTTGGGTGTGTGTAGAATCTGTCTGATAACCGGTGTTAATTGTGATGACTGTATTAGTGTGTGTTATCTGTTTTAATTCAAGTAAGGACTGCAGAAGGTAATTTCAAGTAGTTCCTACTTTTGCCACCAATTACTACCGTCCACGACACCTAGCTTGTGGACTTGGCTACAAGTTGGCATCTCAGTCGGCACCTGGTGGCGAAAGTTGGAACAAATAGAGCGTTGTCAATTCTAACCTACAAATTTTGGCTTCACACAAGAGTGGTTAGTGGAAGGTTATTTTTCTTGCCATAAATCTATGATATGGGACCGCCGGATTTACTTCCCCTCCGAAGGAAGGCATACTGAGGGATTTTTAACGCTCTTAAAAATCCAACGACTTCAGCCCGGTTGAACCCGCGACCTTGGGCATAGAAGCTCAGCTTGCTATCAACTACGCCACCGAAGGCGACCATAGAGAGCAGACGTTCAATATTAATGCGCAATTGACACCCTGAACTGGGCCAAGAGATATCATTACTTCAACTGTCTGGACTGGTACAAGATATATCCTTACTTCAACACACTGAACTGGTTCAAGAGATATCCTTACTTGAACCCCATGAACTGGTTCAAGAGATATTCTTACTTGAACCCCATGAACTGGTTCAAGAGATATCATTACTTCAACACCCGTGACTGACTCAAGAGATACCGATACTTGAATCCCATGAACTGGTTCAAGAGATATCCTTACTTCAACACACTGAACTGGTTCAAGAGATATCCTTACTTCAACACACTGAACTGGTTCAAGAGATATCCTTAATTGAACCCCATGAACTGGTTCAAGAGATATCCTTACTTCAACACCCTGAACTGGCTCAAGAGGTATCCTTACTTCAACACCCTGGACTGGCTCAAGAGATACCCTTACTTGAACCACATGAACTGGTTCAAGAGATATCCTTACTTCAACACCCTGGACTGGTTCAAGAGATATAATTACTTCAACACTCTGGACTGGTTCAAGATATATCCTTACTTCAACACACTGAACTGGTTCAAGAGCTATCCTTACTTTAACTCTCTGGACTGGTTCAAGAGATATCCTTACTTCAACACACTGAACTGGTTCAAGAGATATCCTTACTTCAACACACTGAACTGGTTCAAGAGATATCCTTACTTGAACCCCATGAACTGGTTCAAGAGATATCCTTACTTCAGCACCCTGGACTGGCTCAAGAGATATCCTTACTACAACACTCTGAACTGGTTCAAGACATATCCTTACATCAGAACACTGGACGGTTCAAAAGAGTCGATGTATTCAAAAGTAAACTCAATCGGTCGGAGGATCGATATCCGAGGCGCATGGAAGTCACAAGTAAGTTATTCATGTTCGTTAAATATTTGAGTGGCGATCGACCGCTTCTAGTTTGAGAATGTTTGGTCCTCAGAGAGCACTTAGTGTCAGGGTGACATACAACATGTGACGTAGACTCCCTGCCAGGACGTGCTTGTGTTTACTGGAGTGGTGTTTGGCGCCAAGGTCCCTGGTTCCACTCCATGCTCGCCTGAGGACCTCATCCTCAAAAGATAAATTCTACTCCAGGTTAATGATGGGATGGTATCTTGACGACATCGACACCTCCTTCACCAGCGACTCACAACTAGTGGGACGAGAGTTGACGTCCACGGGACCCTACCTGAGTTTGGCACTGCTTTCACTTACGGATACAAAACAACAAACATCAAACCAAAAAAACTAATAACGGAAACCAAAAACCACAAAAATCAAACCCTAACCCAAAAACAAAAATCAAGAAACAAGAACAAAAACAAAAATCAAAGAAACAAAGAAACAAAAACACAAAAAACACATAAAAAACAACAAAAAATAACAATAAAACAAAAACATAAAAAATAAAAACAAAAAAAACCATAAAACATAAAAACAAAAACACAAAAACATAAAAATACATAAAAACAAAAACATAAAAACAAAAACATAAAAATACATAAAAACAAAAACATAAAAACAAAAACATAAATACATAAAACAATAACATAAAACAATAGAAGAAAAACAACATAAAACATAAAAACCAAAATTAAAAAACATAAAAACATAAAAACAAAATAAAACCATAAAAAAGAAACGAAACAAAGCAACGTCATAAACAAATTCAACTTTGCGTTGAGCCAGAATCCTCTCAGTCTTGTTTCTTGTCGACCTGCCTTGGTCAACTCTTGTTCTTTTCCGATCCCGACGGTATTAGCGTATCCGATGCCTAGGATGTCTCATTTTGAGCCTTCGTCTCATCTTTCCTGATATCCTCGTTCTTCGAGGTGTCAGACCTTTTGGTATCTCATGCCTTCTACTCAAGGGTCACAAGGAGGCAGGATGTGTGTAGAGCTTGCGATACCGAATGATTCCTGAACTGGGTCAATTTTCCATTTTATACATTGCCTTTGGAGAGAACCTCTCCTCTTTCCATTCCTATCTGCCTTTCATGGCTCAAATTCCTTTAACTACCCCAATACCTACTCTTCGAGGGTTGAGGACATTTCATTCATTCTTGTCTGATAATGTACTGTATTTGCAGACTTGGAGAGATGTTTTCAGCACAGCTAGTATATAAACTAATTAACCCAATGATACAGAAAATACGTTTTCAACACGGCTAGTACACACAGATAATGGCGTCCATTAATGTTACTCTTGTTTGATAATATATTTTCAGATTTGGACAGAACTTTTCAGCTTGCTTAGTACATCAACTAGTTACTAGGATAGGTGTTTTCTACACGGCTAGTATACAATGTTATGGTGACTATTAATGTTTCAGTTGTCTGAATGAATATGCAGACTTGGACTGATGTTTTCAGCGGGGTAGTATGCACAGGTAATGGTGAATATTAATGTTATCTTGTTGTTGTCTGATAATTTATTCGGACAGATATTTTCTGCACGGCTAGTATATCAACTGGTTACTGGGACAGATATTTTTAACACGGCTAGTATACACAGGTAAAGGTGAATATTAATGTTACACTTGTCTGATAATGTATTTGGACATATTATGTTTTCAGCACGGCAAGTATACACAGATAATGGTGAATATTAATTTTACATTTGTCTGATAATGTATTTGGACAGACGTTTTCAGCACGGCTAGTATACACAGGTAAAGGTGAATATTAATGTTACACTTGTCTGATAATGTATTTGGACAGACGTTTTCAGCACGGCTAGTATACACAGGTGATGGTGAATATTAATGTTACACTTGTATGATAATTTATTTGGACATATATTTTCTGCACGGCTAGTATATCAACTGGTTACTGGGACAGATGTTTTCAACACGGCTGGTATACACATGTAATGGCGAATATTAATGTTACACTTGTCTGATAATTTATTTGGACAGATGTTTTCAGCACGGCTAGTATATCAACTAATTACCCCAATGATAAATCCTCGAGGCGCGCGCTTGGTCTTAATAACTTTAATTTAAAACTGAAGTAACTTTTGTTTCATTTCATTTTATCTCCGTTTCTTGTCGGCTAATAATCTCTCGCCAGGATTAACCAAGAAAGCAAATACTCAGTGCATTCATTCTCTCCTCTCTGGCGTTGGCGATACAGGCCTGCCACAATAACAAGCTAACACTTTTATAGGCCAGATAAAGCACTGCAATAGCCTTTCTGTCGTCGAAGGGAATTTTGGGGAACACAAGCTCTTAGTTACGTGTTGTTTGTTCATCTATGTATACTAGGTCAGTAGCGTCATCTATACGTTGCTATAAGAACACAAGCTCTTAGTTACGCGTTGTTTGTTCATCTATGTATACTAGGTCAGTAGCGTCATCTATACGTTGCTATAAGAACACAAGCTCTTAGTTACGTGTTGTCTGTTCATCTATGCATACTAGGTCAGTAGCGTCATCTATACGTTGCTATAAGAACACAAGCTCTTAGTTACGTGTTGTTTGTTCATCTGTGTATACTAGGTCAGTAGTGTCATCTATACGTTGCTATAAGAACACAAGCTCTTAGTTACGTGTTGTCTGTTCATCTATGCATACTAGGTCAGTAGCGTCATCTATACTTTGCTATAAGAACACAAGCTCTTAGTTACGTGTTGTTTGTTCATCTGTGTATACTAGGTCAGTAGTGTCATCTATACGTTGCTATAAGAACACAAGCTCTTAGTTACGTGTTGTCTGTTCATCTATGCATACTAGGTCAGTAGCGTCATCTATACGTTGCTATAGGAACACAAGCTCTTAGTTACGTGTTGTCTGTTCGTCTATGCATACTAGGTCAGTAGTGTCATCTATACGTTGCTATAAGAACACAAGCTCTTAGTTACGTGTTGTTTGTTCATCTATGTATGCTAGGTCAGTAGCATCATCTATACGTTGTTATAAGAACACAAGCTCTTAGTTACGTGCTGTTTGTGCATCTATGTATACTAGGTCAGTAGCGTCATCTATACGTTGCTATAAGAACACAAGCTCTTAGTTACGTGTTGTTTGTTCATCTATGTATGCTAGGTCAGTAGCGTCATCTATACGTTGTTATAAGAACACAAGCTCTTAGTTACGTGTTGTTTGTTCATCTATGTGTACTAGGTCAGTAGCTTCATCTATACGTTGCTATAAGAACACAAGCTCTTAGTTACGTGTTGTATGTTCATCTATGTATACTAGGTCAGTAGCGTCATCTATACGTTGCTATAAGAACACAAGCTCTTAGTTACGGGTTGTTTGTTCATCTGTGTATACTAGGTCAGTAGCATCATCTATAGGTTGCTATAATAACACAAGCTCTTAGTTACGTGCTGTTTGTTCATCTATGTATACTAGGTCAGTAGCGTCATCTATACGTTGCTATAAGAACACAAGCTCTTAGTTACGTGTTGTTTGTTCATCTATGTATACTAGGTCATGGCCGCCAAGTGGTTTTTAGCCTACTTTTCACATTTTGCAAAAATGAGGAAAAAGTAGTCTTATGAGATCGATCCGGGAAAATGTGTGTCTGTCTGTCTGTCCTTCTGTCTGTCTGTCTGTCTGGCTGTGTGTGTGTCCCCCCCTATCAACTCCTAAACGGCTGGAGCAATCAAATTAAATTTGTTAGGAGTTAAGATCTATACCTGAATATCTCACGGCCATATTTGAAAATGATGTCAGTGCTACCAACTGCTGAAAAATAGCAATTGAAATTTGAGCTCCATGTTGGATATCTTGGAAGGTATGAATGGGAGCTATTTCAAAATCGGCACACATATAGATAATAATATTGCAGTTTAATTTCCAGAAGGCCATACATGGCAGTGTTGCCAAAATGATTATAAGCCTACTGATAGGTCCAATATTTAAATGCATATAACTTCTACACTATCAATTGGAATTCAACCAAATTTCGTATGTCGTATGTGTACATAATCAGATATGACTGAACGTATTCTTATAAACCACCAGGACTGCCAACTGTTAATAAATGCTGTCTCTATTTTTGTTACCCTAATATCAATATATCAGAAAGAATGCAAGCCAATAGCTCTAAACTTTGCACACGTATAGTACCTGGCATTCTAGATTACTTTGGAGTAACTAATATACGTCAGTGCTGCTAACATGATTCTAAGCCTGCTGATAGGTCCAATTTTAAAATGCATGTAACTTATATACTAACTAATGGATTTCATTCAAAATTGGCACAACAATAGATCATATTATTTCAGATTATTTCTGACCAATACATGCATGACACTGTTGCCAACATGATTTTACGCGCGTTATTAGATCCAATGTTTAACTGCATGTAAATTCCATGCTATTCATTGGACTCCAACCAAATTTTGTATTCTGTGCCTTAAGAGATGGAACTAAGAATATATTCAGTCACCAGGGCTGCCAACTGTAGTGCTCTATTAAGCTACATTATGCCAGGTATACAGTATTTCGAACTAATTAGAAATTTCGATATTACCAACTTAATTTCGTCATTATTCTAGATAGATCCATATCGATTAATCATTGGCATGAATCTTAAATTTTAAGAAATGTAGGCTCTTTAGTTCGTCACGGAACTTCTTGTTAAATATATCAATTGACTTTGACGTAGATCTAATCATCCGAGAGCAATTAAACGTAGCACAGAGAATCTATATTCATAGCTTAGTAGTCTATAGATACAATTTATGTTTATTATTTCTTCAAATTCTCAAGATGCCATCAGTTCAACACTTTGAAACTATTTTTAGTCTATTTTCGTTTATGAAAAATAAAAAAATAAAAATGGGCTTATGAGATCACCTTTTGTCCGTGTGTGTCTGTGTGTCCCCCTAATAAAATCTATACGACTGGAGCGATTTCAATGAAACTCGGTAAGGTCGTAGTACTATGCTTGCCGACCTCGATTTTGCCCTTGAAATTTTATTACGTCTCACCAAACCAACATGGTGGCTGTGCGAAGTATTTCTCCCAAATTCTATATCTCCGAAACTATTACTGATATCACCCTGAAATTTTGTACGGTCATAAGGAGCACTACTAGGATTTTACCTATGTGACTTTCAAAAACCTGTCAATTACAAAACGAAGATGGCGGCGAAGCGAAGTTGAATCATTTAAATAGACTTTTCTCGCAAACTAACCATCCGAGCGCAGTGAAAGATGGTACAGCAAATGTTGAAACACATTGTAATGCACTGGCATCTAATTTAGTTAAATTGTTTAGATAACCTCAAGATGGCCGCTGTGCGAAATTTTAAAATTAAGTCTGTATTTCTTGTGTCCTAATCATGCTATCGGAGCCAACGTTTGGATATTGAACATACGCAATGGTCGTCATATAATAGTACATAACTCTATGGCCTACATATATACAAATCCATCATGGCGACCATCCGAAATATTTAGACGGTTCTCAATATCTACGTATATATTACAGGTCCCAAAATGGAATTTTGTATGTTGATAGAGACAGTTACCATAAGTAGGATACGGTATATGAAAATAGTCTATTTAGTTCTTCACGGAACTACTGGTTTAATATCTTGATTCCTATTCAAGAGAGTAGATTCGTATGATGGGCTATTATAATAGGTCTAATCATTATCCAATGGCACCAAATTCTATAGCATATTTTCGGAAATCTTAGCAGTCGTTCATTTGATTAATTATTGAAATGAACTCCCTGGAGTCGTCCTGGAAAGATACCATCTCGCGGGGCAGGAGTTATATATTCTAACGCATCATTTCCCAATAGGTCGTGTGCCAAAGACTACTTAGTGTATATCACATGGAAAATCCTTTTAATAGGCGGGAGTGATCTTAATGGAAAAGACCAGTATGGTATGTTGTTATTGTTTGAGTCTTCAGTCTCTTGACTGGTTTGATGCAGTTCTCTTAACCTCACTGTCCTGAGCTAATCGTTTCATTTCTACCTCCCAGGCAATCTATTTACCATATTCTAACCTTGGTCTACCCCTACAGTTCTTGTCCTCGACCCTTCCTTCCATAACTAAGCTTGCTATTCCTGGGTGTCTTAGTATGTGTCCCACCAACCTATCTCTTCTCTTCATTAGCAGTCGCCAGAAACATCTCTCCTCTCCCTCTTGTCTCTTCATTTGTAAATTAACTACCCATCTGATCTTCATCATTCTCCTGTAAAACAACATTTCAAAAGGTTCTATTCTCCTCTTTTCTGCTGCACCAACAGTCCAAGTTTCACTTCCAAAGAGCGCCACGCTCCAGACAAGGGCTTTCAAAAATGACTTTCTAATACCTAAATCAATATTCGATGTCAACAAAGTTCTTTTCTGTAGATATGCTTTCCTTGCCTGAGTCAACCTACTTTTTATATCCTCTTTGCTACGTCCATCACTGATTATTTTGCTTCCTAACTAACAGAAGTCTCCTACATTCTTTAGCTTTTCAAGTGAAAATTTGACATCCATAGATCACCCCTGGCACTACGGCCCATGAACGGTCTAGGCCTACCAAGCGACCGCTGCCCAGCCATTTGGCCTGCAGATATTGGGGTGACGCGTGATCAGCGCGTTGGGTCCCCTCGGCCGTTAATATTTTTTTTTGTAACCGGAGCGCTGCCTCACTGTCGGACAGCTATTCAATTGTCCTCAAGAGGCTGAGCGCATCCCGTTCCAGCCCTCACGTCAGTTTCTAAAATCCCTGACAGAGCCAGGAATCGAACCCGGGGCCTCCGGGTGGGAAGCAGGCACGGTACTCCAACACCACGGGGGCGGCTGACATCCATAGGGGTTTATGATTTATTTCGGCTGCATCCCAGTATTTTAGTTTTACATTTATAGATTTTCATCAATAGTTCTTTCCTCAAGACAGAGTCCAAACCATTTATAAACTCTGGTGTGTCAGCCACGAGGATGACGTCATCAGCAAATCTCAGAGTTGAAATTGTATGCATGAAAATAGGCCATTTATTTCTTGTTATTTATTGCCCCCAGGGGCTCACATCTAGTGGGACGTGGGTTGGTGACCACAGGACATCAGCTGAGTCCGGCATTGCTTCCACTTACTTGTGCCGGGCTCCTCTCTGTCTTCTTTCCTGTCGACCTCACTTGGTCAACTCTTGTTCTCTTCCGACCCCGACGGTATTAGGGTATCCGAGGCCTAGGGAGTCTCTTCCTTTCCCGCCTTAATTGGTCCTTATCTCATCTTTTCTGATACCCTCATTCTGCGAGGGGTCAGCCTTCTTTTTATTTTCATGTTACCTCCTGCCTTGTGCTCTAGGCCCTTAAGGAGGCAGGGTGTATGTAGCCCCACCGCTTCTGGTGCACCCTGGATATTGCTACACCCTCCGGGGCTCACGGCTGGTGAGTTCGGGAGCTGGCGTCCCCGAGGGATTCCTGAGCTGGGTCCGTTTCACCTTTTGTCCCTTACCTTTGGGGCGGACCCTCTCCTCTTTCACTTTCCTATCTGCCTTTCATGGCTCTCCTTCCTTCCAAGTCCCTCAATCCACATTCCTCGAGGGTTGAGGGCATTTCTTTTCCTCCTGTCCTTTATTTGCCTTATTCTCCTTTAGTTTTCCATTTCTTCTTCTAGTATATAAGTTAGTAGTTAGTTTTAGTTTCAAGTTTGCTTTTCCTTTTCATCTTCACGATCACCCAAACCATCAGGGGCCGATAACCTAGATGTTAGGCCCCTTTAAACAACAATTATCATCATCATCATCTTGTTATTTATTGAATGTAGGAATTGTGGAGTTGTACGAGAAGTTGGTTAGTTTTCGGAGTTTTAAGGGACGGAACAGTGAGGTTATCTGCCCATTGTACGAGAAGGATACGGTAACTGTCCCGCCACGTGGCGAACTTCCGCCCGTGACCTTTGCACTGCGGGCCAGTGACGTCATGCCGCGTTGCTAGGCAACACACACTGTCTAGGGTAACAGTTGACTGGCATGCACTCATGGCCACCTGGAGACTCTGTCCCTTTCCCTAGTGCCTTTCATGGCCCTCCTCATTCTTTGTTTGTTATCTTATTGTTGGCTGTCACCGCGGAGGCCTGGGTTAGATCCCCGGCTCTTGCAAGAAATTTAGTTCTGGTCTGAGACCTGGACCCTGGAGTACTCTCAACCTCCTGAGGCAAGACTGACAAGACGAGGGTTCGATTCCCACTTCTACTCCAGGCAAATGCTGGGATGGATCCTAACTTATGGCCACGGCCACCTCCTTCCTAATCCTCACCTGAATTACAAATATACACACACCTTCACAATAACATAGGTTAGCAGACACACCCAAGTACACGGGGATACATGACCACGATGTCGCAATGCCCCTAAATGAATCATCATCAACAACAACAATTATTATTTTCCATTAACAACAACAATGTGGTGTGGCCTTCTGAGAGGCCTAGTGCAGGTCTTTCTAGTCGATACTCGTGGGTTACTTACGCGTCCGGATGAAGATGGAATGAAACTGGGCAAGGATATGGAAGGAGGCTGTCAGAAGGTACCGTCCGAGCATTTGCCTGGCGTTGAAAATGCGAAAACCATTTCAAGGACGGCTGACGGTGGGGCTCAAACCCACGCGTCTACAGAGTCAGCAGAGAGCTCGGCCTCACGACGTAACGCTACGCTTTAGCGAACGTAGCCACCGCTTTCGGCATAATAATAATAATAATAATAATAATAATAATAATAATAATAATAATAATAATAATAATAATAATCAAGTGATTCTAACCTTTATTGAGTTTCTACGATATAAGGTGAGAGGTAGATTAATCCCTATGAGGCAATGATTTTATGGGTGGATGCCCTTCCCGACGTCTACCTCGTGACAGAAATTAGTTTCACGTAAATGATAATAATCTTAATGTTATTGGTTTTACGTCCCTTTTTACTACTGCCGTTTTTTAGAGACGCCGGGGTGCCGGAATTTTGCCCCGAAGGGGATCTTTAACGTGCCAGTAAATCGAGTGACACGGCTCCAGTGGTTTTCTGTGGTTTCCTTACTTTTACTCCAGACAAATGCCGGGATGGTTACAAACTAAACGCCACGGTCGGCTCCTTCCCATTAATAATAACATAATAACTCCCGACACTACAGCCCATGAGGGCCTAGGCCGACCTAGCGACCGCTGCCCAGCCATTGGTCTGCAGATATTGGGGTGACGCGTGATCAGCACGTCGGGTTCCCTCGGCCGTTAATCTTGGTTTTAGTAACCGGGGCGCTGCCTCACTGTCAGACAGCTACTCAATTGTCCTCACGAGGCTGAGTGCACCCCGTTCCAGCCCTCACGTCTGTTTCTAAAATCCCTGACGGAGCCGGCAATCAAACCCGGGGATTCTGGGTGAAAGGCAGGCGCACTACCCAAATCTTCATCTGAATTACAGACATCACAATAATACAGGTTATCAGCCACACCTAAGTGCACGGACATACATGACCACGACGTGGCAAATCCCCTACAGATCCAACGATAACAACAATAAATTAATGAGTTAATGCTTTTACGGGTGGAAGTCCATCCCGAAGTTTACCTCATGATAGCAGTTACAATTAAGCGTGTAGTTTTACGTAATAAATAACACCGCATTAAGCGGTCAAGTGTATTCCATTTCATAACGTAGAATCCGAACCACTGGGTATAACCTCGGTAATGTCACATGTGAGTTCCCGTGGCCTATTATAAGGTCCAGAGATAGCGTTAACGCGCGCAGATGTCCCGGCCGGTCAATCAATGGACAGCCCACACTGTGTTAGTTGTTATTGACGCGACTGACCCTACCTCCCCCCTCCCTCGCCATCTTGCACATCGATCACGTGGGAGGGGACTCACCTGGCGCGACCCCACGGTCCCAACCCTCTAGTTTATATCAATAATAATAATAACAAAAACACGAACAATTTCCTTCAAGGCCAAACTGAGGCACTACGTTACCGTTATTCGCCCGGAGGCGTTATATGCATCAGAATGCCTGGCGATGAATAAGAAAGGCCTGGCAGAACAACTCGAAAGCAAAGAGAGGAAGATTCTGAGAAAGATCTTGGGCCCGGTCAAGGAACGAGGAGAGTATAGAAGACGACTAAACGATGAACTTTACACGTGGAGAAAATAACGGACACCATTCACAAAAGAAAACTCTCCTTTTATGGCCATTTAACACGAATGAACTCTGGAAGATTGTCCAGTCGAATCTGTGCCTACTTTGTGGGAAAGAAAACCAAAGGGATCTGGTTTACAGAGGTGGAAAAAGACCTACAAGAACTGGGGATATCACATGAGGAAATCTTGGAACGTAACTCTTTGAAGAAGAAACTTGGGGAGATACAGAGTTTTCAGCCAAAACCTATATTGAAAACCGGCAAGAAGTGCACAGAAGAACGGAAGGAAGCTCACTGAAGAAGAATGCGCGAATACTGGGCCAATGTGAAGGAAAGAGGGAAAAGGCAGTTGAAATAACGTGGTCCATAGAAGACCGAAAGGATTATAAAAATGAAATAAAAAATAATAATCTCTAAGGGCATTCAACTAACGTGGAATCTCTACAATAAAAGAGTGGTTGATTGGTTCCTCAGTTTAGGGACTGAGACAACGCGGTCATGTAGCCCCGTGTACTTTGGGTTTGTGTAGAATCAGTCTGATAACCGGTGTCAATTGTGATGGCTGTATTAGTGTGTGTTATCTGTTTTCAATTCAAGTAAGGACTGCAGACTTTGATTTTCTTTTTCAAGTAGTTCCTACTTTTGCCACCAAACGCCACCGTCGACTACTAGTTCAGAACTTGGTTACTAGACGTCACCGCAGTCGGCTCCTGGCGACGAACGTCGAAATCTAAGAGCGTTTGTCAAATGTTTAACTATAATTTAGCTTCACATAGATGTAATTAGTGGAAGATTCTTTAATATGCCATAAATCTATGATGTGGGACTGCCGGCTTTACTTCCCCTCTGAAGGAAGGCATACTGAGGGATTTTTAACGCTCTTAAAATATCAGCCGGGTTTGAACCTGCGATCTTGGGGATAGAAGCTCAGCATGCTACCGACTACGCCACAAAAGCCGCTCACAGTAAAAAATGGTAACCTATATTGGCTTTCACGGCCAGTGAATTAAAAGTCAGCAATTCTGCTAGGTTTATGCCATGTCTTGTGTGGGTTTTCGCCAAGTTCACCAAGCTGGCTCATCAGCGGGCTCTTAGTGACCCCTCCCGGATCCCCACAGGAATAGCCAACTGCGCCTCTTTACTGCGAGAACTAAAACCTCAAGCAGATCTAACCTCCGCATGAAGGCTTCCAAAAAAAAAAAAGATGTTACACGGCACAAACCTAGAGACATTGCCGAGTTTTAAAAGAGTGCTGTCACGTAAAGCAAAATTGAAGCATTACAAAGCCATTGTCCTCGCAGAAGCTCTATAAACCATAACTTTAGGAAGCCATTCAAAAACTGAAAAGCAAGAGTCCAAAATTCTTAGAAAAATATTGGGCCCTACACAAAATGATGAAGATGATGAAAATAATTGTTATTTTAAGGGGCCTAACATCTGGGTTATCGGCCCCTAATGGTTTGGGTGATCGTGAAAATGTAAATGAAAGGAAACTAAACCTAAAACTAGAAGAGGAAATGGGAAACAAAAATAAGAATAACGGAATCAAAAGACAGGAGGAAAGGCTGATAGGAAGGGTAAAGAGGAGAGAGAGCGCCTCAAAGGTAATGGAAGAAGGAGAAAAACCGCACTCAGCACAGGAAGCCCTCGGGGTCGCCAACTACCGAACACACCATACGTGAGCCCCTGAGGGTGTAGCACTATCCAGGGTGTACCAGAAGTGGTGGGGCTACACACACCCTGCCTCCTTGAGGGCCTTGTGCAGAAGGCGGAAGATACTGTACTGTGAGCCCCTGAGGGTGTAGCACTATCCAGGGTG
The DNA here is from genome assembly GCA_946902985.2 of Meconema thalassinum. NCBI lineage: Eukaryota > Metazoa > Arthropoda > Insecta > Orthoptera > Tettigoniidae > Meconema > Meconema thalassinum. The sequence goes on from OX336401.1 coordinate 26,869,200, forward strand.
TACCAGAAGTGGTGGGGCTACATACACCCTGCCTCCTTGAGGGCCTTGTGCAGAAGGCGGGAGATACTGTACTGTGAGCCCCTGAGGGTGTAGCACTATCCAGGGTGTACCAGAAGTGGTGGGGCTACATACACCCTGCCTCCTTGAGGGCCTTGTGCAGAAGGCGGGAGATACTGTACTGTGAGCCCCTGAGGGTGTAGCACTATCCAGGGTGTACCAGAAGTGGTGGGGCTACATACACCCTGCCTCCTTGAGGGCCTTGTGCAGAAGGCGGGAGATACTGTACTGTGAGCCCCCGAGGGTGTAGCACTATCCAGGGTGTACCAGAAGTGGTGGGGCTACATACACCCTGCCTCCTTGAGGGCCTTGTGCAGAAGGCGGGAGATACTGTACTGTGAGCCCCTGAGGGTGTAGCACTATCCAGGGTGTACCAGAAGTGGTGGGGCTACATACACCCTGCCTCCTTGAGGGCCTTGTGCAGAAGGCGGGAGATACTGTACTGTGAGCCCCTGAGGGTGTAGCACTATCCAGGGTGTACCAGAAGTGGTGGGGCTACATACACCCTGCCTCCTTGAGGGCCTTGTGCAGAAGGCGGGAGATACTGTACTGTGAGCCCCTGAGGGTGTAGCACTATCCAGGGTGTACCAGAAGTGGCGTGGCTACACACACCCTGCCTCCTTGAGGGCCTTGTGCAGAAGGCGGGAGATACTGTACTGTGAGCCCCTGAGGGTGTAGCACTATCCAGGGTGTACCAGAAGTGGCGTGGCTACACACACCCTGCCTCCTTGAGGGCCTTGAGCAGAAGGCGGGAGATACTGTACTGTGAGCCCCTGAGGGTGTAGCACTATCCAGGGTGTACCAGAAGTGGTGGGGCTACACACACCCTGCCTCCTTGAGGGCCTTGTGCAGAAGGCGGGAGATACTGTACTGTGAGCCCCTGAGGGTGTAGCACTATCCAGGGTGTACCAGAAGTGGTGGGGCTACATACACCCTGCCTCCTTGAGGGCCTTGTGCAGAAGGCGGGAGATACTGTACTGTGAGCCCCTGAGGGTGTAGCACTATCCAGGGTGTACCAGAAGTGGTGGGGCTACATACACCCTGCCTCCTTGAGGGCCTTGTGCAGAAGGCGGGAGATACTGTACTGTGAGCCCCTGAGGGTGTAGCACTATCCAGGGTGTACCAGAAGTGGTGGGGCTACATACACCCTGCCTCCTTGAGGGCCTTGTGCAGAAGGCGGGAGATACTGTACTGTGAGCCCCCGAGGGTGTAGCACTATCCAGGGTGTACCAGAAGTGGTGGGGCTACATACACCCTGCCTCCTTGAGGGCCTTGTGCAGAAGGCGGGAGATACTGTACTCTGAGCCCCTGAGGGTGTAGCACTATCCAGGGTGTACCAGAAGTGGTGGGGCTACATACACCCTGCCTCCTTGAGGGCCTTGTGCAGAAGGCGGGAGATACTGTACTGTGAGCCCCTGAGGGTGTAGCACTATCCAGGGTGTACCAGAAGTGGTGGGGCTACATACACTCTGCCTCCTTGAGGGCCTTGTGCAGAAGGCGGGAGATACTGTACTGTGAGCCCCTGAGGGTGTAGCACTATCCAGGGTGTACCAGAAGTGGCGTGGCTACACACACCCCGCCTCCTTGAGGGCCTTGTGCAGAAGGCGGGAGATACTGTACTGTGAGCCCCTGAGGGTGTAGCACTATCCAGGGTGTACCAGAAGTGGCGTGGCTACACACACCCTGCCTCCTTGAGGGCCTTGAGCAGAAGGCGGGAGATACTGTACTGTGAGCCCCTGAGGGTGTAGCACTATCCAGGGTGTACCAGAAGTGGTGGGGCTACATACACCCTGCCTCCTTGAGGGCCTTGTGCAGAAGGCGGGAGATACTGTACTGTGAGCCCCTGAGGGTGTAGCACTATCCAGGGTGTACCAGAAGTGGTGGGGCTACATACACCCTGCCTCCTTGGGGGCCTTGAGCAGAAGGCAGGAGATACTGTACTGTGAGCCCCTGAGGGTGTAGCACTATCCAGGGTGTACCAGAAGTGGTGGGGCTTCATACACCCTGCCTCCTTGAGGGCCTTGTGCAGAAGGCGGGAGATACTGTACTGTGAGCCCCTGAGGGTGTAGCACTATCCAGGGTGTACCAGAAGTGGCGTGGCTACACACACCCTGCCTCCTTGAGGGCCTTGTGCAGAAGGCGGGAGATACTGTACTGTGAGCCCCTGAGGGTGTAGCACTATCCAGGGTGTACCAGAAGTGGTGGGGCTACACACACCCTGCCTCCTTGAGGGCCTTGAGCAGAATGCGGGAGATACTGTACTGTGAGCCCCTGAGGGTGTAGCACTATCCAGGGTGTACCAGAAGTGGTGGGGCTACATACACCCTGCCTCCTTGAGGGCCTTGAGCAGAAGGCGGGAGATACTGTACTGTGAGCCCCTGAGGGTGTAGCACTATCCAGGGTGTACCAGAAGTGGTGGGGCTACATACACCCTGCCTCCTTGAGGGCCTTGTGCAGAAGGCGGGAGATACTGTACTGTGAGCCCTTGAGGGTGTAGCACTATCCAGGGTGTACCAGAAGTGGCGTGGCTACACACACCCTGCCTCCTTGAGGGCCTTGAGCAGAAGGCAGGAGATAACATGAAAAGAAAACAAGAGGGTTGACCCCTCGAAGAATGAGGGATCAGGAAAGATGATGCAAGGACCAATTAAGGTGGGAAACGAAGAGACTCGGATACCCTAATACCGTCGGGGTCGGAAGAGAACAAGAGTTGACTAAGAGAGGTCGACAGGGAAGAAGACGGAGAGAAGCCCGGCACAAAAAGGTGGAAGCAATGCCGGACTCAGCTGGGGGTGACGTGGTCGCAAACCCACGTCCCACTAGATGTGAGCCCCTGGGGGGGGGGGGGGGGGCAGATAGTCTAACTGTTCTTTCTAAAAATAGACGAGAAGTACTTCAGGCCCTTGGAATACCTCAGGCTAGGAATCCCCCTAGTATTCTTCTGGAGGAATGTTGAATAATTCAGGATGGTCACTGTGTGGTCTCTCTGCTGTAATAATGGTGCACGCACTAACGAGGTGGTTCTTGGACAGCCCTGGGCTCAATCCCAGATGGTATAGAGGAACATAATCAGGATGGCCACTGTGAGGACTCCCTGCTGTTGAGTACACTAACAGTTGGACAGCCCTGGGCTCAATCCCAGATGGTATGGAGGAACATAATCAGGATGGCCATTGTGAGGACTCCCTGCTGTCATACTGATGCATACACTAACAGTTGGACAGTCCTGGACTCAATCCCAGATGGTATGGAGGAACATAATCAGGATGGTCACTGTGAGGACTCCCTTCTGATGCGTGCACTAACAGTTGGTCAGCCCTGGGCTCAATCCCAGATGGTATGGAGGAACATAATCAGGATGGCCACTGTGAGGACTTCCTGCTGTAATACTGATGCGTGCACTAACAGTTGGTCAGCCCTGGGCTCAATCCCAGATGGTATGGAGGAACATAATCAGGATGGTCACTGTGAGGACTCCCTGCTGTAATACTGGTGCGTGCACTAACAGTTGGACAGCCCTGGGCTCAATTCCAGATGGTATGGAGGAACATAATCAGGATGGTCACTGTGAGGACTCTTTGCTGGTGCGTGCACTAACAGTTGGTCAGCCCTGGGCTCAATTCCAGATGGTATGGAGGAACATAATCAGGATGGTCACTGTGAGGACTCTCTGCTGGTGCGTGCACTAACAGTTGGTCAGCCCTGGGCTCAATTCCAGATGGTATGGAGGAACATAATCAGGATGGTCACTGTGAGGACTCCCTGCTGGTGCGTGCACCAACAGTTGGACAGCCCTGGGCTCAATTCCAGATGGTATGGAGGAACATAATCAGGATGGTCACTGTAAGGACTCCCTGCTGGTGCGTGCACTAACTGTTGGACAGCCCTGGGCTCAATTCCAGATGGTATGGAGGAACATAATCAGGATGGTCACTGTGAGGACTCTCTGCTGGTGTGTGCACTAACAGTTGGACATCCCTGGGCTCAATTCCAGATGGTATGGAGGAACATAATCAGGATGGTCACTGTGAGGACTCCCTGCTGGTGTGTGCATTAACAGTTGGTCAGCCCTGGGCTCAATTCCAGATGGTATGGAGGAACATAATCAGGATGGTCACTGTGAGGACTCTCTGCTGGTGAGTGCACTAACAGTTGGACAGCCCTGGCGCTTCTCTGGGCTCGATCCCAGGAGGGCTGTCTACACAATTAGTGATGGTCATGCTCACCGCATGTCGCCATTAGCCCTGCTTTATACAGAACTCCACGGTTGCCAACTATCCAATTGCTCATTTCCAATTAGCAACATCAATATGACTGCTCCGTCCCACTTCTACAAGAAGTAACAGTTTTAGCGAGCGTCCATCTGATACCCTCCCGACTTCCGGTTCATTATGTGAGATTTCCGAGGTGAAAGATCATGTCCACCGGTTCGGATTCCACGTAAAACGCGAGATCCAGTGGCGATGGTAAGGGTCATGTAAATCTAAAAGTTTAGTTCCTTTTGGTATATTGGCTTTCACGGCCAGTGAATTAAAAGTCAGCCTTTTTCCTAGGTTTGTGTCGTGTCTTGTGTGGGGTTTCGCCTAGGACACCAAGCTGGCTCATCAGCGGGCTCTTGGTGTCCCCGCCCGGACCCCCACAGGAGTAGCGAACTGCGCACTACCTCCCTTTTTATGAAGCGTATATGCGCCACTAGCCATAACCTCCCTATGAAGGCTTCCAAAAAGATGGTATATTGGCAAGTGGATGAAAACTCAGCCTTTTTCCTAGGTTTGTTCCGTGTCTTGTGTGGGATTTCGCCTAAGACACCAAGCTGGCTCATCGGCGGGCTCTTGGTGTCCCCGCCCGTGAAAGCCAATATACCATCTTTTTGGAAGCCTTTATAGGGCGGTTATGGCTGCTTGAGCTTTTAGTTCTCGCAGTAAAGAGGCGCAGGTGCGCTTCATAAAAAAGGAGGTAGCGCGCAGTTCGCTACTCCTGTGGGGGTCCGGGCGGGGACACCAAGAGCTCGCCGATGAGCCAGCTTAATGTCCTAGGCGAAACCCCACACAAGACACGGCACAAACCTAGAAGAATTGCTGAGTTTTAGTTCGTTTCGTATAGTGGGTAGTACACTTGGTCGTCACCCATGAAGTACAGGTTCTCTTGTTTTGTATACACTTTGGAAATTTTGGTCATCAGCTCCATGTCCTTGCATGTTAGTTAGTTCTTCAGTTTAGGGGCTTCGACAACGCGGTCATGTAGCCCCGTGTACTTTGGGTGTGTGTAGAATCTGTCTGATAACCGGTGTTAATTGTGATGGCTGTATTAATGTGTGTTATCTGTTAGACTAAGGACTGCAGACGATCAATTTCAAGTAGTTCCTTCTTTTGCTACCAAATGCTACTGTTAACGACACCTAGCTGTGAACTTGGCTACTAGATGCCACCGAAACTGGCAGCTGGTTGCGAACGTTTGAACTAAAATAATAATAATATCGTATGGCCTCGAGTGCCTGGTGCAAGCTTTGTTAATTGACACCCAGAGGGTAGCTTGCATGTCGAATTTCGTCGTTCCTTTGAACGCTATGAAAGTCAAGGAGGTTAGATATCTAAACTCCTTGACACTACAGCGCTTTCTAGTAGAGAATGGAGGAACTTTGTGTTGGCGGAAAATCCCGAGATTAATTTTGCCATTGAACACGGCCTACTGAATTCAAATGGGATCTTTAACATGCCAACAACGTATGACATGAGTATCGTGAACTAATAGAGCGTTAATAATAATATGGTATGATCCCGGGTGCCAGGTGCAAGCTTTGTTAAATGACGCCCAGAGGGCAGCTTGCATGTCAAATTTTGTTGTTCCTTGAAGCAGTATGAAAGTCAAAGAGGTTAGTTATCTAAGCTCCTTGACACTATACCGCTTTCTAGTAGAGAAATTAGGAACTTTTTTGTTGGCGGAAACTCCCGAAATTAATTTTGCCATTATGAACACGGCCTACTGAATTCAAATGGGTTCTTTAACATGCCAACAACATATGACATGCGTGCTGAGTTTTTTGCCGCCTTTCAAAAATCACTTACCACGGGCAGGAGCGAACCTGAAAGCTTGGGGTTGGTAGTCCGACACGATAACCACTCACCCACCTTGGCAAGCAAAGAATCGACTAATCGATTAGTAGACACGAGATAAGAAGAGGAATAATGTCCTTGTTTATGTTAACAATAAGAGTCAGTGACAGTGGAAGGACAAACTGCAATCAAATTGGGAAGAGTTTCCAAAAAAGAAAACCAACAGTTTTCAGCAAAGATTTTGAATTCTTGTTCAATGTTTACAATTTAGGACAGGAACAGTTTTGTTTTAATCTGTTTTAGCCCAGTTTTCACAAAGAAGGTGCATCATTTAGACATATCTTACTATATAATACGCTAAGGTGTGTGTTTCACAAAACTCAAGCTCTTAAATCAGAGGGACTTAGGAGGTGCAAATAGTCTCAATAGTACAGGAAAAATCTTGCATTTCTTGAAAAGTCTTCGGAAATATATTTATTTGTTTATACATTGTTTTTAGACAAATAAACAACACGATAGGCCCTGGCAGAACTGTGACGCGTACAGCCCGCATAGCTCCAGTGCCGGGCGGGTAGTCTGTACACATGGGGCACACACAACCCATTATGCGAGAGTTCTCGCACGGGTCCGCTAGTATGCATTAATTAAATAAATGACTCTTTTGATTCTGTGAGAGCGAAGTGAAAGGTGCGTAGTACATCGATTAAACGTTATTTTTAGAAATGAATAGATTTTTCTGCATCATTAATCGATTGTTTGAAAAAAATAATGATTAGCGTGTGGCTTTTAGTGCCGGGAGTGTCGAAGGACATATTCGGCTCGCCAGAGTTAGTAGCTTCTTCTAAGCGGACACCCATGGGGTGAGCTACAACTACCGATGCGTGTGGAGTGTTGTCTGGGGATGAAAGTTTGAATGTAAGGACGAGGAGTTGGAAGGTAGCGGCTGTGGCCTATAGTTAGGGACCAACCCCGGCATTTGCCTGGAAGGAAGATAGGAAACCACAGAAAACCATCTTCAAGGTTGCCGGCGGGGGGATTCGAACCTCCTCGCCTCCCGGATATGAGCGACTGCTTGCAGACACGCCGTAACAACCACGGCTAACTTACCCGGTATTCGATAACTGAAATTAATCTATTAAAAGTAACAGTAATTCTGTTGCAGTGGTGGGAAGGGAACACCCACCTTCCTAGCAAACATGACACCCCTAGACAAGGGAGTGAGATCACAGTGTCTTGATGGTTTCCACACCCCTAGCGGGAAGTGTGGAACCACAGAACAATACATACATCACACTTTATGTCTGCCAAATGATGATTGTTACGATTATAATAAAACAAGGCGCACGTTGAATTACGACGACAGGTATATCGCGATAAGTATTGTTACAATACGGTACAGCTATCGATCCGTGGAGCGGGGCAGCCGCAACTGTGTCAGGGATGTGTAAACTATCCGGGCCACATTCCCGTACTAACAAGAAGAGGTCGCCATGTGGTTTACTAGAAAAGCGTTCACATTTGGTGGGGTTGCTCTTCATAAAAGATTCTTTTGCCCGTGTTCGAGCTTATTTTTTGCCAATGGGCCTCAGTGTGTTCAAAATTGAACGTTTAAAATCAATCCTCAAACCTTTGTAGTCTTATTCCCACACACGTTCCCGGCTCGTCTCTGTGGCGTAGTCACTAGCGTGTCGGCATGGGGATTTGCAGGTTTCGAGTTTGAATCAGACCTTGATCATCACTTCTTTTTCTATTACTGAGTCATCCCTTATTGTCGTTTGAGTTTTTTTTAATAATGTATATGCTGTGGTCTCTTCGGTTTTGGAGCTATGTACAATATTTTAACATCATTATTCGATTGAGCGTGTTTAAGTTTTATTCGTTGCCGGCGACGTTACGTTCATTCGCTCTGTGCTGAGTCTAATGCAGAAACGCAAGAGCGCTTCCATCTGTTCCACTCTGCTCCACCATCAAGCTAAACTTTCTGAATGTAAACAATAACGTAAATATTAATTTATAAATATTGTAAATAGAAACAGCAATATCAAATAATAAAGTACTTGATGTAATCTGCCAATTTAAATATTGTACCACAAACATAAAGTAAAGGATAACATGTCAAAGAATGATAAAGAAAATAACTAGAAAAAGATCAAGCTAGGTTCCGAACACGGTAACTTCCATTCCCCACGCCAACACGCTAGCGACTGCGCCACGGATACAAGCCGGAAAAGTGTGCGGTAATAAGACTACAAAAGTCTGAGGATTGATTTTAAAAGTTCAATTTCCAGCACACTAAGGCCCATTGACCAAAACGCTCAAACGGGGGTAAAATATTTTTTATGAAGAGCAAACCCACCAAATTTGAACGCTTTTCTAGTAAACCACTTGGTGGCCTCTCCTTGTTAGTGTAACAACCACAACTGTGTCAGGGATGTGTACTCTATCCGGGCCGGAGGACCATACATTCCCGTACTAAGTGTAACAATCACAACTGTGTCAGGGATGTGTAAACTATCCAGGCCGGAGGACCATACATTCCCGTACTAAGTGTAACAATCACAACTGTGTCAGGGATGTGTAAACTATCCGGGCCGGAGGACCATACATTCCCGTACTAAGAGTAACAATCACAACTGTGTCAGGGATGTGTAAACTATCCGGGCCGGAGGACCATACATTCCCGTACTAAGAGTAACAATCACAACTGTGTCAGGGATGTGTAAACTATCCGTCTCGGAGGACCATACATTCCCGTACTAAGAGTAACAATCACAACTGTGTCAGGGATGTGTAAACTATCCGGGCCGGAGGACCATACATTCCCGTACTAAGAGTAACAATCACAACTGTGTCAGGGATGTGTAAACTATCCGGGCCGGAGGACCATACATTCCCGTACTAAGTGTAACAATCACAACTGTGTCAGGGATGTGTAAACTATCCGGGCCGGAGGACCATACATTCCCGTACTAAGAGTAACAATCACAACTGTGTCAGGGATGTGTAAACTATCCGGGCCGGAGGACCATACATTCCCGTACTAAGTGTAACAATCACAACTGTGTCAGGGATGTGTAAACTATCCGTCTCGGAGGACCATACATTCCCGTACTAAGAGTAACAATCACAACTGTGTCAGGGATGTGTAACCTATCCAGGAAGGAGGACCATACATTCCCGTACTAAGTGTAACAATCACAACTGTGTCAGGGATGTGTAAACTATCCAGGCCGGAGGACCATACATTCCCGTACTAAGTGTAACAATCACAACTGTGTCAGGGATGTGTAAACTATCCGTCTCGGAGGACCATACATTCCCGTACTAAGAGTAACAATCACAACTGTGTCAGGGATGTGTAAACTATCCAGGCCGGAGGACCATACATTCCCGTACTAAGTGTAACAATCACAACTGTGTCAGGGATGTGTAAACTATCCGGGCCGGAGGACCATACATTCCCGTATTAAGTGTAACAATCACAACTGTTTCAGGGATGTGTAAACTATCCGGGATGGAGGACCATACATTCCCGTACTAAGTGTAACAATCACAACTGTGTCAGGGATGTGTAAACTATCCGGGCCGGAGGACCATACATTCCCGTACTAAGTGTAACAATCACAACTGTGTCAGGGATGTGTAAACTATCCGGGCCGGAGGACCATACATTCCCGTACTAAGAGTAACAATCACAACTGTGTCAGGGATGTGTAAACTATCCGGGCCGGAGGACCATACATTCCCGTACTAAGTGTAACAATCACAACTGTGTCAGGGATGTGTAAACTATCCGGGCCGGAGGACCATACATTCCCGTACTAAGTGTAACAATCACAACTGTGTCAGGGATGTGTAAACTATCCAGGCCGGAGGACCATACATTCCCGTACTAAGTGTAACAATCACAACTGTGTCAGGGATGTGTAAACTATCCGTCTCGGAGGACCATACATTCCCGTACTAAGAGTAACAATCACAACTGTGTCAGGGATGTGTAAACTATCCAGGCCGGAGGACCATACATTCCCGTACTAAGTGTAACAATCACAACTGTGTCAGGGATGTGTAAACTATCCGGGCCGGAGGACCATACATTCCCGTATTAAGTGTAACAATCACAACTGTTTCAGGGATGTGTAAACTATCCGAGATGGAGGACCATACATTCCCGTATTAAGTGTAACAATCACAACTGTTTCAGGGATGTGTAAACTATCCAGGCCGGAGGACCATACATTCCCGTATTAAGTGTAACAATCACAACTGTGTCAGGGATGTGTAAACTATCCGGGCCAGAGGACCATACATTCCCGTATTAAGTGTAACAATCACAACTGTTTCAGGGATGTGTAAACTATCCGGGATGGAGGACCATACATTCCCGTACTAAGTGTAACAATCACAACTGTGTCAGGGATGTGTAAACTATCCGGGCCGGAGGACCATACATTCCCGTACTAAGTGTAACAATCACAACTGTGTCAGGGATGTGTAAACTATCCGGGCCGAAGGACCATACATACCCGTACTAAGAGTAATAATCACAACTGTTTCAGGGATGTGTAAACTATCCGGGCCGGAGGACCATACATTCCCGTACTAAGTGTAACAATCACAACTGTGTCAGGGATGTGTAAACTATCCGGGCCGAAGGACCATACATTCCCGTATTAAGTGTAACAATCACAACTGTTTCAGGGATGTGTAAACTATCCAGGTCGGAGGACCATACATTCCCGTACTAAGTGTAATAAACACAACTGTGTCGGGGATGTATAAACTATCCGGGCCGAAGGACCATACATACCCGTACTAAGAGTAATAATCACAACTGTGTCGGGGATGTATAAACTATCAAGCCCGGAGGACCATGCAATATACAGCGGCTATATTATTGTGCTGTAATAGTTAGCACTAGTGGCTGTCATCTGTAAGGTTCAGGATTCGATTGCTGGTTCTTCCAAGAATTTAAAAATCGTGGTGTGTTCTGGTGTAGGGCCTTATGCTGTGGCAGAAGAAGTGGCTAGGCTATGTTTCTCAAGAGGATCCAGAAACTGCACCACATCTCGACCCTACTAGCTACACAGCACCGAAGGAACTACCTCGCAGTAGTCCAGTATTTGAAGGACATTGACCTTTGTGTGTGTCCCTCTCTCTCTCTATTTCCTCTGTGATATAATCTGAATTGTTTATGTCTTCTTCGTTTTGCAGGTACTTGCTCCACTACAAAACAAATGAACAATATGCATAAATGCCAGTGTTTTATGTTCTAACATCTCTGTGTATTTCCATTGCCATAATGTGGTTGGTTGTATGGCTTACACGCCAAATACCATTAATACATAAAAAAAAAAAAGTGTAAAGTAATTGGCCACCTACCGCACGAAAAGTCTGGCTTAGGATGTTTGTTTAGTGATGTCGTGTGATAAATGGCACACAGATTAATATACAGTATTGTTGTACGACACTCCAGGTGCGAATATTAACTGAAATCCAAAAGCAGTAGCTACACTTGCTATTAGAGTTGGTAAAAATCAATAATCGACAGACTGTTTAAACGATTAATCGACTCGAGATAATAAAAGAAGTTTAAATGAGATACAATTGCTTAAGTTGAAAGAGGCTTATTTTCTGAATAATGTATAGAAATCTATAAAAGTCCTTGTTTATGTTAACAATAAGAGTCAATGACAAACAGAGTTTCGAGAAAAGAAAATCTAGAGTTTTCAGCAAACCGATTTTGAATTCTTGTTTAGTGTTTAGGACAGGAACAGTTTTGTTTTACTTTGTTTTAGCCCAGTTTTCACAAAGAAGGTGCATTATTTAAATAGCTTGCCACGGTGGCTGAGTGGTTATCGTGTCGGACTACCAACCCCCAAGCTTGCAGGTTCGCTCCTGGCCATGGTAAGTGATTTTTGAAAGGTGACAAAAATCATGATACGCATGTCATACGATGTTGGCATGTTAAAGAACCCATTTGCATTTAGTAGGCCGTACTCATTATGCCAAAATTAATCCCGGGATTTTCCGCCAACACAGAGTTCCTCATTTCTCTACTAGAAAGCGCTATAGTGTCAAGAAGCTTAGATATCTAACCTCCTTGACTTTCATAGCGCTTCAAGGAGCGATAAAATTCGACATGCAAGTTGCCCTCTGGGCGTCATTTAACAAAGCTTGCACTCGGCACCCGAGGCCATATCATATTATTATTATTACCACACTTCCTAAGTTTTCTGACGGGTTTTCTTATATTTTGTTTCTGAAGAGCAGAAGCGTTCTTCTTCTTCTTCTTCTTCTTCTTCTTCCTCTTCTCTTCTTCCTCTTCTTTTTCCTCTTTATCTTCCTCTTCTTCATCTTCTTCTTCTCCTCATCATTTTCATCTTCTCCTTCTCCTTCTTCTTCTTCTTCTTCTTCCTCTTCATCTTCTTCTTCTTCTTCTTCTTCTTCATCATCATCATATTCTTCTTCTTCTTCTTCTTCATATTCTTCTTCTTCTTCTTCATCATCATCATCATCATCTTCTTCTTCTTCTTCTTCATCATCTTGTTCTTCTTCCTCTTTTTCCTCTTCATCTTCTTCTTCTCCTCATCATCTTCACCTTCTCCTTCCTCTTCCTCTTCCTCTTCTTCTTCCTCTTCCTCCTCTTCCTCTTCAGTATATTTTAATGAATTAAATATCTTTTTTGCTTCTGTGAGAGCGTACATTGATTATTCGACAAACAATTAATCAACTATTATCCAACCTTTTAATTGATTTAACGACCAATCGATTGATCGTATTGTAGCCATTATTGATTAAAGGTACCAGAGACCAAGAAGAGATGTCCCCACTCAAGGACTGTATTAGCTGCACATGCAGCTGGAATGTCGAAGCTACAAACCAGCCCGCTGCGCGCTGTGACGCTGTCAGGCGCTGCGAAACGCAATCTCGATGGAGATAATATATCGGAGGGCCACAGATGTTTCAACATTGAATGAAATATCTGCCGTTTTTTCATTACTCACTCAGGTGTGGCAATATCATTTACACCTGGACCGCTCCGCGCTCGATGAGGCGACACTTTCCAAATAAAACAATACAGCAGTGTTGCCAACTGAACGCTCTAGCGCACCTTTTAGACAAAAGGCTGGACATTACCCTGGCGTGTTTCATTTAAGCTCACAAAATTTAGGAAACGAGTTCAGCATTGCTTCCACACCGTTTTACCAGGCTTTTCATCTCGTCTTTCCTGTCGATCTTCCTTGGCAAACTCTTGTTCTCTTCCGATCTCGACGCTATTAGGTTGTCCGAGGTCTAGGTGTCTCATTTCTCTCCTCCTTATTTCGCTTCCCAATTCCTTCGTTTCTCGAGGTAACGGAACGCTTCTTTCATTTCATCTTTTGTAGGGTCATTTTAGTTAGTTAATTGAGGAGGGAGATGACCTCGATAATCTACCCCTTAATAATACATTATGCAACGAGCCTATAATGGCAATAATTAAGACACGAGTTTTATAATTTCCATACGAGTGTCTTAATACCATTATAGGCGAGTTGCATACGACTGTTTAAGTGCGACGATAATTATTATAACTATTTTATGTTCGAACATAAATATTCATAAATATCTGTCGAGATTTCGCTAGTTTTATGTACTGAACAGAGTGCATGGGACGCAGGGAATGCCTTGTATTTGACCATGGCCTCCTCGATTACCCCACTATGACACTAGGCCACGCAGTGAAATTTAAATTAGAAGGCCTTGGAACTCAGCACAGGTGCGATGCTATCCTTACCTAATTGGTCACAAAACTGTTTCTTGAGCTCTGATTGGTGGGAGAAACTGTTTCATAATGAAAACTTGTACTATAATGACCCTCATTAAAGTGCAGTTTTCTGACATATAATATTTACATTTCGACATCGTCGAACATATATCAACAATAATGGACAGCACCACCATCAAAATTAAAGACCGCCAACTTAACTCGCAAATGTTCTCCAAAAAGTTGTTTTACTAAACAGAACGCAGGATTGCATAGAAATTCAGCAATCTATTTTCCATAGGATCTGTGTCCTGAAGAAACGGTTACACATGAAAGCAGAATAATTATAGGAGAGAGAGCAAGCCTCAAGTAATTGTTAATATTCTTTGAACAATCAGATTATTCAACATACAGTATAAATACATAGTAATTTGTCTGATTTTTACGACTGGCAATGCGCCGTGACGTTCATAATATAGGCAACTATTGCTACACTGTTGTGGAGCGGTATATCTAACCTGTGCCTGGTAAGCGATGCATTGCGCCGTGACGTGCATCATATAGGCAACTATTGATACATCGCTGTGGAGCAAAATACCTACTCATGTATGATCACAACAATGCGCCGTTATGTGCATCATATATGCAACTATTGCTACATTACCATGCAGCGGATTATCTCACCTGCGCCTGTGAGATCACAACAATGCTAAGGCGAGGCAATTCGCCGTGACGGACATTACTTAGGCAACTATTGACACATCACTGTGCAACGGAATATCTAACCTGCCTGTACCTCGTGATCACAACAATGGAAAGGAGAGGCATTGCGCCGTGACATACACTGTATATGCAACTAATGCTACACAACTGTAGAGCGGAACGTCAAACCATCCCGTGTGTGATTACAACAATGGAAAGACGAAGTAATGCGCCGGACGTTCATCACATATGCAACCAGTGCTACATAACTGTGTAGCAGTATACATAACCTGGCCCTTCATTGTTTAGGCAACTACAGTGTTGTCAAATTTAGTGTCTCTACGTATACATTGGTGACAAAATATTCCTAATGTATTGACGAGTTGCATTATCTCAACTAACACTGCAACTAAATCTGTACTTAGTATAAAACAAAGTCCCCGATTCTTGGATGTTACGGGTAAACTTGAGAACCACTGGATGGATTTTGATGCGGTTTTCACCATTCTGTAAAGGATATCTCGAGGATGATTTCTGTAGAAAATAATTTATTTATGATCGAAGGAAGCCGAGCAGTAACGATTTCAGTGGAAACGTCGAAAAAAAAAAACCTGGCGTCCGAGCGTTTTTTAAGCTTACGCTGGGCAAACCGATAAAAATTTAAATACTATGGGTGTAAGAATTGTTCAGCATGAAAAGTTGAACAATAAAGTCCGGGAGAGCGTAGGTCTATCTTCAATACATCGCACACTATAAGTGTTTTTACGTTTTAATTTCTGCCAACCATGTCCATTCAACTAGAGGCGACAGTTTACGAGCTAGCTAAGGGCGAGTCTATTATTCCTGTTACAGCCTAGCTAGCGGGAGAACCTATTGCCTCAGATACAACCAGCAGCACACCGTTGAGTCGTGTTGAGTTAAGACTTCTGAGAAGGGTGGTTGTGTTTGGAGTTTCCCTGGAAATGCAACTCGGGTTTTCTTCATTTAGCCTGTGAAACACTGTCAAGTTAAGATTGGACGTAAGGGGGATTTGAGTTTCATTCACCTCGCCATTCCCTGGAAGTGCAACTCTCATTTCGCCTGGGAACTTTTCGTTCCGCAAAATTCACAGTCAATTTAAGATTGGACGGAAGGGGGATTATATTATATTAAATTATACTGATTGACGTATAATCTCTACTTGGTATAAAACCAAGTCCCGGTTCTTGGATGTCACGGGTAATATTGAGAACCACTGAATGGATTTTGATGCGGTGTTCACCATTCTGTAAAGGATACCTCGAGGAAGGTTTCTGTAGAAAATAATTTATTTGTGACCAAAGGAAGTCAAGCACTAACGATTTCAGAAAAAAAGTCGAATAAAAATCCTGGTGTCCGTGCGCTTTTTAAGCTTACGCAAACCGTTAAAAATATCAATATACTATGAGTGTAAGAATTGTTCAGCATGAAAAGTTCTACAAAAACGTACGCGAGGGCTCACCTCTATATTCAATATAACGTCCACTATAAGTGTTTTTAGATTGGACGGAAGGGGGATTTGTGTTTCATGAACCTCGCCATTCTTAAATTACGTCTGACAAGAATTCGTTGCACATGCATCTCCATGATAATATAATTAATAGTCCAGTGAGGTGATTTTAACCCATCGTGCCGAGACGTAAAACGGATATAGGTAAGCGCTTATCACGTAATGCATTCACAACTGTTCCCGGGAGAAGCCGGGCCGGGTTTCTAGTAAGTTTATATATTGCACATATTTTCAGACATAGATTGTATAGCCTAAGTGTAATAATTGATCTGATGATGATCGCTTGACGATCGAAACTGGTCATCCTAGTGTATTTATTACTCTCATGTAATTCTTTCCATGATTAAGGAATAACCCATCTCATTCGTGTTGACCGACTGAAAAGCATCGAACATTTTGTGTAGGTAAGATAGAGTGCCTAATTGGAATTCTTTTGTATTTGATCGGCGAGTCCTTCGAAAAAGGCCAAACTGGGGGAGAATCCTTATAGGAGGAGGAATATTAAACTAGTGACTGTTATGTTCACAATGGCGGGCAAGCCCACCTAGTGCAGGTACACCTTAATGGCAGTGATATGGAGAATTCTTCTGACCGAATGTATGACGCATGCGCGCTGAATGACAAGCGATCAATAGTAGGGAGGAGGTGAAACCCCATTAGTCTACCTTTTACAGGCGTTGAATTAATAACACAACGGATATCGTGATTACATTCCGCGAATAATTCACTGTTACCAACACAGTAACAATGTCACTAAATATCAGCAACATTAAGCATAAGTCACAACTGTTAGTGTTCCCACATGCGACCGTCTCTTGTTTGAGACATTTCCAAGAGAAAACGTTTCAGCATTCCATAAGGGCCACCAGAATATTCCAGATCTTCCAAATATTCATAATTATATATTTGCGTCAATTTAATTTACGGAGCTAACGGTGCATCACATCTCATTCGCTTCGGTGGCGTAGTTGGTAGCATGCTGAGCTTCTATGCCCAAGATCGCGGGTTCAAACCCGGCCGAAGTCGTCGGATTTTTTAAGAGCGTTAAAAATCCTTCCTTCGGAGGGGAAGTAAAGCTGGCGGGCCCATGTCATAGATTTATGGCATGAAGAAGAACCTTCCACTGACTACACTTGTGTGAAGGCAAAATTTGTAGGTTAGAATTGATAACGCTCTATTAGTTCCAAATTTCGCCACCAGGTACTAACTGAAATGCCATCTAGTAGGCAAGTCCGTAAGCTAGGTGTCGTGGACGGTAGCATTTGGTAGCAAACGTAGGAACCAATTGAAATTACTGTCTGCAGTCCTTACTTGGATTACAAACAGATAACACACACTAATACAGTCATCACAATTAACAACGGTTATCAGACAGATTCTACACACACCCAAAGTACACGGGGCTACATGACCGCGTTGTCACAGGCCCTAAACTAGGGAACTAACAAACATTTTTATTTTTAATGCAGGAACCATTTCTTAAATGACACTAAAAGCATGTTCGTTTTGTATTTTACAGGATTTTAGAAGTCTCATAGCTGAACTTTTAGTATCGCCCTTTATGACCGTACAAAATTTCAGGGTGATATCAGTAATAGGAGATATAGAATACCGGTGAAATATTTCGCACAGCCGCCATTTGGAGGTTATGTAGACAATTGAACTAAATTAGATGCCAGTGCATTTCACTGTGTTTAAACATTTGCTGCACCAAGTTTCATTGCTTTTGGATGGTCACATCGCGAGAAAAGTCTATTTAAAAGTTTCAAGTTCGCTTGGCCGCCATGTTGGTTTTGTAGTTACCAGGTTTTTGAAAGTCTCATAGGTGAACTTCTAGTAGTACTCTTTATCACCGTACAAAATTCTAGGGTGATATGAGTAATAGTTTCAGAGATATAGAATACCAGTGAAATATTTCACACAGCCGTAATGTTGGATTGGTGAGACGTAATATAATTTGAAGGGCACTGTCGGGGTCGGCCAAAATAGTGCTATGACCTCACAGAGTTTCATTAAAATCGCTCCGGCCATTTAGAAGTTATTAGACACACACACACAAGGTGATCTCATAAGCCTATTATTTTCATAAAATGAAAATAGGCTAACAAAGAACCAAGAAGAAAATTCTCGTCTGAGGGCTGGACGCTGGGATACATTCAGTTTCGTGAGGCACACCTGAGAGCCAGGAA
This sequence comes from Meconema thalassinum, assembly GCA_946902985.2. Taxonomy (NCBI): domain Eukaryota; kingdom Metazoa; phylum Arthropoda; class Insecta; order Orthoptera; family Tettigoniidae; genus Meconema; species Meconema thalassinum. The sequence goes on from OX336401.1 coordinate 26,887,476, forward strand.
TCCAACCCGGGCCTCCGCCTTGACAGCCAATAATGCTAGCCATGACGCAACGAGGCGGACAAGTTATAATGACATCACAGGGCAGTTTATTAATACATTATACATTTACTGAAACTAACATTGTCTCCGCTTATCGTCATTCGTTTATTGTCTTTCTTAACAATTTCATAAAAGTCTTTGCATTAAACTAAAAATAAATTCACAGAAATAAACAATAAACCAAAGAGTTTATTCAGTCATTACGAGAGAATACATCCTTTCAAAGAAAACTTCAGACAGAAGAACACAAAGGGAACCCGAAGGAAATAGTATAGCACAGACGAATTTCTCTCTAGTTTCAAAACGATCAGAAAAACGGGACAAGAACCGTCCCGGATAAAGACTGTCTGAGACACGAATACGAGTTGTCCCGTAAAATCCGGAACGTCAGGGAACCCTGTTGAGAGATACATTGTTAATATTAAAAGACCTCCTTACATTGGCACACGATAAGTGTGAGAAATTCTCTGCTTACATGATGATGATGATGATGATGATGATGATGATAATTGTCTTTTTAAGGGGCCTAAAATCTAGGTTATCGGCCCCTAATGGTTTGGGTGATAGTGAAACATGAGATGAGAATGAAAACTATAACTAATACTAACTACACACTTACTTACTAGAAGATGAAAGGGTAAACAAATAAAGGATAAGGCAAAGAAAGGACAGGAAGAATAGAAATGCCCTCAACCCTCGAAGAATGAGGATTGAGGGACTTGAAAGGAAGGAGAGCCGTGAAAGGCAGAGAGGAAAGATAGAGAGGAGAGGGCCCGCTCCAATGTCAGAGGAAAAAAGGGCACAGAACGGACCCAGCTCAGAAATCCCTCGGGGTCGCCAACTCCATAACTCACCAGCCGTGAGCCCTTGAGGGTGTAGCAATATCCAGGGTGCACCAGAAGTGTTGGGGCTACATACACCCTGCCTCCTTGAGGGCCTTGAGCAGAAGGCAGGAGATAACATGAAAAGAAAAAGACGGCTGATCCCTCGAAGAATGAGGGATCATGAAAGATGAGACAAGGACCAATTAAGGCGGGAAAGTGAAAGACTCCCTAGGCCTTGGATACCCTAATACCGTCGGGGTTGGAAGAGAACAAGAGTTGACCAAGAGAGGTCGACTGGAAAGAAGATGGAGAGGAGCCCAGCAGAAGTAAGTGGAAGCAATGCCGGACTCAGCTGGGGTTCCGTGGTCGCCAAGTCCCACTAGATGTGAGCCCCTGGAGGGTCTCATCTTAGGGACCAGGTTCAAATTGTTAAATTTTGTCACTTAATTCACTATACTTTGGACGTCTTAGTGATATTTTCTTGTACGTGGGGTTCAAAGCTACAGTGGGTCGCTCGGTCTGCTGTGTCACGTGAGTAGTGGCACACGGTAGAAGTCGTTAAGTGCGTTCCGGCACGTGGACTGGCTAATGAGATATTAGCAATTACCAGCAAGTCATGACGGGTCCCACTTGGGGACTCAACTAGCGTACTAGTGTTACAAAATGGCATTCAAGCTTTAACAGCAAAACATTTTATCGAAATCGTACGGTCTGTTAGGAAGGCTGTTTGGATCCTCAAATTGTACTGCCGAAGGTTATATGGGTAGTAAGTTATTTAAGGTGATGTGGACTATAACACCATGTTTGTAGTGATGGGGGACAAATGTAAGGTTACATTGTTAGTAACTTATTTAATATGTAGGGTCTATAACACCATGTTTGTAGTGATGGGGGACAAATGATAAGGTTACATTGTTAGTAACTTATTTAAGGTGACGCGGACTATAACACCGTGTTTGTAGTGATGGGGGAAAAATGATAAGGCTACATTGTTAGTAACTTATTTAAGGTGACGCGGACTATAACACCGTGTTTGTAGTGATGGGGGAAAAATGATAAGGCTACATTGTTAGTAACTTATTTAAGGTGACGCGGACTATAGCACCATATTTGTAGTGATGGGGGCAAATGGTTAGAGCCCTGCGCGGATAGACAAAACGTGATCCCCATCCGCCCCGCATCCGCACGGCTGTTATCCGCATCCGCCCCGCATCCACGCGACTTTTATCCACAAGTTTGTTATCCGAATCTACAGGCATTACAATAATATTTTCAATGTTTTGCTTTATACTTTATTTTTTAGACATTTGAGCAGAAAGTCGAACCCTTAGGCTATGTACTGTATGTCATGTGCTATGTCTAAAATGAGGGGCAGATGACCTCGTAGTTCCGCCCCTTAAAACAACAATAACTAACTAACTATGTCTAAAATGAATGTTATACAGCCAGAATTGCAACCCTTTTCAGTTCGGAGTATTGATTGTGCTTAATGACATCATTTGAATGCGATTAGCGTAAATCATCATCTTACATTTGTCATGAAAAAAAAAACATAACGGAAAACATATGATATGTCATAAACATCCGGGCCATAGTAAGGGAGAGTGGGGGAATTGTGCGCGCTTAAGCAAAAATCGGTCTTGTGTTGATGACATAATAGATAATACAACTGGAGTTATGAATAAGGGAGCCTTAGTAACTCTATATTCGATGTGCAGAAACAAATTTAATTCAAATATAAATTTGGTGGACTATAATTCGAATTCTCGCAAATATGCATTTGCGCACGATTACCCACCCAGCAGGGTAATCATGGTCATGGGTTGGGAAATTATGCGCATGGGATGAGTGTTGGAAAGCCATACTAATACAATGTCAATTGGCTGAAACTTGCACTGAGCATTAATATTAGAATATTCCAATGCATTTTACAATAGCATACTAAAATGATACTAAAATTCCGCAGTTTTGGATACTAGAATAAAATATCTGCGTTTCGTCAGCATTTAAGAAGGCAATCCTATTTAGGCTTGTTCCTTCAGGTTGTCTCAACATTAATGCAGGATATTTCTTCAAGAACTCATACAACCAATCTTTGCCTGCTAGACTTTTAACTTTATGGACATTATGGGGAATCTTATTCTCCTCTGCAAACTTGAACTCTAACCGTCTGACAAGCTAGTTGGCGTTAAGCCGTAAAATAATTTGGCCAATGTCAAAAGGTATTCGGATAATTATGACTCCATTTCGATGATAACAAGAAGTTCCGTGACGAACTAAAGGGCCTACTTTTCTTAAAATTTAAGATTCATACCTATAATTAATCTATATGGATCTATCTAGAATAATGACGAAATTAAGTTGGTAATATCGAAATTTCTAATTAGTTCGAAATATTGTATACCTGGCATAATGTAGCCTAATAGAGAACTACAGTTGGCAGCCCTGGTGACTGAATTTATTCTTAGCTCCATCTCCTAAGGTACAGAATACAAAATTTCGTATCAGCAGGCTTAGAATCATGTTGGCAGCACTGGCGTAGGCCTATATTAGTTACTCCACATAGCATTTAAAACTACATTTAATTTTAAATGATTGAATCACAACTGTAGGCTTACCTTCTTATTTGCTGGCTACAGAAAATAACATGCAACGTGTTATGTTTCTTCATCCAAACCTCACGGCTATCACATAGCAACTGGCATCATGCTGACTGTCCCTATCTGATAGGTACGATGACAGCTTAAGGGTAGCAGGGAACAGAGTTACATTGTTAGTAACTTATTTAAGGTGTCGCGTGGTTTTTGGAATTGGGTCTTCAGATCCACCAAGTTCAGCTCCAGCTAAAGAGTCTACGCTTGCTGATGTGGTCATACCTTCTCACGTGCATCCGCCTTACAACATGGATGGCTACTATCCCCAAGGGAAGCTCCTGGGGCCGAAGGGAGCCGTTCGATTCCCACAACAGCTAAAACAGGACGCAGGCTTCAGGGAGTTCCCTCAGGCATCGCATTAGTTTACGTGTACACTGCCCGTGTAGGACGCCAGGCACACACTAATGGTACACGCTACAGAATAGATCGAATTAGAAGCAGTATTTCAATCAATGAATGTTTGTAGCTTCAGGTGATTTTACATCTCAGCATCATACGTGGTATCCGGACAACCGGTTGTGAGAATATAACATGTATTACCATTTCCACAGAGGCGCAATATTATCGCAGTCGATGTAACGACCGCTACTTCAGTCTAGCGATATCGCATCGACAAGCAAGCATGGATCCAACCTCATAGAAATAGAATGAGATAAATAATAATTATATTTAAATATTCAGGATATTTTACGCAGAAATCTGGCCTGAACACAGAGGCTAATGAAGAAAGAGTCTCAAAATTATAGAAAGCTTACAAACTTAGCTGGTCCCACTACAATACAAAATGCATCTCCACGGCTGCTTAATTACGACATTATAAAACGGTAGTCTTGCCGGAAGCCTTATGCGCATTAGAAACCACAAGCATAAGCGAATGGCTAAAATTAAAGACATAGAAAGACAACAAAGGTAAATTCGGAGAAAAATTTACGGCGTCGTTTTCAGATATATTTTCTGCCAAAAAAACCCACGGAAGAATTATGCAGAATTACTGAATCTATCACGACACTCATCAAAAAACGCAGAGTGAAGTTCTTTACACATATCGCCAGAATAAACGACACCACACTGACTAAAAGAATATTAAACATAATGTCTACGTTTCTTGGTACAAAGAAACTATGGAAGACTTACAAAAATGACATATCACCTTAGAAGACATTCATGACCTTAGCATTTGTAGAGAAAAAAAAGCGGACCCAGCTCAGGAATCCCCCGTATCGACAACCGTGAGCAATATCCAGGGTGCACCAGAAGTGGTGGGGCTACACACACCCTGCCTCCTTGAGGGCTTTGTGCAGAAGGCAGGAGATAACATGAAAAGAAAAAGAAGGCTGACCCCTCGAAGAATGAGGGTATCAGGAAAGATGAGACAAGGGCCAGTTAAGGCGGGAGAGGAAGAGACTCCCTAGGCCTCGGATTCTCTAATACTGTCGGGGTTGGAAGACAACAAGAGTTGACAGGAGAGGTCGACAGGAAAGAAGACGGAGAGGAGCCCGGCACAAGTGGAAGCAATGCCGGACTCAGCTGGGATCCCGTGGTCACCAACCCACGTCCCACTAGATGTGAGCCCCTGGGGGGGGGGGCTTAGAAGAAACATAAGACCCATGTAAAGAGTTAAAGCAAGCCTCGTGGTTCTTAGATGGGTAAAACGAAAAGAATAATAATAATTCAGAATAATTCGTCTCCCAAATTAAATTCTCAATGTTTTCTTTGGTTGGTTGGTTCCTCCGAAGGAAGGCATACTGAGGGATTTTTAACGCTCTTAAAAATCCGACGACTTCGGCCGGATTTGAATCCGCGATCTTGGGCATAGAAGAATTTTTTCTTTCAGGAAATATATTTATTTTTCAGAAATATGTACACTTTTGGAAGCAAAATCCAACATAATTCGCAACCTTGCTAAAATACTTTCCAGACCACGTCGTGGTGAAGTGGCTAGCCCGTCTCTGCCAATAACTTTAATTCTGGTCTGAGGGTTGGAACGGTGCACATTTTGCCTCGTTGTGATATCCCCATGATCGTGGAACCTATGTCGGTTGATAAAGATATTCTCTCTTTAGGGACCAGCAAGCGGATCCTCTGGAATTATGATTTGCCTCGTTCATTGATCGCCTCATTGAATTGTGTGTTTTATCCGATGTCGTCGTAAATTGGTCCCCGGGGAGCGATTGCTTCGTCCGCTCTGCATTACAGGCAGCTCTAGGCTTACCAGCTCGCAAGCTAATAATAATAATAATAATAATAATAATAATAATAATAATAATAATAGTAGTAGTTCATCTACTGCAGCAGGAATAATGCCCTAAAAAGGATCTAGAAGGTGACACTGATGTATTCACAAACATCAACCACCTGGACACCGTTTCGATAACTAACTAACTAATTAAATAAATAAATAATAATAATAAGTAAATAATTAATTAAATAAATAAATCATAAATAAAAATAACTAACTAACTAAATAAATAATTAAATAAATAAATACATACATAATAAGTAATAAATAAATAATTAAATAATTAAATAAATAAATAAATAAATAAATAAATAAATAAATAGAAATCGCAGAGCCAAATTTTACACTCACATCCACAGGATGGCCAACTCCGGATTGCCAGAGAAACTACTTGGTATCATAACACAGAGAAAATGCGGCACAGAATGGCTTAAAGAGTTACAGAGAGACTTACAAGTAATCAATATAGAACATTTCGAAGACCGAACTGAGTGCCGGACGAAAAGCGCGAATGTTAAGTTCGAACCAAGATCATTACGACAACCTGGAAAAAGTGGACGGATGAGAGGAAGAGGGAGCATTCCGCGAGAATGAAGAGATTTTGGGAGGAGCGGAGGAGACACGCCTCCAAATGACGACATGTTATCAAGTTCAATCGCTCTCCTGTAGGGGAATTTTCGCTTAAATAAATAATAATAAATAAATAAGCTCAAGCAGGAAAACTGATTGGTATCATGAAATAGAGGAAGACTTAAGGCAGGAGGAGATCGACAGGCAAATGATTCGAGACAGAGGAAAATTCAGAAACGAAATTAAGAATACAAAATTTAAAGCAAATGAAAAGAGAAAGACAATAACATATTGCAAAGAATAAAGGAAGCAGGAACACAGTCAAAGGACGAAGAGACTTTGGGAAGAGAAGAGGAAGAAGGGAGAGAAGTGAAAATTGTTTCATCATGAGATATTTAAGTTTAAACATTGTCCATAAGGGCAAAACTGATATAATAATAATAAATAAATAAATGAATAAATACATTCAGTTAAATGTAACGACGCTACAAGTTACTCGTGCCCGGAGACCTCATGGAGGATGCTCTGCGCTTGCGCGATGAGTCCAGTAAGGAACAACTCACTAGGAAACTTACTTTGAGACCCATCCAGGCTTCTTGTGACTGCAACATTGGAATTTGAGCAGAACAGTTAAGGCCGCGTGTAGTTTTGAAAGAGATGGTGGGGGTTAGCCAGCTCCTATCTGAACTTCCCTTGTTCGTGATTTATATTGAACCCCCACACCCTACTCTACAAGACGGTCGATAAGTTACCTGCTCTCATAATACTGCACTTAGAATCGCCCTACAAAGGACCAACTACCCTAGTATCAACAACTTGAGGATAATAGGCTTGACGATAAGTCTTACATTTGAATTTAAACGCTTACCATTTGGTTTTATACACTTGTAAGTTTTATTGATTATTTGCGTTCACATTTATAGATTGTTTTGGGGGTTTGTTACTTAAGTGTTTGAGAGTAATAACCACTTGACTTGTAATATTAAAACACATTCAGGTAAAATTAGCACATATCAACTTTGCGACACACTTGTTCAGTATTTATATTCCTATTATGGAGGCTTGTTGCTAGAAGTACAGTTTTTCCCAGAAGTATTAGCCAAGCCTTCGTGGATTAGTTTGGAGGAGGGAGGGTGACCGTTTACGAGTGGTTTTGTGATCTTTGCCCTGTTGATATTAATACATTTTCTTTTTGTGAGACTTAACACTTCAGCTTTTTCTAACAGCTGTATAAGGCGTATTTTTTAAAGATTCTGTTTATCCTAGGTTGGTTGGTTCCTTAGCTTAGGGGCTGCAACAACGCGGTCATGTAGGCCCGTATTCTTTGGGTGTGTGTAGAATCTGTCTGATAACCTGTGTTAATTGTGATGACTGTATTAGTGTGTGTTATCTGTTTTAATTCAAGTAAGGAGTGCAGACAATAATATTCAAGAGTTCCTACTTTTGCTACCAAAAGCTACCGTCCACGACAAGTAGATTGCGGACTTGGCTACTAGATGGCATCACAGTCAGCACCCGGTGTCGAACGTTGGAACTAATAGAGCGTTATCAATTCTAACCTCAAACTTTGGCTTCACACAAGTGTAGTTAGTGGAAGACATGGGATCGCCGGCTTTACTTCCCCTCCGAAGGAAGGCATACTGTGGGATTTTTAATGTTCTTAAAAAGTCCGACGATTTCGGCTGAGTTTGAACCCGCGACTTTGGGCATAGAATCTCAGCATGCTACCAACTACGCCCTGTTCATCCTATGAGCGTTGGTATTTGAGGACCATGTTTTACGTTTCATGGTTGACTTTGTGGGATTTAGTAGCGTCTTGTAGATGTGAACTTTAGGAAGTGAAAAATAAACATGGTAATCTACTTCCAGGATGACTGCGACAGGATACGATTCTCTAATAGGAAGAGCTCTCTAGCAAGTTCCTATAAGTTACCAGTGGGCAGATGTTTTTACTTACCCCAAGCACTGCCTTCAGATATAGTACTTTGATCTCCTCAAGTGTTACGCATTCCAACGCTTAATTTCTCCCATACTAGGTCAATCTCATAGGTGAGCATTGATAAGACTTTGGCGCCAAACAGTGCTAATAAAGAGAAGAGATAGCTTGGCAGGGCACATATTACGCTCCCAGGAATAGTGAATTCATTTCTGGACGGAAGGGTTGAGGACAAGAACTGTAGGGTAGAACATTTTCACAATATGTTAAAAAGAAACCCGGCCGAAGTCGTCGGATTTTTTAAGTGCGTTAAAATCCCTCAGTATGCCTTCCTTTGAAGGGGAAGTAAAGCCGGAGATCCCATGTCATAGATTTATGGCATGTAAAAGAACCTTCCACTTGTGTGAAGCTAAATTATAGGTTGGCTTTGCCTAACGCTCATAGTTTCCAACGTTCGTCGCCAGAAGCCGACTGAAGTGGCATCTAGTAACCAAGTTCATAACTAGTTGTCGTTGACGGTGGCGTTTGGTAGCAAAAGTAGGAACTACTTGAACATTGAATAAAAGCAGATAACACACACTAATACAGGCATCATACAGTAATTAACACAGGTTATCAGACAGATTCTACACACACCCTAAGTACACGAGCCTACATGACCGCGTTGTCGCAGTCCATAAACTGAGGAACCGACCAACCATATGTTAAAGAGATTGTCTCAAATGTAGGGTGTGGTAGCAATGCAGGGATGAAACGATTAGTTCAGGACAGGGAGGTATGGAGAGCTGTATCAAACCAGTCTAATGATTGAAGACTAACACGCAAGAGATTCGTGTGACTTCGATAGGGGTCACATTAATACCACTTCAATTCTTGTTTTAGGAATGACACTGTTTAACTGAGGGTGCCTGAGAGAAACGGAGTGTAGGCGATGAATAAAAGAATACCCCGCCGCCTCTGAATAGGCAGCCAGGGATACACAGAAGAAATGTCGGGAGATTGAAGGGCTGTGTTGGAATCCTTACAAGTCTTATTTCAGCGAGAGCTGGGATGGGATGGGATGGGATGAGATGATGTATACAAGCAAACGTGGGCTTTCTTAAAACAGATCATTTTGCTTCTCTTATAAAGTACAGGGGGCTGAAGAATCTTCTTACCGCACCGGGGCCGTAAGCTGTATAATAATAATAATAATACGACCAGAGGCTCTGTACGCAGCGGAATGCCTCACCATGAACAAGAAAGGCCTGGTAGAAAAATTGGAGATCAAGGAAAGAAAGATCTTGAGGAAAATTCTTGGCCCGAATAAAGACAACGGTGAATATAGACGACGGCATAACTATGAGCTGTATATTCATGTCCAGAAGATCTCTGATGTAATGAGGAAAAGGAGGATTGCATTTTATGGCCACTTGCTTAGAATGAAACCCACACGATTGACGAACCGGATCTTTAACTATTTTAAAAATAAGAAGACCAAGCCAGCCGGGTTCGAAGAGGTGGAAAGTGACCTGCAAGAGATGGAAATTACCTGTGGGGATATTCAAGAACGCAATCCCCTCAGGAAAGAACTACACGACCACCAGGGTTTTCAAGAAAAAAAAAACCGAAGTTGAAGACGGGAAAGATGTGGACGGAAGAAAGAAAAGAGCAACACCGGCAACGTATGAAGGAATTCTGGGCAAAGATCAAAGCCCACAGAAGCCAGTTGAAATAACGTGGTCCTTAGTTGGCCGATACGATTAAATAATAATAATAATAATAATAATAATAATAATAATAATAATAATAATAATAATAATGTCTCGCAATTACAAATTAAAAAACTATAACACGGTAATTCAACGCATCAGAAATCCGTGATCATTGGAGGCAGATCACTAACTAAAGATTTGGAAAAACATGAAAGGAAATTCCCCAGAAAAATCATTGGCCCAATGAGCATAGAGGAAGTGAAACGGAGATCTCACGAGTTATACCAACATTCCGAGGATATATCAAATACTATTAGAAAAAGGCGATTGCATATTTATGGAGCGCTTCGGTAGCATAGTTGGTAGCATACTGAGCTTCTATGCTCAAGATCAGGGGTTCAAACACGTCTGAAGTCGTCGGATTTTTAAGAGCGTTAAAATCCCTCAGTAGGCCTTCCTTCGGAGGGGAAGTAAAGCCGGCGGTCCCATGTCATGGCATGTTAAAGAACCTTCCACTAACAGTTGTGGAAGCTTAAATTTGTGGGTTAGATTGAGAACGCTATATTTGTTGCATTTAGTAGCCACGTCCGCTGCTAGGTGTCATGTATGGTAGCAAAAGTAGGAACTACTTGAAAATATGAATCGTCTGCAGCCCTTCCACCTGAATCACAGATGACACACTCTAATACAGCCATCACTATTAACACCGGTTATCAGACCGATTCTGCACACACCTAAAGTACACGGGGCTACATGACCACGATGTCGCAGCCCCTAAACTGAGGAACCAACCGACCAACCATCTCGGTTATCGGCCCCTAATGATCTGGGTGATAGCGAAAATGACAATGGAATGAAACTCTAACGAAAATTAAGTTATACTGACAAAATGGAACTCAGATTGAAACAACTCACAAAATGTAGAGTGGGAATACTTACAAAAGGTAATTTAGAAGAAAAATACTCACAAAAGGAAGACATTGAAAAATACGCACAACATGTAGTTTAGGCTCAAAATACGTACAAAATGCAATTGAAATTGAAAATGCTTACAAAGTTCAATTTAGATTGAAAATACTTACAAAATGCAATTTAGATTGAAAATACTTACAAAGTTCAATTTAGATTGAAAATACTTACAAAATGCAATTTAGATTGAAAATACTTACAAAATGCAATTTAGATTGAAAATACTTACAAAGTTCAATTTAGATTGAAAATACTTACAAAATGCAATTTAGATTGAAAATACTTACAAAATGCAATTTAGATTGAAAATACTTACAAAGTTCAATTTAAATTGAACATACTTACAAAATGCAATTTAGATTGAAAGTACTTACAAAATGCAATTTAGATTGAAAATACTTACAAAGTTCAATTTAGATTGAAAATACTTACAAAATGCAATTTAGATTGAAAATACTTACAAAGTTCAATTTAGATTGAAAATACTTACAAAATGCAATTTAGATTGAAAATACTTACAAAATGCAATTTAGATTGAAAATACTTACAAAGTTCAATTTAAATTGAACATACTTACAAAATGCAATTTAGATTGAAAGTACTTACAAAATGCAATTTAGATTGAAAATACTTACAAAGTTCAATTTAGATTGAAAATACTTACAAAATGCAATTTAGATGTAAATACAAAATGCAATTTAGATTGAAAATACTTACAAAATGCAATTTAGATTGAAAATACTTACAAAGTTCAATTTAGATTGAACATACATACAAAATGCAATTTAGATTGAAAATACTTACAAAATGCAATTTAGATTGAATATACTTAAAAAATGGAGTTAGATCGAAAATACTTACAAAATGTGTGGTAGATTCAAGATACTCACAATATGTGGAAGCGCGCGATTCAAAATATGTAGTGACAAAGTGCAATTTAGATTGAAAATACTTACAAAATGCAATTTAGATTGAAAATACTTACAAAGTGCAATTTAGATTGAAAATACTTACAAAGTGCAATTTAGATGTAAATACAAAATGCAATTTAGATTGAAAATACTTACAAAATGCAATTTAGATTGAAAATACTTACAAAGTTCAATTTAGATTGAACATACTTACAAAATGCAATTTAGATTGAAAGTACTTACAAAATGCAATTTAGATTGAAAATACTTACAAAGTTCAATTTAGATTGAAAATACTTATAAAATGCAATTTAGATTGAAAATACTTACAAAGTGCAATTTAGATTGAAAATACTTACAAAGTGCAATTTAGATGTAAATACAAAATGCAATTTAGATTGAAAATACTTACAAAATGCAATTTAGATTGAAAATACTTACAAAGTTCAATTTAGATTGAACATACTTACAAAATGCAATTTAGATTGAAAGTACTTACAAAATGCAATTTAGATTGAAAATACTTACAAAGTTCAATTTAGATTGAAAATACTTACAAAATGCAATTTAGATGTAAATACAAAATGCAATTTAGATTGAAAATACTTACAAAATGCAATTTAGATTGAAAATACTTACAAAGTTCAATTTAGATTGAACATACATACAAAATGCAATTTAGATTGAACATACTTACAAAATGCAATTTAGATTGAAAATACTTACAAAATGCAATTTAGATTGAAAATACTTACAAAGTGCAATTTAGATTGAAAATACTTACAAAGTTCAATTTAGATTGAAAATACTTACAAAATGCAACTTAGATGTAAATACAAAATGCAATTTAGGTGGAAAATACTTACAAAATGCAATTTAGATGGAAAATACTTACAAAATGCAATTTAGATGGAAAATACTTACAAAATGCAATTTAGATGTAAATACAAAATGCAATTTAGGTGGAAAATACTTACAAAATGCAATTTAGATGGAAAATACTTACAAAATGCAATTTAGATGGAAAATACTTACAAAATGCAATTTAGATTTAAAATACTTACAAAGTGCAATTTAGATTGAAAATACTTACAAAATGCAATTTAGATGTAAATACAAAATGCAATTTAGGTGGAAAATACTTACAAAATGCAATTTAGATGGAAAATACTTTCAAAATGCAATTTAGATGGAAAATACTTACAAAATGCAATTTAGATTGAAAATACTTACAAAATGCAATTTAGATTTAAAATACCTACAAAATGCAATTTAGATGGAAAATACTTACAAAATGTGGCTGAGATTGAAAATACTCACAAAATGTAATTTAGAGACACAATGAGCCAATTCAGAAAACAGGGCGGGAATCTTGAAGAGAAAAGGAACTATAATGAATAGAAAAAGTAGGCTGATTCCTAGAAGAGTGAGGGACCAGGAAAGATGAGAGAAGGGTCAATTAAGGCGGGAAAGGAAAGCCTCCCTAGATCTCGGATACCCTAAAACCGTTGGGGTCGGGAGAGAACAAGAGTTGACCAAGGGAGGTTGACAGGAAAGATAACAGAGAGGAGCCCGGCACAAGTAAGTGGAAGCAATGCTGGACTCAGCTCGGGTCGCCAACCCATGTCCCACTGGAAGCAGAGGAGAACGCAGTGCTAACTGCCAATAGGGGATCTTGGAGGTGACTTGTTCACAAACAGAGGCTTGCAGACTAGACTGAATGCATGTGTTATTATCAGCGCCTGGATAATTATGTACTTAATTTTTAATAAAAATATATTTACTTATGTTCGACGATATCGAAATTTAAATATTATACTTCAGAAAACTGTATCATAATGATGGTCGTTATAGTACTGTTTTTCATTATGAGACAGTTTCTCCAGCCAATCAGAGCTCATTCCTTGACCAATTAGGTAAGGATAGCTTCGCGCATGCGCTCAAAATCCAACATGTCGGACATGAATTACATGATTTGAAGGTTCAAATTGGATATCGGATCAACCATTGTAGTTACAATCCCAAATACAAAGACAAAATCAGCACGAACCTTTACGGTAACAAGAAAATACTATGACATATGCAAGCAATGTATGAATCTACGTCCAGAAGTTAGCAACACAGCATCCTTCTATATAAATTACCGACATGGAAGGTGCACCGTCCCATATGTTCGCGTAAATAAACTGGCGAATATGAGACAAGAAATAGCACCGTACCTTAATATCCCCAACTCCAATTTCTACACAGCGCATTGCTTTCAAACGACTTCAGTGACAATATTAGTGAATGCTAGAGCTGGACGGCACTAGTCATCATGCAGGCTGTAAACAATAGCATTGCCAAGCAAAGTAAATGGTCATTGCTTTCGAAGTTCGTTGACCCACGCATGCGCTCTGTTCAGTCAGCAAACCACCCAGCGCGCCCTGTTCCCACAGATATTTATGAATATTTATGTTAAAACATATAATAAAGTTATAATTATCGTCGATCATAAACAGTCGTATGCAACTCGCCTATAATGGTAATTAAGACACTCGTATGGAAATGATAAAACTCGTTGGTTGGTTGGTTCCTTAGTTTAGGGGCTGCGACATCGCGGTCATGAAGCCCCGTGTACTTTGGGTGTGTGTAGAATCTGTCTGATAACCGGTGTTAATTGTGTGTGTGCTATCTGTTTTAATTCAGGTAAGGACTGCAGACATTCAATTTTTCCAAGTAGTTCCTACTTTTATCGCCAAACGCCACCGTCAACGACCAACTAGTTCAGAACTTAGTTACCAGATGCCACCGCAGTCGGCTCTTGACAACGAACGTAGGAACCTAAGAACGTTAGTCAAATGTTTAACCTATATATAATTTAGATTCACGCAGGTGTAATTAGGGGAAGGTTCTTTAACATGCCATAAATCTGTGACATGGGACCGCCGGATTTACTTCCCGTCCGAAGGAAGGCATACTGAGGGATTTTTAACTTTCTTAAAAAATCCGACGACTATTATAAAAGTCGCTTACGCTCGTGTCTTAATTATTGCCATTATAGGCTCGTTGCATAATGTACTATTGTTTTCGACGATGTCGTTATGTAAACATTATATTTATAAAAAAAGCAAAAATATGTAAATAAATAGAAATTATTTAGTAAAATAACAAATATTTAAACATATAACTATCCGGGCCTTAGTTATTATAATTAGTTCCCATCCCTGCATTTTCTTGGAGGAATGTGAGAATATGGGACCGCTCCACTCCACCGCTAAAATGCGGGTCACAGTGGACATTTGAAAGTCGACAGAATGTTTAATAATTCACTCGAGCTATCCAGAATGCATGAGAGGGCAATGCCATGCGAATGAGAATCGAACCGTCTATCTTCCCGTCTGAATATATAAAGTATAGGCAGGAGCACGAATGTCTACATTGGACGTGTGATTGACAGCGAACCACGAACTGCCATTAGCTGCCGCGATGTAATATGAATGTGAGGCCCAAAAGGAAGAGAGTAAACATCTACCTGGTACAGTCAGCGCCAAGCACGAAGTAGACCTTGTACGAGGGGTGTTCTATAAGTTGCAATAATAATAATAATAATAATAATAATAATAATAATAATAATAATAATAATAATAATAATAATAATAAGCTAGCATATAAATTAATGCAGAATGGATACAACAAGAGAGCAATATCTTACAGGGCAAAATAACACACTGTACCATAGTTGTCAAACCAGAGGGACTCTATAGTTCACAATTTCTGAAAGGGAAAATGGAGTAGATTGAGAGGTTGTTGTTGTTTGAATCTTCAGTCTTTTGACTGGTATTATGCAGCTCTCCATGCCTCCCTGTCCTGAGCTAATCGTTTCATCTCTACATAGCTACCACACCCTACATCCGAGGCAATCTGTTTAACATATTCTACCCTTGGTCTACCCCTAGAGTTCTTGTCCTTGACACTTCCTTCCATAAGTAAGCTTGCTATTGCTGGGTGTCTTAGTATGTGTCCTACCAACCTATCTCTTCTCTTCATTAGCAGTCGCCAGAAACATCTCTCCTCTCCCACTCGTCATAATACCTCTCCGTTTGTAACCCCATCAACCCATCTGATCTTCATCATTATCCTGTAACACCACATTTCAATTCCTTCAATTCTCCTCATTGTTGCACCAATAGTCCAAGTTTCACGTCTATAGAGCGCCACGCGCCAAACAAAGGCTTTCAAAAATGACTTCGTAATACCTAAATCTATATTCGATGTCAACAGATTCCTTTTTTGTAGATATGCTTTCCTTCCCTGAGCCATCCTACTCTTTTATATTCTCTTCGTCCATCACTGGTTATTTTTCTTTCTAAGTAAAAAGAGTCTCCTACTTGGTTTAGCTTTTCACCTGCCAATTTAATGTCCATAGAGGTTTCTGATTTATTTCGGCTGCATTCCAATATTTTTGTTTTAAATTTATTAATTTTAATCATGAATTCTTTCCTCAAGACGGAGTCCATACCATTCAAAAACTCATTCAAATCCTCAGGCTTGTCGGCCAAGATGACGATGTCATCAGCAAATTGAGAAGAAAGAAAGAAAAATGTTGAGGAAGATCTTAGGCCGAAAAAAGAAACGATGATGTATGGCGGAAGAGGAGAAACGAAGATTTATACTGACAGGCAGTGAAAATGACAGACACCATACGGAAGAGAAGAATAGAGCTTTGTGGAGAATGAGCGAGAGTCGACTAACAAAGAAAATCTACAACTACATCACCAAGACTACAAAATGTGGCAATCAAACGAGAAACGACATGGAGGAAGTTGGGGTCAGTCCAAGAGAGATCTGGTGTTTCTAGCTACGATTGATAAATTCAAGGGGTTCCAGGAAAAGCCAATATCATGTGGTTGGAACAGAGGAAGAGGAACTACAGAAGAAGTTCTGGGAAAAGAAAAGGACAAACCAGCAAGTCAATTGTTTCCTGTAGTCCAATGTAGGCCAAGAAAGAATAATAATAATAATAAATACATAGTTAAGGCAAATATTCAGGATGATAAATGCAGAAGATGCCAACTAGAGCCGGAAACAATTCAACATATCACTGGAGGCTGCCAAGCAATCTCCTGTACTGATTACATGAAAAGGCACAACCAAGTGGCCGAAATAATGCACCTACATCTTGCTCAAAAGCAATTATTATTTGAAAATGCTTTGCCTTACCATCAGTATGTTCCTGACGCCGTTTTGGAAAATCCTAGTCACAAATTGTTATGGGACAGATCAGTTATTACTGATAAAACCATACCAGCAAACGGGCCAGATATCGTTTTTGTGGACAAGGTGCAGAAGAGAACCTTCCTCATTGATATTGCAGTGCCCAATTCCCATATCTGCAACAAACCTGCTGTGATAAGATCACCAAATATCTGCCCTTGGCTGAGGAAATACGGCAAATGTGGAGACAGGAAAGTGTAGTGATTATCATCTCTAAATCATTGGCTCCCAATCTAGAAATATTGAGAATACATTCTGGTCTACATATCACCATGCAGAAGGTCGTCATCTTGGAGACCTGTTCCATTGTTCGCTCGTTTCTCAATGTGCCACCTTAAGAGAATTAGCCATACCGTCTTGCAAACAAGCCGACGATATGTTGATTAGTTCCACTGATGTGATGAAATGAATATGATTGCAATAATAATAATAATAATAATAATAATAATAATAATAATAATAATAATAATAATAATAATAATAATAAAAACCATACCTATCATTGTCTCAAGTACGGGCGTGATCCCACGTACCTTGCTCCAAGGCCTTAAATAACTGGATCTGCATACGCAATTGTACAAACTAATGCAGAAGGCAGTAGTTCTCTCAACAACCCGAATCGTCCGGAAGTTGATGGGTAGAGACATGGTTGGTTGGTTCCTCAGTTTAGGGTCTGCGACAACGCTGTCATGTAGCCCCGTGTACATTGGGTGTGTGTAGAATCTGTCTGATAACCGGTGTTAAATGTGATGGCTGTATTAGTGTCTGTATCTGTTTTTTAATTGAAGTAAGCACTTCAACTTAGAATTTTTCAAATAGTTCCTACTTTTGTCGCCAAGTGCCACCGTCAACGACTACTAGGCCAAGTTCAGAACTTAGCTACTAGACGCCACCGCAGTCGGCTCTTGGCAACGAACGTAGAAACCTAAGAACGTTGTTTACATTCTTAACCTATCCAATTTAGCTTCACACAGGTGTAATTAGTGGAAGGTTCTTTATCATGCCGTAAATCTATGACATGGGACCGCCGGCTTTACTTCCCCTCCAAAGAAAGGCATACTGAGGGATTTTTAACGCTCTTAAAAAAATCCAACGGCTTCGGCCGGGTTTGAACCCGCGACCTTGGGCATAGAAGCTCAGCATGCTACCTACTACGCCACCGAAGCCGCCTTTCAGCTTAGAAGTTGCTGTTTCTGTAACTATACTTTGGTTCCCTGAAGCCCGTATAGTTATGTTGTGATGTACCAGCAATGTGTTATATGTACTGTATAAACCGATAATAATAATAATAAAGTACATTATCAAGGATGCATCTGTGCAAGATGACCATTGCAGATACGTTTGCCCAACATCGGAGACTGTTCAGCATATTATATAAGGTTGTCGCCATTTTGCAGGGACAGAATATAGGAGGAGACATGATTTTGTTGCCAAGATAGTTCATCAAGAACTGGCTATTTCACCTTCAATTGCTGAGCCAGGAGAAAGTGCCTTACTACAAATATGCTCCTGAAAGTGTACTGGAAAATGACAGCTTTACGTTGTACTGGGATCGTACTGTAATGACAGACCAGTCAGCCGTGCACAACAGACCTGATTTGGTTCTTGTTGACAAATGCACGAAGCACACTACCTTCATAGATGTGGCAATCCCAAACAGTGGCAACATGCTAACAAAGCATGTTGAAAAGCTGTCAAAATACACAGAGCTTTCAGAACTAATAAGGAAGCAATAACACATGGCACAAGTCAGGACAGTTCCTATTATCATCTCCAGCACTGGTGTGATTCCCAACAACTTACAGGAATCGCTCACAGAGTTGAAATTAGACCCTGGCCTTTTCAAAGTGATGCAGAAAACTGTCATACTTTCTACGTGTCGCGTAGTAAGGCTGTTCTTGGGCAATCAGGCCTGAAGCAGTGAGGGAAATATGAAGCTACTACTCAATGCAGTCACCAAGAATTTGCTCCTTGTGATATGTACGGTATCTGGGATTGTAAATGTTTTCTTTCCAACAAATATGCTGATAATGTGTAAGCGCATGCGCAAAATAAATAATAATAATAAAGGAAAACAGAAATACAAGCAAACACCCAAAGACAAATGACAGGAAAGAAGTGGACAGAAGAGAGAAATAGGAAGCACAGTGAATATATGAGAGGATTTGGGGAAGAAAGGAGAAAGGGACAGAAATAATCATGGACATTGATTGTGTTTTAGCGCTCTCCTTATGGGGAAATAAACGGGAATAACAATAATAATGCATCAGTTTCTTGGTGTAGATATCTCTGAGTTGTTAGAACCATTTAAGCTATCGGCTCGCACAGTGGACGAGACCAATGATAACATATTAAACCAATGAGTCACAGCGCTCAGCACAATCGATAGCAATATGGGGCAAATTACCATTACCAACATTACGCAACGACATAAAATTATCCAGTAGGCAAATGATTGTATCGATATTGGGCACTCACTCACACTATTCTGTTCCGGCTGACAGGACGTCCAGCAGCACTGCACAGTGTGCGTTGCTAGGCAACGGGAGGGCTCTAGTGCATCTGCTAACATACTATAGTCTATTAATATTCTTTATGTTCGATCCTGACTGTTATATGTCAGAAAACTGTACTATAATGAGGCTCATTATAACACTATTTTTCATTATGAAACAGTTTCTCCCACCAAGCAGAGCTCAAGAAACAGTTGTTTGACCAATTAGATAATTAGATGCGCTGAGTTCCACGGCCTTCTAATTTAAATTTCACTGCCTGGCCTAGTGTCATAGTCGGGTAATCGAGGAGGCCATGGTCAAATACAAGGCATTCTCTGCGTCCCATGCGCTCTGTTCAGTACATAAAACTGGCGAAATCTCGACAGATATTTATGAATATTTATGTTCGAACATAAAATAGTTATAATAATTATCGCCGAACATAAACAGTCGAATGCAACTCGCCTATAATGGTAATTAAGACACTCGTATGGAAATTATAAATCTCGCATACGCTCGTTTTATAAACATACTCGTGTCTTAATTATTGCCATTATAGGCTTGTTGCATAATGTACTATTGTGTTCGACAATGTCGATATGTGAATATTATATGTCAGAAAACTGTATCATAATGGGGGTCATTAAAGTACTACTTTTCATTTTGTAACACAGTTTTTCCAACCAATCAGAGCTCAATATTTTCATTCATTGACCAGTTAGGCAAGGATAGCTTCTGACATGCACTCAAAATCCAAAATGTCGGACATGAATTACATGATTTGAAAGTTGACAATGTAGTTGAATCAACCATTGTAGTTACAATGCAACTGGGCAATGTTGCAAAAGAAATAGCACTGTACCTTAATATCCGCAACTCCAATTTCTACACATTCATAAGATTTCGCCGACAATTTTAGTGAATGATGTTGTTGCCATTAACACACCAGAACGTCATGGAGGAAGCAGGCGAA
Source organism: Meconema thalassinum (assembly GCA_946902985.2). Lineage (NCBI taxonomy): Eukaryota > Metazoa > Arthropoda > Insecta > Orthoptera > Tettigoniidae > Meconema > Meconema thalassinum. Next base: position 26,908,036 of record OX336401.1, read on the forward strand.
TGACATTAGTTCCACGGAAATTATAATGCAGCTCTCTGTTCAGTAAATGTATTTCTTATGCGAAACTCTTCCGCCAGATGTCATAACTGTTTGATTTTGAGCGCATGCGCGAAGATATCCTTACCTAATTGGTCAATGAATGAGCTTTGATTGGCTGGAGAAATTGTCTCATAATGAAACACAGTACTATAATGACCATCATTATGATACAGTTTTCTGACATATAATATATACATTTCGACACCGTCGAACATAAAATATAATTTGGTAGCAAAATACTATTATTTAAATAGGGATTTAATGACTTGTCAATTACTTAGCAAAGTTGGCAGCTCTGTTCACTACCACTACCACAGCACGAAACACGACAAATGGCTGCCACTCCATCTTGTTAGAAGTCTTCAAACTTGGTCTATTTAAGTTAATTGCAGCGATGTCGCAACTTCTACAACTTCTTGTGCAATCACAGAAAGAAAAGCTTGTACGATATTAAAGTGTATCCAGGAGGCCATGAGGAAGAACCGCTAGTGCTTACAATTTAAATGGCTCTGTCTCCAGAACAAACACGGCTTAGCCCGCCCTCTCGCCAGAGTAATAAAAGAAGAACGATCAAAGAGTTTCTGCCGAGTGAAGCTCTTTGACTTTAGGTAACAACAGAAATGAAAGTACATTATTGTTAGGTTAGACATTCAGCTGTCAACTGATTTACGATAGTAAATGTGAGGTTATGTGAGACAAAGTGTAAAGGAAAAGGGATCAGAGGATTCTAAGTCATATAAAATATGCATGTGCGTCATTTGGTAGCATATTAGTGGAATTACATTTAAGGGATTCGATAGCCTACAGCTTATGACATTCAAAAAAATCAAGTTTTCAAAATATATATTTATTTTATGCTCCTATCCTTTAGGAACATTTTGGTGAAATAAATTTGTCATTATGCGCCGTAGTTTCTGAGTTATGATTTAAAAGGCAAATGGGTTAATGGTTTGTAAGACTTATGCATAAATGTTGATCGCTCATTTTCCCAGAGTTGTGTTTTTGACACCCGTTTCAATGATAACTCAAAAACTAACTGACATACACTAATCAACTTCTTTGTGTGTATTTCTGCTTGCTATATCTACAAAATGATCTAAATTCATGTCTCTCTCTAAGATATTTTCTTAAAGAAATATATCAAAAATATTGTAAAATTTTGACATTTTCTTTTCAATACAAAAGTGATAATATTTGTTGTTAAGATATGTTGCTGAAAGTATTTGCATTTCTAGAGGAATATCTTTGAAATAAAATAAAAATAACAGAACCTAAAAATATTGAACATTACAGAACTTATAACTGAATCGCTTCAGCCTTGTATGATGAACAACCACCATATTTAATTTAAAAAAAACAATTATTTTTTTGATATGAATGTGATGCTGTTTTTGATTTGCGCACAAAAGTTAATTGCTGTAACTGTTGTGGTTTTGAAGGGGGAAAAATATAATTGTTAAAATTTTACCATGGTAACCTGTAACTAACCCCTTAAATATGTCAAAACAACACCAGCGTTGTCGTAACGGCTGTCAAGAGCTCAAACGGTAATGGAACTCAGCAGACAGGTTCCTTCCTTCGTTGAGCCAGTTTATAAGAGTTATATATTCATTGAATAAATAGCAGAGGTTCTGCAATGCTCCTTTGTGGAAATCAAATGGTCTGGTACAGGGGCGAGTGTGTCATTAAGGGCTGTAAGGGCCCCGCCCTTTCAGGGCCGTATTGCAATTTTTTTTGTTTATTTAATGTTTTTTAAAATTACTTTAAATTGCATATATTTAACTTCAAATGTAAGCCTCCATGGCTTAGGTGGCAGCACTCCGGCCTCTCACCGCTGGGTCCGTGGTTCAAATCCCGGCCACTCCATGTGAGATTTGTGCTGGACAAAGTGGAGGCAGACAAGTTTTTCTATGAGTACTCCGGTTTTGCCTGTCACAATTTCATTCCAGCAACACTCACTACTATCATTTCATTCATTTAATCATTGCCCCAGGGGAGTGCGACAGGATTCGGCAGCCGGCACAGTTCATATCCTCACCGCTAGATGGGGGCTTCATTCATTCCATTCCCTGACCCGGTCGGTCGACTGGAAGCAGGCTGTGGATTTTCATTTTCATATTCAACTTAAAATAAGTGGTGTTTTGACACTCTGGAATCTCTAAAACGATTTCAGTATACATAACTCATCCCAAGCAGTCTCGTACGGTGTGGTGTAATCGTGAGGGCTGCTCTACAAAACCGTCCATGTAAAGTATATGGAGTGAAGGGCTAGGTGAGAGAACAGTGGACATAACACTGCCTTACATGCGAATGTTTCTGTGCTATGAAAGCATTTTCTTTCTGTTCAAAGGCCTGGAGAATTGGCCCATAACATTGCGTTGGAGAAAAATAGAAGATCTCTATATTTTACATCCTGCTTCTGTCTCTGTTTGAAGGTCATTTAAGCCGGTGTTAAACCTTCAGATAGAAAATGAAACTCACTCAGACTTTTGTGGCCTTAATCAGTCTTACTATGAAATGTTTGCACTCGAATGAAATCTAGCACGCCGATCTGCTGCTTCTGTCACTCTGCTCGTCAATAATTCTGGGAGGATTTTCCTTCATCAGGCTCTGCCTGTCACAAGTCAGGACTAAGGGTGAGTGAAGGAGGAGTAACACTTCTTTAATAAACCTTGGTCCAGCTGACCCGGCTGATAGTCCCATGTATGGGTTTCTTGTCAGGGTTACGGTGAAGACCTCAGCGGCATATACAGTGGAATAGATTGACTATGGTACAGTGTAGATGGCGGAAGAGGCATCCCAGTGCTCGGGAATATATGAGTAAAAGGTATATAGTCGCCATATATCAATCAATCAAAGGAGATGGGTCAGCAACGTCTCATAAAAGAGATACTAGGCGGAAGAACATAAGTCAACGGTTGGTATCACCAACGCGGCAGGCAGAAGATCCTGTAAGTGTGGGACATTGGCTGACGCAAATTATCCTGAGATGGGCTATTGCTGGTGAGGAAGGCAAGGGGAAACTACCTCACTTAATTTCCCAAGTAAATGCCACGAGACAGAATTATAATTCAATGAAGGAAGCGGCAAATAACAGGACGATCTGGACATGTTTTATGGCAACTGATCAGTCTTAGGACTGCAAACCGATGATGATGGCGAAATTGACTTAAGAATACAGGCTCGCTGTGAAACGTTCGTAACATTTTGATCTACCAATCTGAAGAGGACTGGCTTTTGTTCCCCAGTAATTCTTTAAAGGTGAGTTCCTGAGCTTTCTTTTGTCGAGGATGTTCAACAAGGAGCCAATTCCCTGCACCACGCCAGCGCCGTATCGCTTACACCAATAAGACGCTCGTGTGACACACAGGGCTCCTGTTACAGCGCCAAGCTGCTCGGTTTAGCTGGAATAATAATCTGCGTCACCTTAAATACGTTACTAGGGAAGAAACCTTACCACTTGTCCTCCATCACTACAAACATATAGTTATCACCTTTAATAAGTTACTAGGGAAGAAACCTTACCACATGCCCTCCATCACTACAAACATATAGTTAACGTCACCTTTAATAAGTTACTAGGGAAGAAACCTTACCATTTGTCCTCCATCGCTACAAACATATAGTTAACGTCACTTTAGATAAGCTACTAGGGAAGAAACCTTACCACTTGTCCTCGATCACTACAAACATATAGTTAACGTCAACTTTAATAAGTTACTAGGGAAGAAACCTTACCACTTGTGCCCCATCGCTACAAACATATAGTTAACGTCACCTTAAATAAGTTACTAGGGAAGAAACCTTACCACTTGTGCCCCATCGCTACAAACACATAGTTAACGTCACCTTAAATAAGTTACTAGGGAAGAAACCTTACCACTTGTCCTCGATCACTACAAACACATAGTTAACGTCACCATAAATAAGTTACTAGGGAAGAAACCTTACCACTTGTCCTCGATCACTACAAATATATAGTTAACGTCACCATAAATAAGTTACTAGGAAAGAAACCTTACCACTTGTCGTTCATCACTACAAACACATAGTTAACGTCACCATAAATAAGTTACTAGGGAAGAAACCTTACCACTTGTCCTCCATCGCTACAAACATATAGTTAACGTCACCTTTAATAAGTTACTAGGGAAGAAACCTTACCACTTGGCCACCAACACTACAAATATGTTAACTTACGGTATAATTTCCTGCTGTTAGGTTAAATCAAGGTTGTGTTCACTGCCACCACTCAAGTTTCAAGGTCACCATGAACACTTGTAATGCAACTTCAAGTGATCGTCTTTTATCGAGAGTGACGTCATCTATGGTCAACAATATTCACGTCGTAAACCAAATGACGCTTAACATAACAACAATGCAATAACAACTAGGGAAGTACACTACATTCTCGAGCAGCGATTTATTCGATTTGTTCCAATAATAGTGATTCGAGTATACGAATAGTTCGGCTGTTCAGTCAATAATGGAATAATTCGAAGAACATGTTTAATAAAAAGAAAGAAAGGAAGAAAGGAAGAAAGAAAGAAAGAAAGAAAGAAAGAAAGAAAGAAAGAAAGAAAAAAGGACTGAAAGACAGAAAGGAAGAAAGAATGGAAGAATGGAAGAAAGCCAGAAAGGAAATAAGACAGAAAGGAAGAAAGAAAGGAAGAAAGAAAGGCAGAAAGGAAGAAAGAAAGAAAGGAAGACAGAAAGAAAGGAAGGAAGAACGACAGAAAGGAACAGATAACAAGTGAATGACATTTATTTATGAGGAGGTATCAGGCTCAATGGGGAAGGCGATAACCCCCACTCAACCCCTTGGATTCCAACTTCTTCCAACAGCTCGACCACTGGACATATTTCTTTACACAAATTGCAGTAATTTTTGAGTACTTATCATCTTCTAATAATTCAAATATCATAACTGTTCCATGCATTTTAACAATCGACAATTCGAAATACTTCAATACTTTGAATGATATCAACAAGCGCAGTATTCGGACACCCACAATCTTCGAGCATGTCAATATTCAAATACTTCACAGTAGTGATATGATACATTTACCGTTTAGGCTATCTTGTATAAAATGATTGGCACAAGATTATACCATCTCCTACTGTGATGATGATGATAATTGTTGTTTTAAGGGGCCTAACATCTAGGTTATCGGTCTCTAATGGTCTGGGTGATAGCGAAAATGGCAATGGAAACCATAACGCAAATTAAGTGAGACTGAAATTACTTACAAAATGTAGATTGGTAATACTTACAAAAGGGAATTTAGAAGGAAAATACTCACAAAAGGAATAGATTGAAAAATACGCACAAAATGTAGTTGAGATTCAAAATACGTACAAAATGCAATGTAGAGTCGAAATACTCACAAAATGCAATTGTAATTCAAAATACTCACAAAAGTCCCAGGCCCTATATTGAAAGACTTAGCCTACTAAAAAGCAATTTAGATTGTCAATCCTTACAAAATGCCATTGAAGTTGAAAATACCCGCAAAATGCAATTTAGATTGAAAATACCTACAAAATGGAGTGTAGATACCAAAAAAAAATCGCTAAAGGGAATTTAGATACACGGGGAACCAATTAACAAAAACAGTGCGGGAATCTTAAAGAGAAAAGGAAATACAGTATAATGAATAGAAAACGGGAGGTCTGATCCCTCGAAAAAAGTGGGGTCAGGCAAGATGAGACAAGGGCCAATTAAGGCGGGAAAGTGGAAGACTCCCTAGGCCTCGGTTACCCTAATTCCGTCGGGGTAGGAAAAGAACAAGAGTTGACCAAGTGAGGTTGACAGGAAAGAAGACGGAGAGGAGTGCGGCACAAGTAAGTGGAAGCAATGCGAACCCCTGCTGGGGTCCCGTGGTCGCCAACCCACGTCCTACTAGATGTGAGACCCTGGGGGGGAATCTCCTACTGTGCAGCGTGATTGGCCAGGCAATAATTATCTAAGTTGGCACCAATGTCTCCGCCGGCATATTACCTTCAGAGCATAAACAACTTTGTAAGTTTCAGTTTACAATGTACTGGTTGGTCCTGTTGGCTTCCTGGCACACCATATATTAAGGCAAAAAATGTACCATTTTATACATTTCTTTAGTACACGTTTCTCACTTAGAAACGCAAAAGCGAGGTTTCACTGTATTACTGTGAATTGAGACTTGGTATGAAATAAAATGCTGGGTAATTAAGCTATGTAGTGAGAAGCAGCACAATGAAAGTTTTACCCCACTCTCCCCTCAGCCGAGCTGGCAGCGAGTTTTCAATTAAAATTCCAGTGGTGCATACTTGAGGCTCGCTAACGAGCGAGAGTTAGCTTAGGTCTCTATTGAGACGATATAAACATTAGGTGAAACCACGCGCCATTTTGATTTCCAGTCAAAGCTATGTAGATACTGAGTAAAACCGTGCGCCATTTTGATTCCCAGTCAAAACTATGTAGATACTGAGTAAAACAGTGCGCCATTTTGATTCCCAGTCAAGGCTATGTAGATACCGAGTAAAACCGTGCGCCATTTTGATTCCCAGTTAATGCTATGTAGATACTGAGTAAAACCGTGCACCATTTTGATTCCCAGTCAAAGCTATGTAGATACTGAGTAAAACCGTGCGCCACTTTGATTCCCAGTCAAAGCTAGATACTGAGTAAAACCGTGCGCCATTTGGATTCCCAGTCAAAGCTATGTAGATACTGAGTAAAACCGTGATCCATTTTGATTCCTAGTTAAAGCTATGTAGATACTGAGTAAAACGACGTGCCATTTTGATTCCTAATCAATGCTATGTAGATACTGAGTATAACCACGCGCCATTTTGATTCCCAGTCAAAGCTATGTAGAAACTGAGTAAAACCGTGCGCCATTTTGATTCCTAGTTAAAGCTATGTAGATACTGAGTGAAACCGTGTGCCATTTTGATTCCCAGTCAAAGCTATGTAGATACTGAGTAACACCATGATCCATTTTGATTCCTAGTTAAAGCTATGCGGATACTGAGTAAAACCACGCGCCATTTTGATTCCCAGTCAAAGCTATGTAGATACTGAGTAACACCATGATCCATTTTGATTCCTAGTTAAAGCTATGTAGATACTGAATAAAACCGTGCGCCATTTTGATTCCTAGCCACAGCCATATAAACACAAGGTAAATCCGCGGCCATTTTGATTCCTAGCCACAGCCATATAAACGCAAGGTAAACCCGCGGCCATTTTGATTCCTAGTTAAAGCTATGTAAATACTGAGTAAAACCACCCGCCATTTTGATTCCAAGTCAAAGTGATGTAGATAGTGAGTAAAACCGCATGCCATTTTGATTCCTAGTCACAGCCATATAAACATGGTAAATCCGCATGCGATTTTGATTCATAGCCAAAGCTAGGTAAATAATGAGTAAAACCGCGTGGCGTTTTGATTCCTAGTCAAAGCTATAAAATCGCGTGCCGTTTTGATTCCTTGTCAAAGCTATGTAAATACTGAGTAAAACCGCGTGCCATTTTGATTCCTACTTAAAGTTATGTAAATACTGAGTAAAGCCGCGTGTCATTTTGACTCCTAGTCAAAGCTATGTAAATACTGAGTTAAACCACGCGCCATTTTGTTTCCGAGCAACAGCTATGTGAATACTGAGTAAGACAACGCACCATTTTGATTTCTAGCTATAATTATATAAACACTAGGTAAACACCATGCGCCATTTTGATTCCTAATCGAAGCTACGTAGATACAGAGGAAAACTGCCAAAGCCAAAGCTAGGTAAATAATGAGTAAAACCGCGTGCCGTTTTGATTCCTAGTCAAAGCTATAAAACCACGTGCCGTTTTGATTCCTTGTCAAAGCTATGTAAATACTGAGTAAAACCACGCTCCATTTTGATTCCTAGCTACAACAGTGTAAATACTGAATAAAGCCACGCGCCATTTTGATTCCTGGCTACAACTATGTAAATACTGAGTAAAACCACGTGCCATTTTGATTCCTAGCCACAACCATATAAACGCTAGGTAAAACCGCATGCCATTTTGATTCCTAGTTAAAGCTATGTAAATACTGAGTCAAACCGCGTGTTATTTTGATTCCTAGGTACAGCAATATAAACGCTAGGTAAAACCGCGTGCCGTTCTTATTCCTAATTACAGCTATGTAAATACTGAGTAGAACCACGCGCCATTTTGATTCCGAGCTACAGCTATGTAAATACTGAGTAAAACCGCGCGCCTGTTTGATTCCTAGCTACAGCTTTATAAACACTAGGTAAAACCATGCACCATTTTGATTTCTAGCTCTAATATAAAAGACTAGGTAAAACCATGCCCCTTTTTGATTCCTAGCTATATTTATATAAGCACTAGGTGAAACCATGCACCATTTTGATTCCTAGCTATATTTATATAAGCACTAGGTAAAACCATGCCCCATTTTGATTCCTAGGTATATTTATATAAGCACTAGGTAAAACCATGCACCATTTTGATTCCTAGGTATATTTATATAAGCACTAGGTAAACCATGCACCATTTTGATTCCTACCTATATTTATATAAGCTCTAGGTAAAAACATGCCCCATTTTGATTCCTAGCTATATTTATATAAGCACTAGGTAAAACCATGCACCAGTTTGATTCCTAGCTATAATTATACAAACAGTAGGTAAAATTACGCGCCATTTTGATTCCTAGCTACAGCTTTATAAACACTAGGTAAAACCACGCGTCATTTTGATTCTTAGCTACAGCTTTATAAACGCTAGGTAAATCCGCGTGCCATTTTGATTCTTAGCTATAATTACCTACAAACAGTAGGTAAAATTACGCGCCATTTTGATTCCTAGTTACAGCTTTATATACACTAGGTAAAACCACGCGTTATTTTGATTCTTAGCTACAGCTTTATACACACTAGGTAAAACCACGCGCCATTTTCATTCCTAGCTATAATTATATAAACACTAGGTAAAACCACGCGCCATTTATTTCCTAGTTACAGCTTTATAAACATTACGTAAAACCACGCGCCGTTTTCATTCCTAGCTATAATTATATAAATTCTAGGTAAAACCATACGCCATTTTAATTCCTAGCTACAGCTTTATAAACACTAGGTAAAACCACGCGCCATTTTGATTCCTAGCTACATCTATGTAGGTACTATCTATGTATACTATGTAGGTAAAAACTCCCGTCATTGATATTCCTAGTGACAGCAATAGTTAGTTATTGTTGTCTTAAGGGGCGGAGCAATGAGGATATCTGCCCCTAACAGTTATATAAATACTCAGTAGAGCTAATTGCTTGTTTGGTTCCTTGCTACAATAAATTCTTCATTTGGAAATCGAGTTACACGGGATTAAGTCAGTTAAATTATATTTTATCGTATAACAGACACATCACACGGTCTCCGTCAGCGGATTCCGTGACATTACTTGGTCCAGGAGTGCAGTGGTTGCAATTTGTTATTCATTGGTCCACCGACATGAGTTTTGCTTTAACGTTCTTCATGGCAGATAGGCAAGCATCCGGTATACCATGCGATGTCGCTTTGCATTTCTCTTGAACGAAACCATGCGAGTATTGTCTGTCTTCGTCTTCCGTTGGCGAGGTTTGCATGTCTTTGAAGTAATTACATTTGTAGTTGTTGATAGTTCAATGTCTTCATCCTGTTGCCGATTCGTTCCAGGTTCGTCACTCAATCTTCCTATTTTCTGCTATTTTTATTTTATTTTTTACCATCGACTTGAGCCTCTATTGACTGCGTGTTAACAACCACTCTCTTTCCAGTGTCAACGTCTTGTTCGTTTGCCAGCTTTGAAATATTTTTAATTTTATTATTCCACTTTTGAATATGTTGTGCTGGCAACATGGTGACACACACTAAACTGACAAGGCTTGGAAACCAAGAGTTAGACCACATGGTCTGTTTTATGTAGTTCACTAAATCTATCACTACGAGCGCTTGTATAGACCTATACATGGTCACGTCAAAATCAAAATACCTACTTCCGTTTTGACGGACAAGTCATGGACACCAAGAGTCAGACCACATCCTTTGTAGTTCACTAAATCTATCACTAGGAGCGCTAGTGGTGACCCATAAAAGGTAAAATCGAAATCAAAATATCTTCTTCCGTTTTGACTGACAAGCCATGGACACCAAGCGATAGACCACAACCTTTGTCGTATGTAGTTCACTAAATCTATCACTACGAGAGCTAGTGTCGACCCACACAGGGTCAAATCAAAATCGAAATACCTACTTCCGTTTTGACGGACAAGTCATGGACACCAAGCGATAGACCACATTCATTGTCGTATGTAGTTCACTAAATCTATCACTACGGGCGCTAGTGTCTACCCATACATTGTCAAATCAAAATCGAAATATCTACTTCAGTTTTGAGAAATTCAAAGAATCTGCCTCCCACAAATTGATGATAAAGGATTAAAGAATAGTTAAAAAACATGAAACTCTAATTTCATTTAAATCGATAGAACAAGTTTCATTTAAAAAAACAGCGTCTTTTAGTTATTTTTTTCAAATATCATTTAAGCCGGAAGTATTTTGAAATATGGTAGAGCTTTTTGAAACAATCATTTTGACAGTTTTCAGGGTCTTCTAACTTTTCAAGTTTTGGCTCAATTGCCAAGATTAATACTTTTTAATATCGTATGGCCTCGGGTGCGGGGTGTATGCTTCGTTAATTGACGCCCAGAGGGCAGCTTGCATGTCGAATTTAATGCTCCTTGGAATGCTATGAAAGTCAAGGAGGTTAGATATCTAAGGTCCTTGACACTGTAGCGCTTTCTATTAGAGAAAGGAGGAACTTTTTGTGTGGCGGAAAATCCCGAGATTAATTTTGCCATTATGAGCACGGCCTACTGAATTCAAATGGGTTCTTTAACATGCGGCTTCGGTGGCGTAGTTGGTAGCATGCTGAACTGCTGTGCCCAAGATCGTGGGTTCAAACCCGGTTGAAGTCGTCGGTTTTTTTAAGAGCGTTAAAAATCCCTCAGTATGCCTCCCTTCGGAGGAGAAGTAAAGCCGGTGGTCCCATGTCATAGATTTATGGCATGTAAAGGATCATTCCACAGACTAAACTTGTGTGAACCTAAATTGTTAGATTAGATTTCGTCGGAACGCTCTATCAAAGTTCCAACGTTCACCACTAGGTATCATTGACATCTGGTAGAGAAATTTGGAACTACTTGAAATTGAACGGAACTTGTAGCTCACCCTAAGGGTGTCCGCTAGAAGTAGCTACAGACTCAGGCGAGCCGAACATGTCCTCGGACACTCCCGGCACTAAGAGCCATACGATGAATAAATAAATAAATAAACATGCCAACAACGTATGACATGCGTGCCCTGATTTTTGTCGCCTTTCAAAAATCACTTATCATGGCCAGGAGGGAACCTGCAAGCTTGGGGTTGGTAATTGCCAAAATAGTTTAACTTTTTTGCTTAACAGCATGCCTGAGTGCCTTTTTTTTAAATAGAGTGCCATATCCCCTCCAGGGACGTAGGCGACCTGAATTAGAGCCCTTGACTAAGTCAAGGGATCACTAACCAGGCATCCCGAGCCGGAGTTTGCGTGTGGTAGGGTGGCCAGTTCCTTTCCACTCCTCCACCCGTAGCATCTGGCACGTTCCCATTTTTAGCCTATTTTCAATTTTGAAAAAATAGGCTTATGAGATCACCTTTTGTCCGTGTGTGTGTGCGTGTGTGTGTGTGTGATTCGTGTGTGTGTCCCCCCCCTAATAAAATCTAAACGGCAGGAGCGATTTCAATGAAACTCGGAAAGTTCATAGCACTATTCCCGGCGACCTCGACCGTGCCCTTCAAATTTTGTTACGACTCACCAATCCAACATGGCGGCTGTGCGAAATATTTCACCAGCATTCAATATCTCCGAAACTATTACCGATATTACCCTGACATTTTTTATGGTGATAGAGGGAACTACTATAAGTTCACTTATGTGACCTTTGAAAACCTGGTAACTACAAAACCAACATGGCGGCCAAGCGAATTTGTGACTTTTAAATAGACGTTTCTCGCGATTTGACCAACCAAACGCAATGAAACTTGGTACAGTATATGTTTATATACATTGTAATGCACCGACATCTAACTTCGTTCAATTGTTTACATAATCACAAGATGGCGGATGTGCGAAATATTTCACCGGCATTCTATATCTCTGAAACTATTAGCGGTATCTCCCTAAAATTTTGTACGGAGATAAAGGGCACTACTGGAAGTCCATCTATAAGACTTTCAAAAACCGGTAAACTACAAAACGAACATGGCGGCCAAGCGAATTTGAAAATTTTAAATAGACCTTTCTCGCGATTTAATGTTCCAAGCGCACTGAAACCTGCTACAGGAAATATTTATACACATTGTAATCCACTGGTATCTAATTTAGTTCAATTGTTTACATAACCTCAAGATGGCGGCAGTGCGAATTTTAAAATTAAGTTTTTATTTCTTGTGATGTAGTCATGCGATCGAAGTGAAAGTTTGAATAATGAACCTACGCAATAATTTTCCTTTAATGGTACATGACTCTATGGCCTATACATTTAACAATCCAACATGGCGACCATCCGAAATATTTAGACGATACTGAATATCTACCAATCTATTTTAGCAATCAAACTGCATTTTTTAATGTTCATAGGGACTATGAACTTAATAGGGACTATGAACTTAAGTTCACCTATAGGACTTTAAATAACCTGGTGATCACAAATCCAACATGGCGGTGACGCGAATTATAAATATTTACATGGACGTTTCTCGCAATTTAGCCATCCTAGTGCAGTGAAACTTGGTGCAGTAAATCCTTATACGAATGTTAATCCACTGGCATCTAATTTATTTCAATTGTTTCCATAACCTCAAGATGGCAGCTGTGAAAAATTTTAAAATCTCCTTGTTTTTTCTTGTGTCCTAATTATGCGATTGAAGTTTGAATACTACACGTTCACAATAATCTGCATGTAACAGTACATAACTCTAGGACCTACATATATAAAATCCAACATGGCAACCATCCGAAATATTTAGTCGGTTCTTAATATCTACGAATCTATACAGCAATCGAACAGAAATTGAGTATGTTGATAGTGGCAATTAACTTAAGTAGGATATATGAAAATAGGCTGTATAGTTCTTCACGGAACTACTAGTTCATCACGAGGCTGGGAGACACCGTACCAGACCATACCAAGACTTTTAAATTCTTGGCAGAGCCGGGGATCGAACCCGGTACCTCGGGGGTGACAGCCAACAATGCTAGCCACTGCGCCACGAGGTGGTCTGAGTTATATTACCCCGCAGGGGCTCACATCTAGTGGGACGTGGGTTGGCAACCACGGGGCCCCAGCTGAGTCCGGAATTGCTTCCACTTACTTGTGCCGGCTCCTCTCCGTCTTCTTTGCTGTCGACCTCACTCTTGTTCTCTTCCGACCCCGACGGTATTAGGATATCCGAGGCCTAGGGAGTCTCTTCCTTTCCCGCCTTAATTGGCCCTTGACTCATCTTTTCTGATACTCTCCTTCTGCGAGGGATCAGCCTTCTTTTTCTTTTCCTGTTATCTCCTGCCTTCTGCTCAAGGCCCTCAAGGAGGCAGGGTGTATGTAGCCCCACCACTTCTGGTGCACCCTGGATATTGCTACACCCTCAGGGACTCACGGCTGGTGAGTTCGGGAGTTGGATACCCCGAGGGATTCTTGAGCTGGATCCGTTTTCCCCTTTTGTCCCTTACCTTTGGGGTGGACCCTCTCCTCTTTCACTTTCCTATCTCCCTTTCATGGCTCTCCTTCCTTCCAAGTCCCTCAATCCGCATTCTTCGAGGGTTGAGGGCTTTTCTTTTCCTCCTGTCCTTTATTTGCCTTATTCTCCTTTTGTTTTCCATTTCTTCTTCTAGTATATAAGTTAGTAGTTAGTTTTAGTTATAGTACATTTCATTATCATCTTCACGATCACCCAAACCATTAGGGGCCGATAACCTAGATGTTAGGCCCCTTAAAGCAACCATTACCATCATCATCATGAGTCATAGTAGTGGCATTTAAAAATTGGGTCCAACATTAAAAAGTAATTTCCTACTTTGAGTTAACATAATGTATAGCACGATGCTTGCTGCAGAGATCGTCATTTGTTTTGTTGGCGTTGTTGCCAGACCGTGCCATCCATTGAGCGAAGGCAGCTCAATCTAGTTAATGGATGCAAGGTACAACATGTTCCACAAGAAGAGTAATCCACGCGCTGACTCATCAGAAGCTATTTGGTAATTGATTTGCGCAGGAGGAAGTGAAGTCGTTTGAATATCTGCCAGGCTCGTGCGGTCTGGCTAACGTTCAACTGCACGCGGTCGCATGGAACTTCCGTCCGGATTGAATTAGTTCACGGAGTGTACCCACATGGAGAGAAAAACACACCACCAGGCATGTAGAATACATTGAGGGGCTTGGGCATCGTGATTATTGAGCCCCGTGTACTCGGGTGTGTAAGTAATTTTGTCTGATAACATTTTCTTATTGTGATGTCTGTACGATGGGTGATCAGAAACTAAGGCTACAGTCAACTGATAGTACATTAGGCCCCAAAACCACAAAGCGAAATTCAAAAACAAAAGGAAATGCTGAAAACAACCACGAAGCAAACACAAAAACAAAAACAAAAATCACAAAGCATAAAACAAAAAACAAAGCAAAATCATAATAAAAAACAAAAGGAAACGCAGTAAACAAACACAAAAGCAAAGACAAGGCAAAAAGCAAAATAAAAAACGAAAGCAAAAGCAGAAAAACACAAAAGCAAAAACAAAAAGCACAAAGCATAAAACAAAGAACAAAGCAAAACGCAAAAACAAAAGCAAATGCAGAAAACAAACACAAAAGCAAAAACAAAAAGCACAAAGCATAAAACAAAAAACAAAGCAAAAATAAAAATAAAAAACAAAAGCAAAAGCAGTAAACAAACACAAAAGCAAAGACAAGGCAAAATGCAAAATAAAAAACAACAGCAAAAGCAAAAGCAGAAAAACACAAAAGCAAAAACAAAAAGCACAAAGCATAAAACAAAAAACAAAGCAAAAACCAAAATAAAAAACAAAAGCAAAAGCAGTAAACAAACACAAAAGCAAAAATAGGAAGCACAAAGCCAAAAACAAAATCAAAAACATTTGACTCCACTCACCTCCCTCCAGAAGCTAATTCTAGTTACGCCACTGGTCTGTCCCGTATGCACTCGAATTACCCCATATTACTAACTCCATCTTGTAACCTTAGTTTCCGATCACCCCTTGTATTTGAAAGTCAAATGAGGCTTGGGAAGGAGGCGACTGTGGTCTTAAGTGAGGAACCATCTGAGCATTCGCCTGGAATAAAGTTGGAAGCCACGAGCAAACCATTTTCAGGACGGTCGAGATGGTATTTGAACCGTCGCTCTCCCGATGCCAGCGAGGCACGAGGTTAGTTTTGTCAGCCACCGTGGCCAGTGTATTATTCCCGTTTTCCAACAGGGTCGGGGATGAGATGCGATGGAAGTCTTTGTGGCGATAGTTTTTACGGCCGGATGCCCTTCCTGACGCCAACCTCTTGAGAGGAGTTAATGAGGAATGAAATGAATGATGGTGAATGAAACTGGGCAAGGATTTGGAAGGAAGCGGCCGTGGCCTGTCAGGAGGTACCGTCCCAGCATTTGCCTGGAGTTGAAAATGGGAAACCACGGAAAACCATTTCAAGGACGGCTGACGGTAGAGCTCGAACCCACGCGTCTACCGAGTCAGCAGAGAGCTTGGCCCCATGACCTAGCGCTGCGCTTTAGCCAGCGTAGCCACCACTGTCGGTAATAGTATAATAATAATAATAATAATTATTATTATTATTATTATTATTATTTTTGTGAGCGTGATGGCGCAGTGGCTCAGCTGATCGTCTTTCACCTGGACGGCCGGGGTTTGAATACTGATGACAGCGGGATAGAATTTTCACCTGAAAAATCACGTGGCACCAGGAAGGACATCCGGCCATAAATCCCCGGCCAGAACCAAAACGAGCCTGGTTGGCTCCGGTGAGCCCAATTAATTGGGAAAAGCCGAAGAAAGTTAAGTTATTATTATTATTATTATTGAAAATGAAAATCCACAGCCTGCTTCCAGTCTCCGACCGGGTCGGGGAATGGAATGAATGAAGCCCCCATCTAGCGGCGAGGATATGAACTGTGCCGGCTGCCGAAGCCTGTCGCACTCCCCTGGGGCAATGATTAAATGAATGACAGATAAAATGAAATGATAGTGGAGAGTGTTGCTGGAATGAAATTGTGACAGGGAAAACCGGAGTACCCGGAGAAAAACCTGTCTGCCACCGCATTGTCCAGCACAAATCTCACATGCAGTGACCGGGATTTGAACCACGGACCCAGCGGTGAGAGGCCGGCGTGCTGCCGCCCAAGCCACAGATGGTTATTATTATTATTATTATTATTATATAAACCCAGTTAGCAGCTGACGCAGCGCTATATGAGAACATAAATCAATTTGTTTGTACATTTTATTAAAATTGCATGCCATCAACGAGCTTGTTAAAAAAACAGATAAAATATATATATATAAAAAGGACATCTCCATCACAAATTTATGAATTTGCAGCACACAATCAACTGTGAACACAAAGGTTCAGTCCCTGCTCAAAGTGTGTGTTAGGATTCCATCAATATTCCGTCCCTCCGAATGTAAAGCTTCATCAATACACGATATTTCTGAACGTACAAATCCTCTTCCTCCTCCCACATGTAAACAACATGCTCTTTCACCAAGACAGCTGCAAGTTTTTATTTTTCCTATTTCAATTCCATTCCGCCTCCGGAATTGCGCACCTCGTTGCTCAACTGTTTACCGGCGTTGCCATGGCGACGAGCCTACACACACACACACACACACACACACACACACGAACTTAACTTTGCGTTGCGTTTTAGAACGGGAGAGCGAGAGGGAGAATTACAGGCAGGCAAGGAATAAAAAGAAAAATCGAAAAAAAAAAGTCTGTGAAAGTAAACAAGTAGAAAGTCTATTCATTTTCAAGTAGGGCTGTAATTACGTCGGGAGCTTCAAGGAGAAAGGTCAACATGGCGTCCAGTCCGCAAATCTCAAAGTGACACAAAACAGGAGGAGAGGGGATGATAGGGCAAAGATTCCTCCGATACACAGCCAAGACCCTGCAGTAACACGGAATGAGACGCGATTGTATGATAACATTTTCTGAAGTACTGAAATTACGAAATGATGTATTAGATGTTTATTCCTCCGCTGATCACCACCCACCCACCTTCCCTCTTTTAGATCACTACTTATGTAGGTGAAGGTCCAGCTGTGTCCACCATTATCCGCGTTAACTATGCACAAGTACAGGATTGTCAACCCCACCCATAAGGTACTAATATTGTATTGCGTCTAGGTAGCGTTCTGTGAGGGGTTTAAATGAAAGAACTGTGGTTCTGACAATGGTTACAGTCTAACACGTCCAATCCAATGGTTCTTGGACAATGGTTACTGCCTGACACGTCCAATCCAATGGCATTTTGACAATGATTACAGCCCAACTATCCAATCCAACGGTTTTTGACAAAATTGTTACTGCCTAACTCGTCCAATCCAATGGTTTTTGACGATGGTTACAGCCTTACTCGACCAATCCAATGGTTTTTGACAATGGTTACAGCCTAACTCGTGCAATCCACTGGTTTTTGACAATGGTTACAGCCTAACTCGTCTAATCCAATAGTTTTTGACAATGGTTACAGTCTAACACGTCTAATCCAATGGTTTTTGACAATGGTTACAGTCTAACACGTCTAATCCAATGGTTTTTGACAATGGTTACAGCCTAACTCGTCCAATCCAACGGTTTTTGACAATGGTTACAGTCTAACACGTCCAATCCATTGTTTTTGACGATGGTTACAGCCTAACTCGTCCAATCCAATGGTTTTTGACGATGGTTACAGCCTAACACGTCCAATCCAATGGTTTTTGACGATGGTTACAGCCTAACACGTCCAATCCAATGGTTTTTGACAATGGTTACAGCCTAAATCTTCTAATCCAATGGATTTAAGACAATGGTTACAGCCTAACACGTCCAATCCAAAGGTTTTTGACAGTGGTTACAGCCTAACGCGTCCAATCCAAAGGTTTTTGATAATGGCTACAGCCTAACACGTCTAATCCAAAAGTTTTTGATAATGGTTACAGCCTAACTCGTCCAATCCAAAGGTTTTTGACAATGGTTACAGCCTAACGCGTCCAATCCAAAGGTTTTTGACAATGGTTACAGCCTAACTCAACCAAACCAATGGTTTTTGACGAAGGTTACAGCCTAACTCAACCAAACCAATGGTTTGTGACGATGGTTGCAGCATAACTCAACCAAACCAATGGTTTTGACAATGGTTTTAGCCCGCGGGCCGCGTTTGCCATATATACACCCCTGGTTTTTGCCACGCAGGGGGTTGCCACGCGCCAGTAATCTTTAATTAGTGTGGTGTATTGCGTATCCCTCATGTTGGCAACAATGTGTGCACCTTGTTGACAGTTGAACGAGAATCATGCACTGTCGAAACCTGGCCATTGTTAAAGGAACAATAGTTAAAAACACATATTTACGTAACTTTGAATTGTTTATGTTCCCCAGAAGATGAAACAAGGTCTGGTCTCATTCAGAGTTAACGACCATGGAGTATTGTTCAGTCGTTTATAATGATATTTCAGAAACACTTAATATCTCTCTCTCTCTCGTAAATGATTTGTTGCTATCTAAACTACGTCCCATAGGGTTTTCTGAGAGTGTAATCCACTGATTTAATTCTTGCTTAGGTAGCAGATATCGAAGAACCGTAAGTACAGATGGCAGTTATTCTGAATGGGCATTGGTCAATATCGGGGTGCCCCAAGGGTCAGTCCTCGGCCCACTATAAACCTTCGATATATTTAACATCTTTCAACATGTAAAATATCACATATTTGCTGATGTATGCTCATTTTCCTAGTAAAAAGAATTTCTAATTCCGGTGACCCACGATCCCTTGTCTAACCTTATCAGCAATAACACTGAGAATCTCTGCTCTTGGTCTGGTGTAGCCTGTAGCAGAATACTGTGCCGCAGTCTGGGTCAACAGCGCTTACACGAGGCTTGTTGATGATGAACTTCACCAAACCATGCGCATTATAACAGGCACTTTAAAGAATACGCCTACATTCTGGCTTCCAATCCTGAGCCATATTGAGCCTCCTTCCCTGCGACGAGAATGTTCACTTGTGCGTGAATTCACGAAAATAACTGCTAGTCCTGAGCTCCCTAATCATGAAGTCATTCCTGACATCAACACAAAGAGCCTCCGTTCCCGTCATCCTCCATTACAAACTTGCCAAGTCAATAACAATAAAACATTTTTTTTTTTTGGTGCCGGGGATTTTGTAACTGATTTTAGGTACCGTATACTTGGGTCGCTGAATCTAAATATGAAATCAATTTTTCTCTATCACCTCTATTTGTTTAGATCTGTGTTGTTTTTATGTGCAGTTTTACACGAAATGTGCAATTCTAACTCCATTTTGTGCAGTTCTCAACAGGTGCAGATCTAGAGTTTGGCTTTGGAGGGGGGTCGGAGATTCGAAATTGTTAAGAAAAATGGTATCACTAAAAGCGCAATCACAAAATAACCAAACTTACAAAACCAGACCAATTTTTTTGCAAGCTACATGGATAGTAATTTGATGCGTTTAGTGCACCAAAAATATTCGTACAAATTGCAACGGCGTGTTTTGCGACTTTTACATCGAGCTTCGAGAGAAAAGTATCAAGGTACGTTATAGTTTTGGCAAGTCGAGTTGGTACCGACAAAGGGAGAAAGTCACAGCTTAAATTGCCAACCAAGCAAAATTTTTTGATGCGAAAAAAGCCCCAAATGCCTATCCGTGCATTGCTGCACATTCATCGTGATATCTCTATAAACATCGATTCGGTAATTACAAGGTTTGCTAAACAAAATAGACGAGTTGATTTTGTTCTATAAATAATCATTTTTATATAACAGGTATGAAGTTGTAAATATGTACAGTTGTAACAGAACATAATAATTGCAATAAAGATATTTTCAGTATTGAATAAAATGAAAAGAAACTGTTTTTCAGTTAATCCGCGCCTGGTTCTCAATCATAATATACAAGGATTGGGTCAAGTATATTGTGTCGTATCGTCGGTCTGATATCCTTGCTTCTTGTGCCTATAGGATAGTCGAGGAAAAACACACCACTGGGTTAGAAAAGAGTGGCCTAAGAGAGAAAGCATGGATGTTGGGGGGAAAATGTTGAACGAGAGAAGATCATCCTTCCTCCACTGCATATCTTCATAATTAGGGAGCTCAGGACTAGCAGTTATTTTCGTGAATTCTTGCACAAGTGACATGCAGTTTGTGAAGGCTCTTGAAGAACGGATCATGCTTTGCATTTATAGGAAATAAAATGCCTCACTTGAGTATAGAAAAACTTAAAGCAGGGATAATCGATGGCCCACAAATAAGAGAACTCATTAAGGATCTTGACTTCGTAAATTCGATGAATGAATCTGAGCTAAAAGCCTGGATTTTATTTTTGTCAGTTGTAAAACATTTTCTAGGCAAACGGAAAGCTGAAAACTATGTTGAACTGGTTAACCAGATGCTTAACAGTTTCAAATCTAATTAAGGTGAACTATTTACACAGCCACTTAGACCATTTTCCTGAAAATTTAGCAGACAACAGTGAGGAACAAGGTGAACGATTTCACCAAGATATTAAAACTGTGGAGGACCGCTACCAAGGAAGATGGGATATACACATGATGGCAAATTACTGCTTGAGCTTAAGAAGGGACTGTTCCAAAATACATTCAAGAATGTCACGGAAATGAAGCTTCCGAAGAGTCCAGTGACTGGTTGGTTTCATTCATGACTTTTTCCTTTACGTTTGTATCTAATAATATTTGTATAATGTAGTAATGAAAATTCCGTGTTAAGTTTTTTATTACCATGCGATAGTGTAATGTATATTTCACAAAAATGTCATATCTCAGAAACTAGAGCTGCTAGGCAAAAACTAATGGCATATTTGAATTCAGGGCATCAAATTCTTATAAAATCAGCTTAAAAAGCCACGGTACTAAAATCAATGTTGACCAGTGTAATATAAGTGATCGATGGACTAAATTATGGCAAACCAGTGCTACAAAGGAGCAACTGAAGACGCCCTGTATCAAAACCAGGCCACCAGGATTTGATAAACACAGGAAGATTTGGACCACTCTGAATAGGATACGAACTAATTGTGGTAGATGCGCCGATTCCCTACTGTGATTGTGGTGCTGAAAGTCAAACAGTTTAGCACATTGTCCAAGCGTGTCCCTTACGAGCATTCCATGGTGACCCGAAGGAGTTCCTCTTCGCAACAAACAAAACAATTGAATACATCACAACTCCGGATATCTGTTTGTGACTCAGTGTATAGATTATGTAAATATGTGTATAGACTATACTACCCCACCAGGGAATTTTTACCTGTGGCGGAAATCGGAACTAATGCGCTTCGCCCAGCCACACGCCTGCGATAGACGTACAGTTGTCGCCAGAGAAACCTCATCGCATGTCATTTGTGTGCATGATTCGTGCTGGGTCGTACGCTGTGCGGTGTGTTCTCTTTGTATGACTGTACATGCGTTCCCCCTCTTCCCCCACAACCGCTCGTTGCAGCCAAATCGAGGCGAGATGACGTAATGTATACACAACAGCTGCGCTCCACGTCTAGCGGTCACAATTCCCTGGTAGGGTAGTAATTATCTTTGTGCAATGTGTTTCCAAAAGATAAATAAGTAATAAATCCTAATGAGGTCACCTGGCCTAGACATACCTCTGATCTTGAATCACAAGACACCGCTAGTTAAAGTCTGACTCTTTCCGGAGTCTGAGTTAACATGAGTTAGTCTTTCGGGAGTCCGAGTTAACATGAGTTAGTCTTTCGGGAGTCCGAGGTAACGTGAGTTACTCTTTCGGGAGGCCGATTTAATATGAGTTAGTCTTTCGTGAGTCCGAGTTAACATGAGTTACTCTTTCGGGAGTCTGAGTTAACATGAGTTAGTCTTTCGGGAGTCCGAGTTAACATGAGTTAGTCTTTCGGGAGTCCGAGTTAACGTGAGTTAGTCTTTCGGGAGTCCGAGGTAACATGAGTTAGTCTTTCGGGAGTCCGAGTTAACATGAGTTACTCTTTCGGGAGTCCGAGTTAACGTGAGTTAGTCTTTCGGGAGACCGAGTTAACGTGAGTTAGTCTTTCGGGAGTCCGAGTTAACATGAGTTAGTCTTTCGGGAGTCCGAGTTAACGTGAGTTAGTCTTTCGGGAGTCCGAGGTAACATGAGTTAGTCTTTCCAGAGTCCAAGGTAACATTGAGTTACTGTTTCATTTCAAAATAAAATGGGAACTCCAGGGACTGACTGCTCCATTTTACGTGAGCAGTGACTGTCCTGTGTGGCGACCAACAGTGCTGCAGTAATGACGTCATAACTATCACGCAATCCTTTTTGCTGGCAATTTGATGAAAATCTTTGATGTGTGCTCGCACGCACTGGGTTGTGAAATAGCTACCAACAATACGTATTAATAATTGATAGCTACACCGTCAAAACCTGGGCTTAGCAATCATAACCTGTGTTATTGTAGTGTTTTTTTGATTTCTGCTGAAATATATTGGAAACATTGATTTGTTATATTTTAATGGAGCACCTCTCGCCAAGGTGGATACATTTCGATATTTGGGTTCTCGATTACAGATTGACGGCTGTATAAATGAAGATGTGCGAGCAAGAATCAACACAACGTGGATGCGATTCAGAGAAGTAACTGGTGTTCTTTGTGATAAGAAGATGGCCATCTACCTAAAATCACAGATATACCGCTCAATGGTGAGGCCAGTTGCATTGTATGGTACGGAGTGCTGAGCACTCGCTACATGTCATGGAAATGTGGATGCTGAGAAGATCGTTAGGCATTTCTCTGCTCGACCACATTAACAACCGACCTCACTTGGTCAACTCTTGTTCTCTTCCGTCCCCGACGGTATTAGGGTATCCGAGGCCTAGGGAGTCTCTTCATTTCCCGCCTTAATTGGCCCTTGTCTCATCTTTTCTGATTCCCTCCTTCTGCGAGGGTCAGCCTTCTTTTTCTTTTCATGTTATCTCCTGCCTTCTGCTCAAGGCCCTCAAGGAGGCCGGGTGTATGTAGCCCCACCACTTCTGGTGCACCCTGGATATTGCTACACCCTCAAGGGCTCAAGGCTGATGAGTTCGGGAGTTGGTGACCCCGAGGGATTCCTGAGCTGACTCCGTTTTCCCCTTTTATCCCTTACCTGTAGGCTGGACCCTCTCCTCTTTCACTTTCCTATCTGCCTTTCATGGCTCTCCTTCCTTCCAAGTCCCTCAATCCGCATTCTTCGAGGGCATTTCTTTTCCTCCTGTCCTTTATTTGCCTTATTCTCCTTTAGTTTTCCATTTCTTCTATTATGTACAGTAGGTTAGTAGTTCGTTTTAGTTTTAAGTTTGCATTTCATTTTCATCTTCACGATCACCCAAACCATCAGGGGCCGATAACCTTAAAGCAACAATTATCATCATCATCAATATTAACAACACAACGATCCGACAACTAGCTGGTGTTGCTCCAATCGATGATAAAATGCAGGAATGGAGACATCGTTGGTATGACCATGTCGTACGAGCACCGCATGGTTCAGTCATCATCTCAGCCTATCATCTCGCTGTTGAAGGCCAAGAGACACCGTAGGAGACCTAAGCAAAGATGGCTAGACTCAGATCTAATATCAAGAAGCCTAAACCAACAGGAAACGCTTCATCGAAAGAAATGGCGTGCATTGACCCGAAAAGTGGACCCCGTTCCAACGGGAACTCGCTAAGAAGAAGAATACGATTGATTTGTTATATTTACGCCATCTTCGCCGAAACGTCAGAGAATTTGAATGAGTTTTTGAAGGGTATGAACTCCGTCATGAGGAAAGAATTCATGATGAAAATTAATAAATGTAAAACAAAAGTATTGGAATGCAGCCGAAATAAAAACAGAAACCTTTTTGGATATCAAATTGACAGGTGAAAAGCTAAAGGAAGTAGGATACTTCTGTTACTTACGAAGCAAAATAACCAGTGATGGGCGAAGCAAAGAGGATATAAAAAGTAGGTTGGCTCTGGAAAAGAAAGCATTTCTACAGAAAAGGAATCTGTTAACATCGAATTTAGATTTAGGTATTAGGAAGTCAATTTTGAAAGCCTTTGTCTGGAGCGAGACGCTATATGGAAGTGAAACTTGGACTATTGGTGCAGCAGAAAAGAGGAGAACTGAAGCGCTTGAAATGTGGTGTTACAGGAAGATGATGATGATCAGATGGGTGGATAGGGTTACAAACGAAGAGGTATTAAGACTAGTGTGAGAGGAGAGGTGTTTCTGGCGACTGTTAATGAAGAGAAGAGATAGGTTGGTAGGACACATACTAAGACACCCAGGAATAGCAAGCTTAGTTATAGAAGGAAGGGTCGAGGACAAGAACTGTAGGGGTAGACCAAGGTTAGAATATGTTAAACGGATTGCCTCGGATGTAGGGTGTGGTAGCTATGTAGAGATGAAACGATTAGCTCAGGATAGGGATTCATGGAGTGCTGCATCGAACCAGTCAAAAGACTGAAGACTCAAACAACAACAACAACAACAACATTAATTTTCCTGATACTGATTTATCTTTCCTTTTCAACTGTTTGGTAACAAATGCATTGTTGACCGGTTGAGCCAAAGAGGCTATAAAGATGTTTCAATGCGCTGTGATGATGCCTTTGCCCGACTGACAGGTGACACGGGGAAGGCCGAACCCAGAACCCTCTGCCCAAGGCAGCTTGATTCATTACTCTCTAAATTCACACTTTGTATCCCTCATCATCGCTGCTATAAATCCAGACTAACGTCCACAGTTCGAGTCCCAGCTCGGGGTATGTCAAGAACACAAATTTCATGATGAAAACCAAAGCTCGTATGTTTGGTTGGTTGGTTCCTCAGTTTAGGGGCTGCGACAACGCGGTCATGTAGCCCCGTGTACTTTGGGTGTGTGTTATCCGTCTTTAATAGAAGTAAGGACAGAAGACAGTAACTTCAAGAAGTTCCTACTTTTGCTACCAAATGTTACCGTCCATGACACCTAGTTTGCGGACCTGCCTACCAGATAGCATCGCAGTCAGCATCTGGTGGCGAACGTTGGATCTAATAGAGCGTTATCAATACTAACCTGCAAATTTAGCTTCACACAATTGTAGGTAGTGGTAGGTTCTTTTTCATGCGATAAATCTATGACATGGAACCGCCAGCTTTACTTCCCCTCCGAAGTAAGGCATACTGAGGGACTTTGAACGATCCTAAAAAATTCCGAAGACTTCGGTCGGGTTTGAACCCACGATCCTGGGAATAGAAGCTCAGCATGTTACCAACTACTCCACCGCTCGTATGTTTGACAAACTGTTGTTGTTGTTGGTTTTTAGGGGATTTGCGACATCGTGGTCATGTAGCACCGAGTACTTCGGTGTGAGTAGAATTTTGTCTGATAACCTGTGTCACCGTGATATCTGTATTAACGTGTGTATTCGTAATTGAGGTAGGAATCGAACCCAGGCCTTCGTAGTCATAGCCATGAATGCTGGCCACTACAAAACAAAGTGGACAATATTTAGAGCCTAGTATTCTTGGCTATCACCACAGAAACCCGGGTTCGATTCCCACCAGACCCATCCTAGAAGTGGTTTTCCGTGGTTTCCCACTTTTACTCCAGGCAAATACCGGGATGGTTCCTTACTTATGTACATGGCCGCTTCGTATCTTAATCCTAACTCAATTACGAATACACGCATTGATACAGACATTGCGGCTTCGATGGCGTAGTTGGTAGCTTGCTGAGCTTCTATGCCAAGGTCGCGGGTTCGAATTTGGCCGAACTCGTCGGATATTTTAAGAGCGTTAAAAATCCCTCTGTATGCCTTCCTTCGGAGGGAAGTAAAGCCGGCGGTCCCATTTCATAGATTTATGGCATGAAAAAAAACCTTCCACTACCTACAATTGTGTGAAGCTAAATTTGCAGGTTAGAATTGATAACGCTCTATTAGTTCCAACGTTCGCTGCCAGGTGCTGACTGCAATGCCATCTGGTAGCCAAGTCAACAAGCTAGGTGTCGTGGACGGTAACATTTGGTAGCAAAAGTAGGAACTACTTGAAATTACTGTCTGCAGTCCTTACTTGAATTAAACCAGAATCTGTTGACTTCGGATATAGATTTAGGTGTTAGGAAGTCATTTTTAAAGTCTTTGTCTGGAGCGTGGCTCTCTATGGAAGTGAAACTTGGACTATTGGTGCAGCAGAAGAAAGGAGAAATGAAGCGTTTGAAATGTGGTGTTACAGGAGAATGATGAAGATCAGATGGGTAGATAGGGTGACAAACGAAGAGGTATTAAGACGAGTGGGAGGGGAGAGATATTTCTGGCGACTGGTAATGGAGAGAAGAGATAGGTTGGTAGGACACATACTAAGACACCTAGGAATAGCAAGCTTAGGTATAGGAGGAAGAGTCGAGGACAAGAACTGTAGGGGTAGACCAAGGTTAGAATATTTTAAACAGATTGCTTCAGATGTAGGGTGTGGTAGCTATGTAGAGATGAAACGATTATCTGAGGACAGGGAGGCATGGAGTGCTGCATCAAACCAGTCAAAAGACTGAAGACTCAAACAACAACACACACTAATACAGCCATCACAATTAACACCGGTTATCAGTCATATTCTACACACACAAAGTACACGGGGCTACATGACCTAAACTGACAAACTATCCAATACAGACATCACAATGCCATAGGTTATTAGACAAATTGGCTGGTTATAGAAGAAATAGAAGAATTGTGCGATATCGAGGTCACGTGTACTTGAATGTGTGTATCTGTTACTGAGGCTAGGCGCCCACTGCCCTACTTTAGATAATATCCCAGCATTCCACTGGAGATAATGTGAGTAACTTCGGGAATGATTCAGATATGAAACGAACCCGCCTCTTGTCAGTACAGAGTGATGATGATGATGATGATGATAATTGTTGTTTTAAGGGGCCTAACATCGAGGTTATCGGCCCCTAATGGTCTGGGTGATAGCGAAAATGACAATGAAATGGAAACCGGAACGAAAATTAAGTGAGACGGAAAATACTTACAAAAGGTAATTCAGAAAAACAGGGCGGGAATCATAAAGAGAAAATGAACTATGAAGAAAAGAAAAAGAAGGCTGATCTCTGGAAGAATGAGGGATCAGGAAAGATGAGACAAGGACCAATGAAGGCGGGAATGGAAGAGACTCCCTAGGCCTCGGATACCCTAATACCAAGAGAGGTCGACAGGAAGGAAAACGGAGAGGAACCCGGCACAAGTAAGTGGAAGCAATGCCGGACTCAGCTGGGGTCCCGTGGTCGCCCCACTAGATGTGAGTCCCTGGGGGCAGAGTAAAGAAAGCTAGCCACTACACCACAAAGTGGTCACTGTACTCTGTACGGCGGCTCACAGCTGTGCTAGGATCAATACGTGTGCCTCCAAAAGTTAAATTGCGCCAGAATACGGAGCGCGTGTTGCCAGCAGATTACAGAGAACAATGCTACTTGTTTCCCTACAAATTGAAGAGACGGATTCTACAACACACCAACTCAATTTACAGACAATACACTACACCATTACACTCGGATGTATGGATGATGCACAAATCAATACAGATAATCCGATCAAACTGGTGACATGTTTAATAGCGTGTAACTGCACCTCTGCCCTTGATAACACCCTTGGTCCCCTGGTTTCCGCAGGTTGGCTGTATTTCCTGTAGACATTCCACAACTTCAGATAAGTATCAGCAGGAGACAAACAATATGTTATGATGTAGTTATAGCTTTTAATCATCACGACAGAGTAACTTACTTGTAGTTCATTCCCGCATAGACTGTTAGTTTACAATCTACTGTAGTTTAGGGCTTATCACAGCAACACATTCATAGAGTAGTTTGGGGGAGGATGTGATCGATATTTCTACGTTTGGCAACATTAAACTGACTATCAGGTGCGTTCAAAAAGTAACGAGCCGGAGGCATAATTACAGAAACCAGTACCTGTATGTTAGAAGTATTGGCCCTGGCTGTTGAGGCACTTGTCCCACTGTGACATGAGGCGGTGAATGGATGTCTCATAAAATTCCCTGGGCTGCGATATGAACCAGTCCCGCACGTACAGCTGGACGTCGGCGTCCGAGGTGAATCGTTCGCCCCACAGAGCCCTTTTCAGGGGACCAAACATGGCATAATCACATGGAGAGAGGTCTCGACTGTATGGAGGGTGGCCGAGGACCTCCCATTTGAATATCTGCAGGAGTGCCACGACTGCGTTGGCCGTATGAGGTCGTGCATTGTCGTGGAGCAGATAGATCCCACGGGTGAGCTTGCCTGGTCGTTTTGATTTGATCGCTTAGCGAAGGGTGGTCAAGGTTTGGAGTAACGCTGGGCATTCACTGTTGTCCCGTGCGGCATGAAGTGTATCAGAAGGGGGCCATCTTGGTCAAAGAAGAACGTCAGCATTACCTTTCCTGCACTCGTGTGGATGGCCTTGCCTTTTTTGGGCGGTGGTGACCTTGGATACTTCCACTGGAGGCTTTGTCGTTTGGATTCTGGTTCGAAGTGATGACACCATGACTCATCTCCAGCCACCACTCGTGCCAGGAACCCATTCCCTTCCCTCGCATAGCGCTGCAGATGACCAAGGCAGTGGGCCATTCGACATGCTTCCTGGTGTGGTAGAAGACTGTAGGGCACCCATTGGGCACACACTTTGCGCAAGTGCAGTCGTTCCTTCATGATGGTATGCACACTTCCGTCGCTCAATCCGACCACGGCGGCTATGGCATTCACTGTAACTCGGCGGTCCTGGGTAATGAGTGCATCAACCAGCTGGACGATGTCATCGGTAAAGCAGGGGGTGCCCCAGACCGGGCATCATCGGCTAACGACACCCGTCCTTTCCTGAAGCGCTTGTGCCACGCCTTGACCCTTGCAAGGGACATGCAGTGTTCGCCGTACACTTGTGACATTCGCCGATGAATGTCCGTTCCCCCTACTCCTTCCGCTGTCAGAAACCGAACAACACCTCTTTGTTCTTCGTTTGACGCCTCCATGTCAATGTTTGCAATGCGACTGGCAGCGTTGGACGATTGAAACGTGCTGCTGCTCGCTTTGTATCGTCACATGACGTGCACGCGTGCCCTCTAGCGACGGGCTGTGACCTTCCACGCTCTGGTCGGAACCACACCTCGTTACACACGCCACGATTAGCCGATGTCGTCACCGGTTTGCGCATTCCAGCCTCCAGCTCGTTACTTTTTGAACGCACCTGATAGTTATTTTCTCAGGTGCTTAATGCCTTAATATTTATCAGTAATAATTAGCACACTTACTAAGTTTTCTGATGGGGTTTCTTGCATTTTATTTTTTGAGGTCAGAAACTGTCTGTGGGTGTCACTGTAATAATGCTCGCTTGAGAAGCGAAACTACTTATCCTATTTAGCCCATCATTTATGTGACAAGTTTTTTCATTAAGTGCATAAATAATTTGTTTTAGTTGATTGATTTAGGAGCTTTCAGACATCGCGGTCATGTATCCGCGTGTAATAGGGTGTGTGTGTGAGATGAGCATTGTGAAGAAGGAGGCGGCCGTGGTGTTACGTTAGGAATCATTCCGGTGTTTTCCTGGGGTAGAAGAGGGGAAACCACGGAAAACCACTTCCGGAGTGGCTGTGTGACCAGAATTACAGAGGTGTGAAAATTATTACACTTCATGCTAGTTTTCCAACATTTCCATTATTATTTTTATGACTTGTTCTTGTTGTTTGAGTCTTCAGTCGTTTAACTGGTTTGATGCAGCCTTCCATGCCTCCCTGTCCTGAGCTAACCTTCATAGCTACCACACCCTACATCCGAGACAGTCGGTTTAACATATTCTAACCTTGGTCTACCCCTACAGTTCTTGTCCTCGACCATTCCTTCCATAACTAAGCTTGCTATTCTTGGGTGTCTTAGTATGTGTCCTACCAACCTATCTCTTCTCTTCATTAGCAGTCGCCAGAAACATCTCTCCTCTCCCACTCGTCTTAATACTTCTTCGTTTGTAACCCTATCTATCCATTTGATCTTCATCATTCTCCTGTAACACCACATTTCAAACGCTTCAATTCTCCTCTTTTCTGCTGCACCAATAGTCTAAGTTTCACTTCCATAGAGCGCCACACTCCAGACAAAGGCTTTCAAAAATGACTTCCTAACACCTAAATCTATATTCGATGTCAACAGATTCCTTTTCTGTAGAAATCCTCTCCTTGCCTGAGCCAACCTACTTTTCATATCCTCTTTGCTTTGTCCATCACTGGTTATTTTGCTTCCTAAGTAACAGAAGTCTCCTACTTCCTTTAGTTTCTCCCCTACTAATTTGATGTCCATAGAAGTTTCTGATTTATTGCAGTAAAAATGTTTCTGCATTCTTTTTTAAAGAATTAATTAATAGACCCCTGATACATTTTCTCTTAGGGAACTGATAGTAAAATGTGCTTTGTTAGAATTGAGGAGCGTTGCTAAAGCACAATGTAACACGTTATTCTAGTTTTCTTGCCAATTTAGTGCAGAAGGATTCGAAGCAGTATTTTATTACTTACTAGCAACCCGACCCGGCTTCGCCCGGGAACATTTATGAATGCATTACGTGATAAGCGGTTTTTTTTTCAATGTCAATGAACAACGACCAATATCCGTTTTACGTCTCGGAATGATGGGTTATAATCACTGACTGGACTATTATTTATATTATCATGGAGATGCATGTGCAACAAATTCTTGTCAGACGTAATTTAAGAATGGTGAGGGTCATGAAACACAAATCCCCCTTCCGTCAAATCTAAAAACACTTATAGTGGAAGATATATTGATTATAGAGATGTGCTCTCGCGTACGTTTTTGGAGAACTTTTCATGCTGAACAATAATCTTACACTCATAGTATATTGATATATTTAACGGTTTGCCCAGCGTAATCTCACAAAGCGCTCGGACGCCAGGTTTTTTTTCGACTTTTCCACTGAAATCGTTACTGCTCAGCTTCCTTTGATCATAAATAAATAATTTTCTAGAGAAATCATCCTCGAGGTATCCTTTACAGAATGGTGAAAACCGCATCAAAATCCATCCAGTGGTTCTCGAGTTTACCCGTGACATCCAAGAATCGGGGACTTCGTTTTATACTAAGTAGAGATGGTCCAGTCTTCAAGTATTAAAATATTCCAGGACCAGGCTTTGTAATCACCTGATTTAGAGGGCACATTCCAAAGTCAATGGAAAAAGAGAAAACGGACCCAGCTCCAGAGTCCCTCAGATTGTCCGATTTCCAAAATTTCGCCACGCAATTTGTTACGGGAAAAGTTGTAAGCCTATCACTAAATAGGGTAATAAAAATAAGATAATACGCTTTTGAATGAAAAAACTGTGACTGATTTAAATTCATTATCTTAGTAATTTTTGGCAGAGATGGCAATCGAACCCGGGTCCTCCGAGGTGACAGCCACTGGGCAAAGAGATTTAATATAATGTGTTGGTAACCATGCAGTTTATAGAATGAACCCAAAGGTATTTAAAATAATCTTTATCTTCATCTTTTCAATTTGTAAATTATAAAAAATCGGCTCAAAATAATTATTCTAAAAAAACAATCCGTTCATTTTGTCAAGCCACATGTTCTTCACATTTCCGGAATAAAATAAGTATCATTGACAAGAAAGTTTCAAAGTTTTCAAGAAAAGTTTACCAAACTTGAGAGATGTATATACTAGAAGTGTTTCCTGTGACCTTGTTTCTGAATAAGATTAGACAATAATATTTCTTATTTATTGTTAGCAGGTGGCTTAGAAAGGTTAAATTAACAACCATTGACCAAACGGAAATAGCTGAATTTGTTTTTAAGACTTGCTCATTTAATTGTGTGAAGTAAGCCATTTTCACAACCCAGTCTCCTTAAAGGCCTCTAACTACAAACACACGCACACAAGTACATGGAGCTGATGATCACGATGATCAGAGAGCCAAGAACCAAGTGCTGATGTTTTAATACCATTTAGACGCGAGTGATCTGCTTCCCTCAGAGACCGACTCAATCAACTCCCAGGAGCTTAGCTTCTCTTCTTTCCTTTCCTTTCACTTTCAATTGGAGTCGAGCGTTCGCTCAGGGAATTTACTTTCCTCATGTTGGTATCGCAGTCCTCTGGGAGACCATCTTCAGCGCAGCAAACAGGGCATACATTGGGGAGACGAAGGCGCATGTAATTACAAAACATCTTCTAACATCGTATCGATAGTTGTTGACAGTCAACATTGAATATATCGACAGCTTATCGATAGTTGTTCACAGTCAACATCGATTATATCGACAGCTTTTCGATACTTTTTCACAGTCAACATCGATTATATCGACATCTTATCGATACTTGTTCACAGTCAACATCGATTATATCGACATCTAATTGATAGTTGTTCACAGTCAACATCGATTATATCGACAGCATTTTCTTTTCAGTTGTAGTAATAATAATAATAATAATAATAAAATAATAATAATAATAATAATAATAATAATAATAATAACTGAACTACTAATTGGATAATTTAGAAGTAGTGGAAAGAAGAATTATACGCAAAATACTCGGTCCTTTAAAAACTGCAGAATTCTGGAAATTAAGAAGTAATGATTTTTTAAAAATTTGTCGGATTGCTTTTAGTGGGGGGAGTGTCCGAGGACATGTTCGGCTCGCCTGAGTCTGTAGCTGCTTCCAGCGGACACCCTTAGGGTGAGCTACAAGTTCCGTTCAATTTCAAGTAGTTCCAACTTTCGCCACCAGATATCAATGATACCTAGTGGTGAACGTTGGAACTTTGATAGAGCGTTCCGACGAAATCTAACCTAACAATTTAGCTTCACACATGTTTAGTATGTGGAGGATTTTTTACATGACATAAATCTATGACATGGGACCACCGGCTTTACTTCCCCTCCGAAGGAAGGCATACAGAAGGATTTTTAACGCTTTTAAAAAATCCGACGACTTTGGCCGGGTTTGAACCCGCGATCTTGGGAACAGCAGTTCAGCATGCTACCGACTACGTCACCGAAGCCGCTAGAAGTAATGATGAAATATATCGGAAAATAGAAAACATATGAGAAACAATACGGAAGAGGAGATTGCTGCAGGATGGACGACAGTAGCAGATCTTCATATTCCTGTGGAACAACAAGTCAACAACAACCTGGGTATAAGAAGTCCAAAAGGATTTGGAAAGAAACAATATCAGAGAAGAAGATACACCACAGAGAGATATTTTTAGGCAAAAAAGTTCTATAAATGGAAAGATTCCAAGGGAGTAAGGGAAAGAATACCGGCTCGAAATGGTCCGAGGAAAGGAAGAGGAAACATAGTGAGATGATGGAGGAATACTGGAGGAAGAAGGAGGAACAACAATTGGCTCGTGGTCCCGAGACGACCGAAGCGAAAATAATAACAAGAAGTTCCGTGACGAACTAAAGAGCCTACTTTTCATGCCAATGCTTATTCTACAGTATGTGAACCTATCTAGAATAATGACGAAATTAAGTTGGTAATATCGAAATATCTAATTAGTTCGAAATATTCCTGGTATAATGTAGCCTAATAGAGCATTACAGTTGGCAGCCCTGGTGACTGAATATATTCTTAGTTCCATCTCTTAAGGTACAGAATAAAAAACAATGGTTGAAGTTCAATGGACGTTACATGCAGTTAGACATTGGATCTATCAGCACGCGTAAAAGCATGTTGGCAACAATGTCATGCGTGTGCTGGTCAGAAATAGCCTAATCTGAAATATTATGATATCTTGTTGTGCCAATTTTGGAAGAAATCTAGAATGTCAGGTGCTATACATGTGCAAAGTATAGGGCTGTTGGCTTGCATACTTCCTGATATATTGATATTAGGTTAAACATTATAGACAGCATTTATTAACAGTTGGCAGCCCTGATTGCTCTTAAGAATACTTATAGTCATATCTGTTTTGTTACACATATGCACATACGAAATTTGGTTGAAATCCAACGGATAGTATTGAAGTTACATGTATTTAAAAATTGGCCCTATCAGCAGGCTTAGAATCATGTTGGTAGAACTGAAGTATATAAGTTACTCCAAAAATAATCTAAAATGTCAGGTACTATACGTGCGCATTGTTTAAAGCTGTCGGCTTGCAAACTTTCTGATATATTGGTATTTGGATAAAAGAATAGAGAGAGGAATTATTAACAGTTGGCAGCCCTGGTGGCTCTTAAAAAGACGCTCAGTCATATCTGTTTATGT
Source organism: Meconema thalassinum (assembly GCA_946902985.2). Lineage (NCBI taxonomy): Eukaryota > Metazoa > Arthropoda > Insecta > Orthoptera > Tettigoniidae > Meconema > Meconema thalassinum. The sequence continues at coordinate 26,942,668 of OX336401.1, forward strand.
ACACATATTACATACAAAATTTGGTTGAAATCCAATTGATAGTGTAGAAGTTATGGACATTTAAAAATTGGACCTATCAGAAGGATTAAAATTATTTTTGGCAACACTGTCATGTATGGACTCCTGGAAATTAAACTGAAATACTGTTATCTACACATGTGCCAATATTGGAATAGCTCCCATGCATACCTTCCAAGATATCCAACATGGAGCTCAAATCTCCAGTGCGTTTTTTCAACAGTTGGTAGCACTGACATAATTTTCAAATATGGACATGAGATATTCCGGTATACATCTTTACTCATACTAAATTTGGTTTCGATTTCTGCAGCCGTTTAGGAGTTGATAAGGGGGACACACACACAGCCAGATAGACAAAAGGACAGACAGACAGACAGACAGACAGACAGACAGACAGACAGGCACACATTTTCCCGGATCGATCTCAGAAGTCTACTTTTTCCTCATTTTTGCAAAATGTGAAAAGTAGGCCAATAATGATAATATTTAGGAGAAATTCTTGTATCATCAGGATTGGACAGGAAAAATAATTTAGAAAGAGCTACCGAACTGCAGAAAGCATACAGAATAACATGGAATCACTATAATAAAAGATTGATGTTACCAAATGCGAAACTACGGCACTACCAGACAGTTGTTCTTCCGGAAGAATAGTACGCCTCCGAAACTATATCTCTAGGAGGCCACTCTCAAATTGGTGAAATCGAAATCCAGGAACGTAAAATTCTCTGGAAAATAATATGGCCCCCCTTTTTTTTGTTAATGGTAAATGGAAAACCACAGTAATCAATAAGTTCACTGATACCGTGCGTAAGAGACGAGGGTCACATCTGCAGAATGGACAACACCAGATATGCAAAGAAACTGCTTGGTATAATACATTCAAAGAAGGTCAAAATCAGTTCGTTAGAAGAAATCAAACAGGACTTAAAAGAAATAAACATCATATATCGCAAGACTTTTGGAACTCTAGTTATAAACCACTCTTTCGCCGAAAAGGCTAAAAAGACCACTGGAAAGAAATGGACGGAGGAACGTAAGAAGGGGCATAGTGAGTTCATGAGGTGATTTTGGGAGGGGAAGAAGAGAAAAACACCATCAACCCGAGTCAACAAGTTCGAACGCGCTCCTTAAGTGGGCAAAACGAAGATAGGAAGAAAGAAAGAAAGAAAGAAGCAAGAATAATGCCATCATGCATGAAAACAAGGCCTCTATTGGGTGGCCTATGACTGATATTTAATTCATTTTGAAACGTTATCACCAAATATGGCAACCTAGTACAGATTGGGGTCCCGTGGTCACCTCCCCAGCACAGTGACTATGATTGAATAGGAAGGAGGTCACTGTGGGATAATAGCCCAGCTCTGGGCTCCATGGTCCCCTCTTTAATACACTGTCTGTGAATGGAGGGGAGAAGAAGGTCACTGCGAGCTTCTAGCCCAGCTCTGGGCACCATGGTCACCTCCACAGTACAGTGGCTATGATACAATGAGTAGAAGGTCATTATGAGCTTTTAGCCCAGCTCTGGGCCCCATGGTCCCCTCTCTAATACATTGTCTGTGAATGGAGGGGAGGAGAGGATCACTATGATCTACTAGCCCAGCTCTGGGCCCCATGGTCCCCTCTCTAATACATTGTCTGTGAATGGAGAGGAGGAGAGGGTCACTATGAGCGACTAGCCCAGCTCTGGGCCCCATGGTCTCCTCTCTAATACATTGTCTGTGAATGGAGGGGAGGAGAGGGTCACTATGAGCTACTAGCCCAGCTCTGGGCCCCATGGTCTCCTCCCTAATACACTGTCTGTGAATGGAGGGGAGGAGAGGATCACTATGAACCACTATCCCAGCTCTGGGCCCCATGGTCCCCTCTCTAATACACTGTCTGCTAATGGAGGGGAGGAGAGGATCACTATGAGCTACTAGCCCAGCTCTGGGCCCCATGGTTCCCTCTCTAATACACTGTCTGCTAATGGAGGGGAGGAGAGGATCACTATGAGCTACTAGCCCAGCTCTTGGCCCCATGGTCCCCTCTCTAACACACTGTCTGTGAATGGAGGGGAGGAGAGGGTCACTATAAGCTACTAGTCCAGCTCTGGGCTCCATGGTCCCCTCTCTAATACACTGTCTGCCAATGGAGGGGAGGAGAGGGTCACTATGAGCTACTAGCCCAGCTCTGTGATCCATGGTCCCCTCTCTAAAACACTGTCTGCTAATGGAGGGGAGGAGAGGGTCACTATGAGCTACTAGCCCAGCTCTGGGCCCCATGGTCCCCTCTCTAATACACTGTCTGCTAGTGGAGGGGAGGAGAGAGTCACTATGAGCTACTAGCCCAGCTCTGGGCTCCATTGTCCCCTCTCTAATACACCGTCTGTGAATGGAGGGGAGGTGAGGGTCACTATGAGCTACTAGCCCAGCTCTGGGCCCCATGGTATCCTATCTAATACACTGTCTGTGAATGGAGGGGAGGAGAGGATCACTATGAGCTACTAGCCCATCTCTGGGCCCCATGGTCCCCTCTCTAATACACTGTCTGCTAATGGAAGGGAGGAGAGGGTCACTATGAGCTACTAGCCCAGCTCTGGGCCCCATGGTCCCCTCTCTAATACACTGTCTGCTAATGGAGGGGAGGAGAGGATCACTATGAGCTACTAGCCCAGCTCTGGGCCCCATGGTCCCCTCTCTAACTCACTGTCTGTGAATGGAGGGGAGGAGAGGTTCACTATGAGGTACTAGTCCAGCTCTGGGCTCCATGGTCCCCTCTCTAATACACTCTCCGCTAATGGAGGGGAAGAGAGGGTCACTATGAGCTACTAGCCCAGCTCTGGGCTCCATGGTCCCCTCTCTAATACACTGTCTGCTAATGGAGGGGAGGAGAGGGTCACTATGAGCTACTAGCCCAGCTCTGGGCCCCATAGTCCCCTCTCTAATACACTGTCTGCTAATTGAGGGGAGGAGAGGGTCACTATGAGCTACTAGCCCAGCTCTGGGCTCCATGGTCCCCTCTATAATACACTGTCTGTGAATGGAGGGGAGGAGAGGGTCACTATGAGCTACTAGCCCAGCTCTGGGCTCCAAGGTCCCGTCTCTAATACACTGTCTGTTAATGGAGGGGAGGAGAGGGTCACTATGAGCTACTAGCCCAGCTCTGGGCCCCATGGTCCCCTCTCTAATACACTGTCTGCTAATGGAGGGGAGGAGAGGGTCACTAAGAGCTACTAGCCCAGCCCTCTCTAATACACTGTCTGCTAATGGAGGGGAGGAGAGGGTCACTATGAGCAACTAGCCCAGCTCTGGGCCCCATGGTCCCCTCTCTAACACACTGTCTGTGAATGGAGGGGAGGAGAGGGTCACTATGAGCTACTAGCCCAGCTCTGGGCCCCATGGTCCCCACTCTAATACATTGTCTGTGAATGGAGGGAAGGAGAGGGTCACTATGAGCTACTAGCCCAGCTCTGGGCTCCATGGTCCCCTCTCTAATACACTGTCTGCTAATGGAGTGGAGGAGAGGGTCACTATGAGCTACTATCCCAGCTCTGGGCCCCATGGTCCCCTCTCTAATACACTGTTTGTTAATGGAGGGGAGAAGAGGGTCACTATGAGCTACTAGCCCAGCTCTGGGCCCCATGGTCCCCTCTCTAATACACTGTTAATGGAGGGAAGGAGAGGGTCACTATGAGCTACTAGCCCAGCTCTGGGCCCCATGGTCCCCTCTCTAAAACATTGACTGTGAATGTAGGGGAGGAGGAGGTCACTGCGGGCTTATAGTTCAGCTCTGGACCCCATGGTAACCTCCCCAGTGCAGTGGCTATGATACAATGAGTAGAAGGTCACTATGAGCTTCTAGCCCAGCTCTGGGCCCCATGGTCTCCTATCTAATACATTATCTGTGAATGGAGGGGAGGAGGAGGTCACTGCGAGCTTCTAGTACAGCTCTGGGCCCCGTGGTCATGTCTCCAGTACAGTGGCTATGGGACAATGAGTAGAAGGCCACTATGAGCTTGTAGCCCAGCTCTGGGCTCCATGGTCTCCTCTGTAATGCACTGTCTGTTAATGGAGGGGAGGAGAGGGTCACTATGAGCTACTAGCCCAGCTCTGGGCCCCATGGTCCCCTCTCTAATACACTGTCTGTGAGGAGCAGAGACGAGCCAATTAAGAACTAGAAGTGTCTGAAGTTTAAGAAGCAATCTCCATATCGTTAAAAACTCTTCTAATTAAACTTGCGGAGTCAAACATTTCTCCTTCTCGTGCCGCATTAACACAACAAGAGCACTGTGCGCTCCACCAATCACAGGCTTCTTTCCTTCACAACAATCAGTATCTCTAGTACAAGGTCATCGAAAGAGATTGCAGCAATTTCAAGAAATCATATCTCTGGTACTATTAGAGATATTAAAACTAGTATTCTTTTGTTAAATTCACCAACTCAAAATGTTGTTTGCATACGTTTGCACTTAAAATTTTCAAAAAATACTGTAATAAATGACCTAAAAATTCGAAAAATGCAGTATAAAATGGAGAAAATGATCTTATAATAATGAACTCACCAATAATTCAGAAATTACATCTTAAGCTCAAACTGAAAAGTCAATCAAAATAGATTTCTAGCACTTAACCAAAGGTTTATGTTCACTTTAGTCTGAGTTGCAGTGCACTACGAATGCCATTCTGATGCCAAATGTAAATGATCTGCGGTTATCAGCCAACAAGTTTTTATATTTCGAAAAGCTGTGTTCAACATCAACTGATGTGATCGGAGCGTACTTGAAGTGAGGAAGGTCGTATATTGCTAACTCTGAGAGACGTAACTCCCTCATGTAAAGCTGTGACATGACTACATTGAAAACAAAAATGACCTTAAAGGGCCAATTTCTCTAAAATATAACCAACAAATCTACGAAACTTAAAAAAATGCTTTTAAAATGGAAAAATAGCAACAAAAAATGCAAAATAAAAATGACATATTTGAAGACGGGGTGGCCCGTCCGGAGTTTCTATGTACTTCAGCATTGTTTTAGACAGCTCAGTAAAAAGATGACATGTCATCAACATCCGGGCCCTAATTATAATGCTTCTATGTGCGCTCCCTTGGTTCGTCACTCGTTCTAGAGCGTCCAGGGGACTTCTTCACGTCAACGCTGCCAGGTTTCTCAAATCGTTCATACCACCGTCTAATGCTATTAGCATGAGGGGGGAGCCCTACCATAAACACGTCGGAAAGTGCGCTGAACAGTTATAACACACAGTGTGCTTTCTGCTGAACTGTCGCCATTGCAATCACACACACTACTGAAACAGTGGCGTGGCAGCTTCCTGTCACGCACTCATTCTGCGCATCGGATGAAGGTCACATCCAAAACTAAATCCCGATGAGTTCCTGATTATTAGGGTTCGGAAGTTCAATACCTAAAGAAGTACAAAATATGCAAGCAAATATGCCCTAAAAAATAGCTAAATATGCCCTAAAAACTATAAAATATGCCCTAAAACTAGCTAAATATGACCTAAAAACTAGCTAAATATGCTCTAAAAACTAGCTAAATATGACCTAAAAACTATAAAATATGCCCTAAAACTAGCTAAATATGCCCTAAAAACTAGCTAAATATGCCCTAAAAACTAGCTAAATATGACCTAAAAACTATAAAATATGCCCTAAAACTAGCTAAATATGACATAAAAACTAGCTAAATATGCCCTAAAAATAGCTAAATATGCCCTAAAAACTATAAAATATGCCCTAAAACTAGCTAAATATGACCTAAAAACTAGCTAAATATGCCCTAAAAACTAGCTAAATATGACCTAAAACTAGCTAAATATGACCTAAAACTATAAAATATGCCCTAAAACTAGCTAAATATGCCCTAAAAACTAGCTAAATATGCCCTAAAAACTAGCTAAATATGACCTAAAAACTAGCTAAATATGACCTAAACTAGCTAAATATGACCTAAAAACTATAAAATATGACCTAAAAACTAGCTAAATATGCCCTAAAAACCAGCTAAATATGCCCTAAAAACCAGCTAAATATGACCTAAAAACTATAGAATATGACCTAAAAACTAGCTAAATATGCCCTAAAAACCAGCTAAATATGCCCTAAAAACCAGCTAAATATGACCTAAAACTATAAAATATGACCTAAAACTAGCTAAATATGCCCTAAAAACCAGCTAAATATGCCCTAAAACCAGCTAAATATGACCTAAAAACTAGCTAAATATGACCTAAAAACCAGCTAAATATGACCTAAAACTAGCTAAATATGCCCTAAAAACCAGCTAAATATGCCCTAAAAACCAGCTAAATATGACCTAAAACTATAAAATATGACCTAAAAACTAGCTAAATATGCCCTAAAAACCAGCTAAATATGCTTTAAAAACCAGCTAAATATGACCTAAAAACTATAGAATATGACCTAAAAACTAGCTAAATATGCCCTAAAACCAGCTAAATATGCCCTAAAAACCAGCTAAATATGACCTAAAACTATAAAATATGACCTAAAACTAGCTAAATATGCCCTAAAAACCAGCTAAATATGCCCTAAAAACCAGCTAAATATGCCCTAAAAACTAGCTAAATATGACCTAAAAACTAGCTAAATTGACCTAAAAACTAGCTAAATATGACCTAAAACTAGCTAAATTGACCTAAAAACTAGCTAAATATGCCCTAAAAACTAGCTAAATATGACCTAAAACTAGCTAAATTGACCTAAAAACTAGCTAAATATGACCTAAAAACTAGCTAAATTGACCTAAAAACTAGCTAAATATGACCTAAAACTAGCTAAATTGACCTAAAAACTAGCTAAATATGACCTAAAAACTAGCTAAATTGACCTAAAACTATAAAATATGACATGAATTTTTGGGATATCACTAACTTACAGTAAACGTCTTAAGTGCCAAAACGTGATCAGCAATAATACACCAGACACATTTAAAATCATACAAACTGACAGAGAGCTACAGTACATTCAGTATCATAGCCTTGAGATGCAGTTCCTGCTCGGTTTTCCTAAAAGACATAACATGCCATTTCCTTGTTTGCTAATTGCTTCTGAGCTGAATATATCTACTGGAGTGACATCCTATTGAAAGGCGGAAGCACACTATCGTCATGTTCCGTGACCTCATGCGTTCTGTGTCGCAATCTAACTTGTCCAGAAAGATGTGCTAAAAGACGTCCGTAGAGGAGCGCCTTCTTGGAATCAGGTCTTCTAAATCTGATATCTGCCTGTTCTAGGAAAAGAAAGAAAAATATACTATATCTACTACACTATTTGGAAATCCTGTGTTTGAAACTCGACGCAGATAACACGTACCTTGTTATCGACGTCTAAATTTAAACAAAAATGCTGAAATTATAACCAATTATAACCAAATATGACCAAAACAATAAAAATGGCCGAGATATGCCTTTATACGCAACATGAAATTGCATTAAACGTGGTCAGGCACCAGTCATTCAAACTTATTTTTCAAATTTCGGGTAAAATGAGCTCAGGAAAAAAATATGACTTTTGCTTAACATCCGAACCTTCCTGATTAGTTTTCAGGTCGACTTATTAATTTATATCACGTACAACGGGAGATGTGATTTTTTGATATTGCTGCAACCTTTTCGGTGATCCTATATAACAAGTAGTTCCACGAAGAACTAAAGCCTATTTTCACACATCCTACTCATGTTAATTGCCACTATCAACATACAAAATTTCAGATTGATTGCAGTAATAGCTTCGAAGATATTGAGAACCGTCTAAATATTTCGGATGGTCACCATGTTGGATTTTTATATATGTAGGCCATAGAGTTATGTACTGTTACACGACGATTATTGCGTAGGTTCATTATTCAAACGTTCACTTCAATCGCATGATTATTACATAAGAAATAAAAACTTAATTTTAAAATTTCGCATAGCCGCCATTTTGAGGTTTAACCAAATTAGATTTCTTTGCATTACAAGTTGTATAAATATTTGCTGTGCCATGTTTCACTGGACCTGGATGGTTAAATCGCGAGAAAAGTCTATATAAATGTTTCAACTTCACTTAGCCGCCATGTTCGTTTGTTTTGTAGTTAACAGGTTTTTGAAAGTCTTATACTGTAGGTCCGGGCGGGGACACCATGAGCCCGCCGATGAGCCAGCTTGGTGTCCTAGCCGAAAGCCCACACAAGACACGGCACAAACATAGAAGACTTACTGAGTTCTTATAGGTGAACTTTTAGTAGTTCCCTTTATCTCCGTACAAAATTTCAGGGTGATATTGGTAATAGTTTTGGAGATATAGAATTCCGGTGAAATATTTTGCTCAGTCGCCATGTTGGATTGGTGAGACGCTATACAATTTGAAGGGCACGGTCGGGGTCGGCCGAAATGGTGCTATGACCTTAACGAGTTTCATTGAAATCGTTCCAGCCGTTTAGAAGTTATTGGGGGTGGGGGCACACACACACCCGGACAAAAGGTGGTCTCATAAGCCTATTTTTTCATACATGAAAATAGCTTAAAAGCGAATGTTACGTGGTAGTTTGTTTGCCTTGTATGGGTACACAATCCAATCATCTGATTGCGATCAAACTATGGTGAATTATTGTGCACACGCCCGTGACGGTTTCTGAATTAGTAAATCCATTTTAGGTGGCGCATGAGTCATTTAAGTAAACGTGAGATGGTGCCTGAATAGTTTCAACAAAGTACTGTTTGCGTTCACATATCATTCATCCTATTCCGATGAAAGTTGGGTGAGTTGTTGTGCACACTCCCGCAAATATTCCTGAATCAGTAAATCCAATTTACATTAAGTTAGATGGCGTGCAAGTCGTATCAACAAATGCCTGTTCGTGCGTCAATTATCTAAATAAATGAACGTGAATTATGTCAACAAATTAACTTTGGTTAGTTGTTGTGTGCACGCCCGCGATAGTTTCCTAATTATTAAATTCATTTCACCAAAGGAGGCACGCGAGTCGTTTCAGCAAGTACGTTTAGGTACGCTAATCGGTTTAACAAATTAACTTTGGTTAGTTGTCGTGTGCCCGCCCACGAAGGTTGCTGAAATCAGAAAATCAATTTTAAGATAGGTGGCGCGCGAGTCATCTCAACACCGATGATTGTATTTCACACAGTTTAGTGGCAGTTTATGTGTTTCCAAACGTTTGTAGTCTCCGGTGCGACTCTCATTTGTGATGACCATCAAAAAAGCTCAGGGATAGCTATTTGTGGCCTCCCGAAATATTCTTGTACCCACCAGGCGGAAAAGCAAAACAAAAATATTGTGTATCCGAAAACACCTGAATAAACAAAGTTATAACACCAACACTTTCTTTCTTAGGTTGGCATTGCTGCGCCTGCCAGGTACTGATAGTGCGATATTCTTACCTGTCATTATAACACTGTAAAGATGATTGGTTGGTTCCTCAGTTTAGGGGCTGCGACAACGCGGTCATGTAGCCCCGTGTACTTTGGGTGTGTGTAGAATTTGTCTGATAACCGGTGTTATTTGTGATAATAATAATAATAATAATATCGTTTGGCCTCGGATGCCGGGTGCAAGCTTTGTAATTTGACACCCAGAAGGTAGCTTGCATGTCGAATTTCGTTGTTCCTTGAATCATTATGAGAGTCAAGGAGGTTAGATATCTGAGCTCCTTGAACACTATAGCGCTTTCTAAAGAGAAATGAGGAACTTTGTGTTGGCGGAAACTCCCGAGATTAATTTTGGTATTATGAACACGGTCTACTGAATTAAGCCTCCGTGGCTTAGGCGGCAGCACGCCGGCCTTTCACCGCTGGGTCCGTGGTTCAAATCCCGGTCACTCCATGTGAGATCTGTGCTGGACAAAACGGAGGCAGACAGGTTTTTCTCCGGGTACTCCGGTTTTCCCTGTCACAATTTCATTCCAGCAACACTCTCCACTATCATTTCATTTCATCTGTCATTCATTTCATCATTGCCCCAGAGGAGTGCGTCAGGCCTCGGCAGCCGGCACAGTTCATATCCTCGCCGCTAGATGGGGGCTTCATTCATTCCATTCCTGACCCGGTCGGAGACTGGAAGCAGGCTGTGGATTTTCATTTCATTTCTACTGAATTCGAATGGCTCCTTTGACATGCCAACATCGTATGACATGCGTGCCGTATTTTTGCCGCCTTTCAAAAATCACTTACCACGGCCAGGAGCGAACCCGCAATCTTGGGGTTAGTAGACCGACACGTTAACCACTCACCCACCGTGGCAAGCTGTTGGTTGTGATGATTGTATTAGTGTAAGTTGAATTTTTCCAAGTATATCCTACTTTTGCCACCAAACGCAACCGTCAGCGATTACCAGTTCAAAACTGGTTACCAGATGCCATCGCAGTCGGCTCCTAGCGACGAACGTCGGAACCTAAGAGCGTTTGTCAAATGTTTAACCTAACCTACAATTTAGCTTCACACAGGTGTAATTAGTGGAAGGATTTTTACATGCCATATCTATGAGATGGGGCCAGCGGTTTTACTTAACCTCAGAAGGAAGGGACACTGAAGGATTTTAACGCTCTTAAAAAATCCGACGACTTCGGCCGAGTTTGAACCCGCTATCTTGGGGACAGCAGTTCATCATGCTACCAACTACGCCACCGAAGATGAACAACCTCTTTGTGTTGATGTATGCTCTAGTTTTTGGCCGCTTGGTTCCAGGTAACGAAGCTTCACGACAGGTGAATAGTAGCCATGGTAACCACTTGCTGGCGGCGTGACCAGCATCGCCTACGCGGGCACGTAACACTTCCATTACAGGAGCGCCCGTTACTCTTGGGGTGTTCCGGCAGCCAACCATAACATACATCTCATATCACCTGCATCCAGCGTCAGGTAGAGTGAAGTAGTCGCTCTGAGGGGCGCGTGGTGTAGTGGCTAGCATTCTTAGCTACCACCTCTGAGGTCCAGGGTATAGATCACCTTTTGGTGTAGTGGCTAGCATTCTTGGCTGTCACCCCTGAGGTCCGGGGTATAGACCACCTTGTGGTGTAGTGGCTAGCATTCTTGGCAATCACCCCTGAGGTCCGGGGTATAGACCACCGCGTGGTGTAGTGGCTAGCATTCTTGGCTGTCACCCCTGAGGTCCGGGGTAAAGACCACCTCGTGGTGTAGTGGCTAGCATTCTTGGCAATCACCCTTGAGGTACAGGGTATAGACCACCTGGTGGTTTAGTGGCTAGCATTCTTGGCAATCACCCCTGAGGTCCGGGGTATAGACCACCGCGTGGTATAGTGGCTAGCATTCTTGGCAATCACCCATTAGGTACAGGGTATAGACCACCTGGTGGTTTAGTGGCTAGCATTCTTGGCAATCACCCCTGAGGTCCTGGTTATAGACCACCGCGTGGTGTAGTGGCTAGCATTCTTGGCTGTCACCCCTGAGATCCTGGTTATAGACCACCACGTGGTGTAGTGGCTTGCATTCTTGGCTGTCACCCCTCAGGTCCAGGGTATAGACCACCTCGTGGTGTAGTGGCTAGCATTCTTGGCTGTCACCCCTGAGGTCCGGGGTATAGACCACCTCGTGGTGTAGTGGCTAGCATTCTTGGCTGTCACCCCTGAGGTCCAGGGTATAGACCACCGCGTGGTTTAGAAGCTAGCATTCTTGGCTGTCACCCCTGAGGTCCAGGGTATAGACCACCACGTGGTGTAGTGGCTAGCATTCTTGGCTGTCACCCCTGAGGTCCGGGGTATAGACCACCGCGTGGTGTAGTGGCCAGCATTGTTGGCTGTCACCCCTGAGGTCCGGGGTATAGACCACCTCATAGTGTAGTGGCTAGTATTCTTGACTGTCACCCCTGAGGTCCGGGGTATAGACCACCTCATAGTGTAGTGGCTAGTATTCTTGGCTGTCACCCGTGAGGTCCGGGGTATAGACCACCTCGTGGTGTAGTGGCTAGCATTGTTGGCTGTCACCCCTGAGGTCCGGGGTATAGACCACCTCATAGTGTAGCGGCTAGTATTCTTGGCTGTCACCCGTGAGGTCCGGGGTATAGACCACCTCGTGGTGTAGTGGCCAGCATTCTTGGCTGTCAACCCTGAGGCCTATCTGCTAGAGGAAACACATGTTGACAGTTGGGGAATGCGCATAGTAGAATCTCTGTGCCAAGAACTCCCGATAGTAAAGTTTAAAGATTTGTATAACATCCTTGGATTACTATAAAAGGCGCTGTTGTTGCCAAGTGGGGCCCCATTTTTCTTCTGCCAAGACTGTATTAGCCCTGTAACATCAGCTGTTGGAGCTCCTCCAGATACTGCTGCCAACAGCTGTGATAACCCTTAACATCGTCTTCAGTCTGTTGCTCTTACATTTTCAGTGGCGGCTAGTGGTACCAACTTACCGGTAGCACATAATAATGTTATTGGCTTTACGTCCATTTTAACTACTCTGGGTTTATGGCGTTTGAAGCCATTTTTCAGTGTTGCCTTAATAAACAAGAGCACCAAAATTTTGTCTACTCTGGCTTTAGAGACGCCAGGGGTACCGGAATTGTGCCCCGAAGGGGATCATTAAGGTGCCAGTAAATCTACTGACACGGCTCCCTCACATTTGTGCACCCTCAAATGTCAGCTGACTGCGCCAGGATACGAACCTGCAACCTTGGGCCCAGCAAGCGAGAACGTTACTGCTGAGCCACGCAGCCAGCCATTACCGGTAACGAAACCTCCTAAAGAATAAATATTTAACGAATACTTATAAACCACAGAAAATGTAAGATTTAACTTTACATTCTTTAAAGTACAGGGTCGTTATTAATCGACAATTTTCGTAACCATTCGGAGAGGCTCAATTGGTTGAGTATGGACAACGACTTAGCTGTTCGTCCTAGCTCGTTCAGGGCCCAAGCACCCTGGAGCTTGTTACGAGGGAATTACACTCTCCGGTCGTATGCAGCGGTAGCATTATTGGCTGTAGGCCAGGAAGAGCGGGTTCGATTCCCAGCTCTGCCAAGAAATTTTAATTCTGGCCTGAGGGCTGGAACGGGGTACACTCTCAGATTCGTGAAGCAAAAACTGGGAAGAGGTTGGTTCGAATCCGACTTGAGCGCTTCTGGAAGTGCTTTTCCGTGGTTTCCGTAATTCTCGTCCATGTGAATGCCGGAATGGATTCTGACTTAAGGCCACTGCCGCCTCCTTCCCGATCCTCATCTTAATTACTGTAGAAATACACACACTGATACAGACACTCCTCATCATTTAGCCCCGTGTACTTTGGCGACTGTGTAGAATTTGTATGATTTATGTCTACCCTTTATTATTTCCGTTTTCCAACGGGGTCGGGGATGATATGCGATGAAAGTCTTTGTGGCGAATGGTTTTTACCGCCAGATGCCCTTACTGACGCCAACCTCATGAGAGGAGTTAATGAGAGATGCAATGGTTGAAGATGAATGTGGAAGGAAGAGGCCGTGGCCTGTCAGAAGGGACCGTCCCAGCATTTTCCTGGAGTTGAAAATGGGAAACCATGGAAAGCCATTTCAAGGATGGCCGACGGTGGGGCTCGAACCCACGTTTACCGAGTCCACAGAGTGCTTTGCCGCAAGGCTTCGCGCTGCGCTTTAGTGAACGTAGCTAACGCTGTTGGTGTAGAATTTGTTTGATAACTTGTGTTATTGTGTGTGTAGTGAGGACTGGGAAGGAGGCGGTTATGGTCTTAAGTTAGGATCCATCCCAGGATTTTCCTGGAGTAGAACTGGAAAAACATCCATAAACACTTGCAGGGTGATCGAGGTGGGGATCGAACTCTAGGAAGACCGCCAAGAATGCTGTGCAGTGGAGATCACAGTGGTAATATAAATGTCTTGCTGAAGGGATGTGTGACAAGGGGATTCCCCCACCGCTATGGAATTAATTACAATCAAAATGTCGTGCGGGGTGACATATTCTTTGTGGGGGAATATCCAGTCACGACAAGTGTCGTGCCAACATTGGTTATTAGCGCGCGAGGTACGCATTGCAGTCGTCAGCGTCCCGAGGACACATCAGTCATCAGCACGGCTAGGATTTATATGTACTTACATACGAAGGGTGTTTCTTTTTTAAAAGTTCCGATGGACTGTATAAAAATAACATATTGCCAAACCAGCCTGATTTTACTACTAAATGTTTGCTTGTTTTATTCCTATGTCTCAACATAATCGCCAAAACGATTGGAACATTTGTCGTATCGTCACACCAGCTTTCTAATGCCCTCAGCAAACAATTCTGCCACCACTGAGATGGGTACGTGTGGATGTCTCCTGAAGTTTTTCCTTTTTGGCGAGGCGTTGACGCCAATCATACCTTCAATTCTCGAAAAAGGTGAAAATCATTCACGACCGCATTGTGCCAAAGTTACGATAGACTTTTTCAAAGAATTCAAGTGTGAAGTTTTGGACCATCTGCCGTTTAGTCCAAACCAGCACTGAATGACTTCGGGCGGGTTTGAACCCGCGATCTTGGGCATAGAAGCTCAGCATGCTACCAATGACGCCAGGCAAGCCGCTAAGCTTAGGTGTAATGGATCTGATGATGATCGCTTAACGACCGAAACTGGTTATCAAGTGTATTTATTAATCTCAAGTTAATTGTTTTCAGGATTAGGGAACCACCCACATCAATCGTGTTGACCAACTGAAAACCATTAGCCTACATTTTGAACATAGACGTATGTTGTAATCTTAAAGACACAAACATTAGGTTGAAAAATATCACGCAATGACGTCAGCTCTGGCAACGCTGCACTGGGAGCAACCATCCAACTAAAATGGTGGTTGACTTTTAAATGTTGCCGTGGACTTGGATGAGGTCATTGACCGCTCATAGAAGTGTTGAAACTCACAGCGCGGAAGTTCATTGAATAGCCTTCTAGATGCTCTGTGCCAGATCACAGTACTTCCGCTGTTCAATGCCAATGATGACGTCACTACCGGTTGAGCTTACACAATTTTCAATAATTGGGCTCCGGTCTGATTCATCCCCGCTACCTACTTCTTTTACAGCGCCCATGCAGTGTTGACAACTTCAGCGACAAGCCACTATATATAGTTACTGAACTAATTAACCATTCTATATGCGATTAATATAACATGCAATGTTGCTACCTGTTGGAAACTGGTAAATAGTCTGGCCTATGATGATGACCTTGTAATAAAGGTGGACTCCGTCGAAAACTTGAAATGCTGATCTTCAAACCAGACGCCCTATATTCCTGTTGAAGTAATGAATTATGTTTTGACTTGGCTTCCTATCTGATGTCATGTAATCTATGGAGTTATTAATCCAAGGTCATGGAGTAGTGAATTATGTTTAGACTTGGGTTCCTATGTAATGTCAAGTAATATATTGAGGTAACAATCCAAGGTCATGGAGTAGTGAATTATGTTTAGACTTGGGTTCCTATGTAATGTCATGTAATCTATGGACAGGCGCGGATCTAGAGTTTGGCTTGGGGGGGTCAGAGAATCGAAATTGATAAGAAAAATGGTATCACTAAAAACGCAATCACAAAATAAACAAACGTACAAAACCAGACCAATTTGTTTTGCAAGCTACATAAAAAAATTTGATGTGTTTAGCACAACAAAAATATTCGTACACATTGAAAGGCGTGTTTTGCGACTTTTACATCGAGCTTCGAGAAAAGTATCAAGGTACGTTACAGTTTCGGCAAGTCGAGTTGGTATCGACAAAGGGAGAAAGTCACAGCTTAAATTGCCAACCAAGCTTGCAGTTTGGACGTCGGCAAAATTTTTTGGTGCGAAAAAAGCCCCAAATTCCTATCCGTGCATTGCTGCACATTCATCGTGACATCACTATATACAGTACATCGATTCGGTAATCACAAGGTTTGCTAAACAAAATAGACGAGTTGATTTTGTTATATAAATAATCGTTCTTATATAACAGGTATGAAGTTGTATATATGTACAGTTGTAACAGAACATAATAATTGCAATAAAGATATTTTCAGTATTGAATAGCTTGCCACGGTGGGTGAGTGGTTATAGTGTCGGACTACCAACCCCAAGATTGCAGGTTCGCCCCTGGCCATGGTAAGTGATTTTTGAAGGCGACAAAAATCACGATATTCATGTCATACGTTGTTGGCATGTTAAAGAACCCATTTGAATTCAGTAGGCCGTGTTCAATGGCAAAATTAATCTCGGGATTTTCCGCCAACACAAAGTTCCTCCATTCTCTACTTGAAAGCGCTGTAGTGTCAAGGAGTTTAGATATCTAACCTCCTTGACTTTCATAGCGTTCAAAGGAACGACGAAATTCGACATGCAAGCTACCCTCTGGGTGTCAATTAACAAAGCTTGCACCAGGCACCCGAGGCCATACGATATTATTATTAGTATTGAATAAAATGAAAAAAACAACAACTGTTTTTCAG
This sequence comes from Meconema thalassinum, assembly GCA_946902985.2. Lineage (NCBI taxonomy): Eukaryota > Metazoa > Arthropoda > Insecta > Orthoptera > Tettigoniidae > Meconema > Meconema thalassinum. The sequence goes on from OX336401.1 coordinate 26,959,107, forward strand.
TTAAAATTCGTTAAGTTTTATTTGTCTTGTTATTGTGTTTTCGTTTTTTGTGTTTGCAAAAAAATTTGGTCTCCGTTTGGGGGGGGGGGGGGAGGTCATGACCCCCGTGACCCCCCCCCTCCCTTGAATCCGCGCCTGTCTATGGAGGTAACAATCCAAGACCATGGAGTAGTATATTTTGTTTAGACTTGCCTTCCTATCTAATATCATGTAATCTATGGAGGCAACAATCCAAGACATTGGAGTAGTGAATTATGTCTGACTTGGCTCTGTATCTAATGTCAAGGGATCTATGGAGGTAACAATCTAAGGTCATGGAGTAGTGAATTATGCTTTGACTTAACTTCCTATCTAATGTCATGTAATTTTTGGGGGTAACAATCCAAGACCATGTTGTCTTGGCCTGGCTTCTTATCTAATGTCATGTAATCTCTAGAGACGACACGCCATTCTTAGTTCATTGATCCCGGGACCTGATAGCCACTGGTCCACTAGGAAGCTCGTCCGGTTGCCGAGGTGTTGTTTGGAGACCTGTGTTATTGATGTGTGGACTAGAGGCGCCTGCCGTCCCGACGCTGCGAACATGGCGGCCAGTTCATTCGCGTGTTGGCGTCAGGAGCACGCGACGGCTAGGACATTCATTGCAGGTAAAACTGGAACCTACAGGTGAGGAAGCTATGTTAATATTATATAAACATAGACCGTACGGTACTCTCTTGAGACTGAAGGTACACTCACGACAGGTAAAGTGAGGTATTATCTTTAAACAGAAGGAATACACAAGGCATATGAAGCTGGGGACCAAGACATATTATTCCCAAATTCCTGACTTACTTTTGGATTTACCCTCAAACAAATATATTGCTGTAGCCGCAGAATCGATTTTTATAGGGATTTATTTAATGGATTAATTTAATTATTGAAAAAAAAATGGATTAAAAGAAGCAGAATAAACTAATAATTGATACAATCGATTGTGATTTTAATCGATTTATCGTTGGTCACATAATCGATAAATTGTTTTGTCGACTAATCGATATACGCTCTCATAGAAACAAACCAAACATTTAATTAATTAAAGTATACTAGCGGAGCCGTGCGAGAACTCTCGCATAATGGGTTGTGTGCGCCCCATGTGTATAGACTACCCACCTGGCCCTAGTGCTATGCAGGCTGTACGCGTTGCCAGGGTCTATCGACTTGTTTATTTGTTTAAACGCACTTTATAAACAAATACATATATTTCCGTTAACTCTTCAAGAAATGCAAGATTTTTCCTGTACTATTGAAACGATTTGTAAGGTTTTGGTACAAAACACACCTTCTAACTCCCTCTGGTTTAGGAGCTTGAGTTTTGTGAAACACACACCTTAGTGTATTATATAATAAGCCTAGCGGACCCATGCGAGTAATCTCACATGATCATAAACCACACTTTCCCCAATAGGTTTATAATAAGACACTTAAGGAGAAAGGTTGTTATGTTTTTATTTGAACCAAATGATTATAGAACACTATTTACGTTTCAGGCGTCCCTACGGCTAAAATGAGAACTGAATATCAATGATGTCGCGTATTTTCAGACAGCAACAGTATTTGCAAATCACACACTTCTTACAAAAATTGATATTTATGAAATTAGAATGCACTTCGTCACTGCTAATATCATTTGTGTGCTGAGCCCATTGATTGACACTCACCAGTTATTCAATATTTATGAAATTAGGGTACTCATTCCTTTAAATTACTGTTTCTGAAATCCATGCAAAATGATAAAGGAAAGACCTCAGAATGTTAAAATGACATGAAAAATGCGTCACAGTGGCCAAAATGTGAAGTGGACACCAATTATGGAGCGTATTTTCCTGCAGCAACAGTATCTGCAAATTGCACATTTCGTACGGTTTTTTAAAGTGATTTTTAAAGAAATTATAGATATTTATGAAATTAGAGTGCAATGCGTCACTGGTAATGTATATTCTTTTTCATTGGAATGCTCATTTGTCACAATAAGTCGCTTGTGAGCGCCGCAGGAGGGATCTATACTACTGAAATAATATATACTAGCATTACCCGTCGTGGCTTCGCCCGCGATTATTCTAGTTGTAAAGAGTACACTTAGCAAAATCTCAATCATGAATGCTATGACTGATTTATCCTTGGTATGAATAATCAAACTTTATCAATTCAGCTACTGGTGCAGTGGTTAGGGGTTTGTCATTCCTTCATAGGCATATCAGAGCGAAGATAGTTTTCTGGGAATATCACAGACACTGTTAATTTAAGGGCATTTAAATGCAGTTTTCGGAGACCCTTTATAGTCGGGTGAAAAAGACCTTTCGTACCACACTCACACGTGGAAATTGCGTGAAAAAATTCTAGAGTGCCCATTGACCCCCTTAAGCGCATTATACTGTATGTATTGATGAATTTTACAGCTTAATTTGGTTCCGTGATAACCTTATAACCGTCTGGAAACTTTCACAGTAATGTAATAATTGGAATTGCATTGCGTCTTACAGAAATAGATGGACCTGTGAGATTCTGTTACCATGGTTACCGTGTTGCATTCTTTCATTATTTCATTGTAAATATACATGTTTTAAGGTATTTATTTAATTGTGAGGCATTTGAAGAGTAAGTGAGTGCATTTCGCGTACGCATTGTGTTATGCTGAACCTGTAAGTACCCCATATGTGTAGGTTGGTGTTAATGGGACCTCATTTTCGGTACAAAACTGGAATGGGACCTTAGCAGAATAATATAGGGACGGATAATAATATATTGTATGATATATTTTTAAATAATTGACCTTCTTTGTGAAAACAATGTAAAACCAAAATGTTGCTGTCCTAAATTATAAACATTGAACAAGAATTCAAAATCCTTGCTGAAAACTGTTGGTTTTCTTTTTTGGAAACTTTTCCCAATGTGATTGGTGTTTGTCCTCCACTGTCACTGACTCTTATTGTTAACATAAACAAGGACATCATTCCTCTTCTTTTCTCGTGTCTACTAATCGATAATCGATTCTTCGGTTAGTCGATTAATTTTAAATTATTCGATTCCACAATCGAGTAACCAAACATTGTTTATTACCAGCTCCACTCCAGCAATATCTACCAACAAAAAAATATCAAAGTAGGTAATGTATTGTACCTGCTGTGGCTCAGAGCTGAAAGGAACTGCACGCATAGCTAAGTCACAATCAGTGTGTTGGTCTTCAAACAGCCCGGGGCCTGGGTTCGACTATTGTGACAGGGACAATCAGCCAGACGAGCCTTTGTGTCTGCCAGTACACAGGACATAGCCCCCAGGGGCTTACAACCACTGGCTTGCCGACCAACTAGCCTATGTCCACAATCAAAGATGCAATCGATACTTGTTGAAGAGATTATTTCACTGTAAAATAACAACAGTGACCACCACTTTTCCACACAATGGACCAAAATAATCGATTGTTTCTTAATCACCAGCTCTCCATTTAAAGACGTCATCATATATAAAACACTAAGTTGTATGTTTCATAGAACTCAAGCTCCTAAACCAGAGGGAGTTAGAAGGTGTGGTTTGTACCAAAATCTTACAAATCTTCTCAATAGTTCACTCGGGGATGGTGGTATTAACCAACTTTTTAGCGCGGACTCTATCGTTGAGAGCGGCGATGATATATCGCTTACAGGTATAATGTAATTTGCAGCGGGTAGACCAAATAGCCTCTGTTACCAACTGCGGTGACACATTACTGATGCTAAACAGGGCTTTGCTGTGTGGGAACTTAAAGAGTTCTATGTGTACACTGTGCAAAGCCTTTAATGCACCGAGTATCGTCATTTAGATACACTGGGTCATGTAGCTCTGTGAACTTGTGGTGAGAGGTGACGCGGTAGGTGGGAAGGGAAGGGCCTGTAAACAGTCCGCCGTGTTATCAGGAATTCCTGTCTATTCCAATACTGCTAAGATAGGGTTGTTGCCTGAACCAGTGTGGTATTACAGGAGAATGGTGAAGATCAGATGGGTAGATAAACAAATGACGAGTTAGAAGGTGTGGTTTGCACCAAAATCTTACAAATCATCTCAATAATACAGGAACAATCTTGTATTTCTTGAAAAGACGAGGGAAATATATTTATTTGTTTATAAAGAGTGTTTAAACAAATAACCGCGTTAACTCGTGCTTTGAGGGAGAGCGAATCCTGAAAATGGCTTTCATGGTTTCCCATTTCCACCATCAGGCAAATGTTGGAATGATTCCTTCCTTCCAAATTTGGTTGCCTGTCACAATTCCCAGTTGTATCTGCTGAACACGGTGTTTCAATCCAGGTTCCGTTTTCTCCACCGAGTCCATCCAACGCATTCTTGGTCTTCCTCGTCCTCTCTTCCCTGTCATCCGTCGTTCCAGTGCTCGTCTTGGTAGCCTTACTTCATTCATCCGTTTGACATGTCCAAACCATCTCAATCTGTTTTGCTCCAGTTTGTCATGTAGTTTCTGTACTCCCAGTTCTTTCAGTATATCTTCATTTCTCACTCTGTCCTTCCTCGTTTTCTGGAACATACTTCTCAGGAATCTCATCTCAGCTGCTTGTACTCTGCTCTCATCCCTCTTAGTCATTGTCCAAGTTTCTGCTGCATATGTCATTATAGGAAGATAATATGCTTTGTACATAACTTCTTTAGCTTTAATTGGTATATCCTTGTCCCATACTAGTCCCCGTACCTGTTGGTAGAAAGCACTCTTCTGCTAATTTCCAAATCTAGTCTTCCATCTTCAGTCAGTTCACTTCCAAAGTATTTGAAGTGTTTCACCACTTCCAATTCCTTATCTCAGACTTTGATTACTCCTTTTCCTTCTTTCTTACCTCTACTCTGCGATTTATCACCAACAATGTGACTCTATCTGTGATTAGCGTGGTTACCATGACAACAAGTGTTGGTAATAATAATAATAATAATAATAATAATAATAATAATCTTTGACAAGAATCGTAGCGTGATGAAGACTCCCCTAGATCCGCTTGATCCGCCCCTGAACTGTGAAACCTTTCCAGACGAACTGCCTCGGGGAAACTTGGCGCCACTATAAAGCTCGACACAAGAAAAGATATTGTTTACTCGAAACTTGGTCCTTTCCATTTCATAGCTCAAAGTTTAAGGAACAAAAAGCCACACACAATTGATCTTTGACTTGCGTGTCCCAACATCATTAGGGAAGTGGAATGCTTGTGTGCTTTATGACTGGTAATGTGTTCTATGTGCGCTTGGCGTACCACAGCTCAATACACTAGTCATCACAGTAACACAGGTTATATACACTGATATCCCAACATCATTAGCGATTATAATGCTGGTTGGTTGGTTCCTCAGTCATGTAGCCCTGTGTACTTTGGGTGTGTGTAGAATCTGTCTGATAACCGGTGTTAATTGTGATGACTGTATTAGTGTGTGTACAGTATCTGTTTTTAATTAAAGTAAGGACTGCAGACAATGAATTTTTCAAGGAGTTCCTACTTTTTCCGCCAAACAGATTCCTTTTCTGTAGAAATGCTTTCTTTGCCTGAGCCAACCTACTTTTTATATCCTCTTTGCTTCGTCCATCACTGGTTATTTTGCTTCTTAAGTAACAGAAGTCTCCTACTTCCTTTAGTTTTTCACCTGCCAATTTAATGTCCATAGAGGTTTCTGATTTATTTCGGCTGCATTCCAATATTTTTGTTTTACATTTATTAATTTTCATCAAGAATTCTTTCCTCAAGACGGAGTCAGTACCATTCAAATCCTCAGCCGTGTCGGCCAAAATGACGATGTCATCAGCAAATCTCAGAGTTGAAATTATTTCTCCTTGAATCTTCACTCCCACTTGAAATGTTTCTCCAATTTCCTTCATTGCTTGTTCAATGTAAAGATTGAAATGTATTGGTGATAAGTTGCAACCTTGTCTTACACCTAGTTCAGGTTCAAAGTTAATAATAATTTCACATCTGATTAACTTCTCTGGTGTGTTGGGCATCCAGACGTAAGAACAATGCGCCATAGCAACGGGAACGCGAGGACGAGCCTGTTCGTGTTATCAATGCTCAAATTTGTCATATCGATCATTTAGAAAGCGATAGTGGAGGCTGCCGTTAATCGAGCGACTTGATGCACCATAAAAGAGCTTGCGAGGTATCGAGAGCCTCATCTTCCGATAACCGTTATAGATGGTTGTAATATCGGAATTTCCTCAGCACATAAATCTGCCCGGCCTATCACTTAACAGTGCTGCCAACCTCCCTCCCCCACAGAGTGGCCAACACACGCAGACTATCTCTTCCGAATCGAAAATATATGTGCCTACATTAATAGGGCATATCAATTCTATGTATTAAATCTGGTAATAATAATAATAATAATAATAATAATAATAATAATAATAATAATAATATGGCATGGCCTCAGGTGCCGGGTGCAAGCTTTGTTATTTGACACCCAGAGGGCTGCTTGCATGTCGAATTTTGTTGTTCCTTGGATCGCTATGAAAGTCAACGAGGTTAGATATCTAAGCTCTTTGACACTATAGCGCTTTCTAGTAGAGAAATTAGGAACATTATGTTGGCGGAAAATCCCGAGATTAATTTTGCCATGATGAACATGGCCTCCTGAATTCAAATGGTTTCTTTAACATGGCAACATCGTATGACATGCATGTCGTGATTTTTGTCGCCTTTCAAAAAAAATTATCAATTACCATGGCCAGGAGCGAACCTGCAAGCTTGGGGTTGGTAGTCAGACACGATTACAACCATCCCACCGTGGCAAGCATAATAGTAAAAATAATAATAATTACGGTACTTTTGAAGAATCCTAGTGGGCAAAAGGCATAGGAAGGCGCGAGCAGATGTTCTTCTGGTGGGGATAATCTCAACTAATTGTGTTTTTTGATTTTGTGTGTTGTATTTTGCTTTTGAATTTTGCTTCGTGTTTTTTTTATTTTGAATTTTGGTTTTTGATTTGTGTTTTGTGCTTCCTTTCTGATTTTTCTTTAGCTTTTGAATTTTGCTTAGTGTTTTTTGTATGTATGTATTCGAATTACCCCACTATACTAATTTCTCTATAACAGATGGAACTCCAGGAATATCGCCCTTGTAACCTTACTTTCCGATCAGCCTTGTACATCACAGGCTAGTATATCGTGCGCCAGGTAGTAAGAAATAAAACATAGAGGAGGGTTGGTGTTTTAAGGGTGATATTTCCAATCGATTCACATTATTCACACAAAGCGGTCGTGAAACTAGCTTTAAGTAGGCTACATTTGAAAACATGCCTGGTACTGAATGAATTCAGTACCAGTAGTTACGATTACTGTGGCTGTTCATTTTACAAAGCTTCACTGCGATCGCTTGAGTAGGATACGAATAAAAATATGTTTTTAAAATTCCGCACTGCCGCCAAATGGAATTTTTGAAAACAATTGAATATTGTAACGTGTTGACCTACTGAAAAGCAATTATTTTACTGTACAACAATCAATGGTTCTAAAAGTTTTAACATTGTTGTCCCAATCCACTAACAGTAGACGCAATAACAACAACAAAAACTGTATGATCGCCGTGCTAGTGTCAGATACTCGCCAATTGGACCCCCCCCCCCAGGGTCTCACATCTAGTGGGACGTGGGTTGGCGACCACGGGGACCCAGCTGAGTCCGTCATTGCTTCCACTTACTTGTGCCGGGCTCCTCTCCATCTTCTTTCCTGTCGACCTCACTTGGTCAACTCTTGTTCTCTTCCAACCCCGACGGTATTAGGGTATCCGAGGCCTAGGGATTCTCTTCTTTTCCCGCCTTAATTGGCCCTTGTCTCATCTTTCCTGATACTCTCATTCTGCGAAGAGTCAGCCTTCTTTTTCTTTTCATGTTATCTTCTGCCTTCTGCTCAAGGGCCTCGAGGAGGCCCCACCACTTCTGGTGCACCCTGGATATTGCTACACTCTCAGGGGCTCACGGCTGGTGTGTTCGGGAGTTGGCGACCCCGAGGGATTCTTGAGCTGGTTCCGATTTCCCCCCTTTTATCCATTACCTCTGGGGCGGACCCTCTCCTCTTCCTATCTGCCTTTCATGGCTCTCCTTCCTTCCAAGTCTCTCAATCCGCCTTCTTCGAGGGCATTTCTTTTCCTCCTGTCCTTTATTTGCCTTATTCTCCTTTTGTTTTCAATTTCTTCTTCTAGTTTATAAGTTAGTAGTTAGTTTTAGTTATAGTTTACATTTCATTATCATCTTCACTATCACCAAAACCATTAGGGGCCGATAACCTAGATGTTAGTCCCCTTAAAACAACAATTATCATCATCACCAAATGGAACACTATTGAACTATACTAAACACATCTACTTACAAACGAGGCCTGCCAGGTAAGTGACTCACCTGCAAAGAGAGGAAAGAAACGTTATCTAATGACACAAACATATACAAGCAAGCTACACTTCAACTACGACATTATAATAATTGTTAGGCCATTAAGAAACTCATTGCGACAATACGGTATTTTGATTACGAGATGAAGCTGTTTTCAATGTTCTACTTTACAACAGTTTAAATAGCACTTAAATACCGTACACATCTTATTCTAACAACAAGTACTTCCGTGAAGAACTAACATAGCGTGTTTTGAAAATTGCAATCCAAGATCTAACTGTAACCATACACGTTACTGAGTTGTGCAGCAATATCCGCTAGAAAAGTGTGCAAGGGGTATCGCGCCTGCTCACTCCTTTAAAGATCCCGGGTTCAAGGCTATCCAACGGCGGAAAAATGTACTTCTTTTGAATTATTTTATAATATCCTCCCTACCTTGAACAACAAGTTTTCAACTTAGTGTTATTCACATGATCTACGAGGACGATTTAAATGACGAAACATTGGTACGATAAATTGCTTTCTTCTCTCATTTATATTAGTATTTTCCCTACTTCCTGTTCAAAACCATGGATGGATAATATTCGTGGTAGCTATTATAATTTTAATAGCTCCAGAATATTAATAATAATAAAAGCATATATTTGTTTGCCAGTCTATTGGGTGGATGCTGTCTTGCCCCAATCCTCATCCTCCAAAGGATTTACCTGTTCCCTTCTTCGTTTCTCTTGCCCCAATCCTCATCCTCCAGGGGTTTTCTCTGTTCCTTTATTCGTTTCTCTTGCCCCAATCCTCATCCTCCAAAGGTTTTCCCTGTTCCCTTATTCGATTCTCTTGTCCCAATCCTCACCCTCCAAAGGATTTCCCTGTTCCCTTATTCGTTTCTCTTGCCCCAATGCTCATTCTCCAAAGGTTTTCCCTGTTCCCTTATTCGTTTCTCTTGCCCCAATCGTCATCCTCCAAAGGTTTTCCCTGTTCCCTTATTCGTTTCTCTTGCCCCAATCCTCATCCTTCAAAGGTTTTCCCTGTTCCCTTATTCGTTTCTCTTGTCCAGTGTTTCTTCTAGTATACGTTAAACGTCGTTGTTGATTAATTTAGGGTCTTGCGACATTGTAGCCACGTGAAGTTGGTCTGATAACCTGTGCCATTGTGCTGGTTGTATTATTGTATTGTTATTGACAGATCTGATTGGATACGAGACGGCCGTGACCTTAAGTCAGATACTATCCGAGCATTCGCCTGAAGTAGAGGTGGAGACTAGCAGTAGACTGACAGAAGGGTTCACAAGATCTGTCTGTTAGGTAGTCAGCCCGGAGGCTTATTGGATCCTCAAAAAGAGCCACTATCGATTATGCGGACTGAAACCAACAAACACAAAATGGAGCACTGTAATGAGGCGTACTAAAGAAGGTGAGAATTGAAGTACTGTCATCGCGGCAGGAGATGGCAGTTGAACACGCTGTGACGGGGTGCGGGGTGTCTTGCAGTACGCATGCGCGGCCCGCATATTCCTAAGTTAAATATACCGGCTTGCCGCATGCCAATGGTTGTCATTGCTGCAGGCGACACTCAGCCACTGAAAGAAGGAATCTGCTGAGTGAGTGAAGCAAGTAGTGACCAACTGAATGTTTTTGGAATTCGCGATACACAGTGAGCGGGAAGACCCCTGCAGTTCAAACCCGACTGCCAACTCCTGACGCGATATCAGTAGCTTGTCATTGCTTTCATAGGTACAGCAGTACCAACCCTACGAGTAGAACCTTTCACAGCATCCACCGACACTACTTGGTTGACAAGGTATGAGTACCTTATTTAGCGGTTGGAGCCTGTCTTTGATCCGGGTCGCTATGCTAGCACAAAGGCGGTCCTCGCATATTGACAACACAGATTAATATAACGGCATTCCTGTGTGTCCTCACCTGCGAGGACTTAACACGCCGCTCTGAACATGGCGTTAAGTAATACTTCTACTGGAGATCAATATTTGTCAAAAAGCCAATTCCTTCACTTACCAAGGTTAAAAGATTACAGAGGACGGAAGGTGCACCACTGAAGTTAAATGCCGCATTGCTCGGGCAAAACTAGCTTTTATGCAGAAGAGGAGATTACTGTGTACCAGTGGGCTTAAGCTTTCCCTCCGAATGAGAATGCTATGGACAGTAGCGTTGTATGCCTGTGAAACGTGGACACTGAATAAAAATGAAAAGAACCGTCTTGAAGCCTTTGTGATGTGTTGCTATCGTCAGATGATAAATGTGACGTGGAGAGACAGGGTATCGAACACAAGGGTTCTCGGCACCGTGAACCAACGGAGATCAATCCTACGCACAATCCGTAAAGGTCGTCTCGCATGGTGGGGTCACACAATGCGCCACTCCAATTTAATGAGAACTGTGGCAGAAGGGTTCATTGAGGGAAAACATCCACGAGGAAGACCTAGAAATACTTTCCTTAAACAAATTCTAAACGACACCCAAGCACAGAATTATAATTCAATGAAAGAAGCGGCAAATGACAGGACGATCTGGACATGTTTTATGACAACTGACCAGTATTAGGACTGCAAACCGATGATGGTGAAATTATTGGTACACACTTCAAGGACCTCGGGGAGATCTTGCAACCAACAGGTTTAGATTATGATGATAATTGTTGTATTAAGGGGCCTAACATATAGGTTATCGGCCCCTAATAGTTTGGGTGATAGTGGAAATGAAACCTACAACTATAACTAACTACTCATTTACAAACTAGAAGAGGGGATGGGAAACAAAAAGGAGAAGAATGTAAATAAAAGACAGGAGAAAAGGAAATGTCCTCAACCCTCGATAAATAAGAATTGAGGGACTTGGAAGAAAGAGAAAGAAAGGAAGGAAGGAATAAATAAAGGAAGGAAGGAAGGAATCAAGGAAGGAAGGAATGAAGCAAGGAAGGAAGGAAGCAAGCAAGGAAGGAAGGAAGCAAGGAAGGAAGCAAGGAAAGAAGGAAGCAAGGAAGCAAGGAAGGAAGCAAAGAAGGAAGCAAGGAAGCAAGGAAGGAAGGAAACAAGGAAGCAAGGAAGCAAGGAAGGAAGCAAGGAAGGAAGCAAGGAAGGAAGCAAGGAAGGAAGCAAGGAAGCAAGGAAGGAAGGAAGCAAGGAAGCAAGGAAGGAAGCAAGGAAGGAAGGAAGCAAGGAAGGAAGGAAGCAAGGAAGGAAGCAAGTAAGGAAGGAAGGAAGCAAGGAAGCAAGGAAGGAAGGAAGCAAGGAAGCAAGGAAGGAAGCAAGGAAGGAAGCAAGGAAGCAAGGAAGGAAGGAAGCAAGGAAGGAAGGAAGGAAGGAAGCAAGGAAGGAAGGGGGCAAGGAAGGAAGGAAGGAAGCAAGGAAGGAAGGAAGGAAGCAAGGAAGCAAGGAAGGAAGGAAGCAAGGAAAGAAGGAAGCAAGGAAGGAAGCAAGGAAGGAAGGAAGGAAGGAAGGAAGGAAGGAAGGAAGCAAGGAAGCAAGGAAGGAAGGAAGGAAGGAAGCAAGGAAGCAAGGAAGGAAGGAAAGAAGGAAGGAAAGAAGCAAGGAAGCAAGGAAGCAAGGAAGGAAGCAAGGAAGGAAGCAAGGAAGGAAGGAAGCAAGGAAGGAAGCAAGGAAGGAAGGAAGCAAGGAAGCAAGGAAGCAAGGAAGCAAGGAAGGAAGGAAGCAAGGAAGCAAGGAATGAAGGAAGCAAGGAAGCAAGGAAGGAAGGAAGGAAGCAAGGAAGCAAGGCAGGAAGCAAGGAAGGAAGGAAGCAAGGAAGCAAGGAAGGAAGGAAGCAAGGAAGGAAGCAAGCAAGGAAGGAAGCAAGGAAGGAAGCAAGGAAGCAAGGAAGCAAGGAAGCAAGGAAGCAAGGAAGGAAGGAGGGAAGAAGAACGCACCTCTGAAAGGTTCTACTCAGCGAGGAAAGCACCTCACCTTGCCTCATTACAGTGCAGCCTATGGCAGATCCGAGCAGCCTCCAGGCTGACGTATGCATGATTTGGAAAGTCGCCATCAGTCAGTTCCTGGAGTTTGTTTATCGTCTGTTTTTAACGCAAATGTTGAGATGGTTCCTTAGTTCAAACTCACTCGTGACTACTGCCACCACAACTACCACAGAAAAGGGACTTATCAGGGAAATTCATTACGCAGCCAAGTAAACGGCGCTAGTGACCGAGATATCCCAAACCCGTAATGTGAATTAACTACAGTGAAATACGCTATAGCAAATGTTTAAATAACTCTAGAACTTATATGTAAAAGGTATGCAATCTAATGTTAAATTATAAGTAAATATTAATGAAAAGGGGAGTGGGGCTACTTTAAGGTACCCCTCTAATATACGGGAACACAAAAATAATACTCATAACGAGAAACTCCGCCAGAGTCGTGTCATTCTGAGATAACGCCGTGAGATACTTACTGTGGCAACCCACCATACAGCGTTGACAGGCGGGTTGCATAAGCAGTGCGATTGCTTCTAGTCCCGCACAATGATTTCAGTAGAGGGTGTTCATCATCATGGGCGTTTGCATTAGTCTGTCCCTCTCGTGATATATAGATTATGATTTCCATTCTGGACGAAGAAGCCCATTTTTTATATTGCCTCATAAAAGACCTCAAGTAACACATTTGGTGATAGGACAAACTATCGGCCACGGGTCACATGATATGTGGCAGTGCAAGAGGAACGTTGGAAAAAGCCTACATGTTTGCAATTAAAAAGACGCACCCCAGTTAGCTGAGGTCATATGGTTACTATATTACTACTACTACTAATAATAATAATAAAAACACACAATTTCCGATAATCCGAACTTGATGGGACCGAGGGGTTCTCGGTTTATTGAAAATCGGACAGACCGGAAAGAGTCTATTTGCACGATATAAGGAGCATAGTGCGTTCATTTACCGTCTATTAATCAATCTTTGCATACAAATATACAGTAGTCGCTTATTTGTTTAGTTGATGGAAATGGCAATGAATTGACAATGGCTAACAGATTACCTTGGTTTGACTCCCGGCTCTGTCAAGAAATGTATTTCTGTTCTGTGGGTTGGAACGAGGTACGCTCAGCCCACCTTAGCGATCCTGGAAATAGATTTCCATGTTTCCCCACTTCTAATGCCACGAAGGTTCCTAACTTAAGGCGACGGTCACCTTTTTCTCAATCCTAACCTGAATTACAAATACGCACACTACTGCAGACACTACAATTACACAGGTTTTCATACAATTATATACACACCCAAGAACTCGAGGCTGAATGACCACGATCTACAAGCCTCTTAAATGAAACAACAACAGAAAATCTAAAGGATAGTTGAAAAGAGTGCAGGGTTCGTATCCCACTCTCGGCCATCGTAAAGTTTCCAAAGTCATTCCTAATGCCAAAGACATGCACTTGTACGGCTTCTACCATAACCCAGGCTATAAAAATAGATTCCACGCACATTCAAGTACACGGTTTGATGACTATGGAATCGCAAGCCCTAAATGAAACAACAATGAATCGCTCGGGCCTGCCTTGTTTAAAGATTATAGTTAACCCTAGAATACTAACATTATTCAAGTGATGCTTAATACTAATAATACGTTAAATTCACGTACATTACGAACTTTGTACTAAGGCACCATTTAGTTGAAATTAGTATACATTTCGTATGTAATACTATTTATATAGCCTACACTGAATCCTCTGTGGTCTTTGAAGTTTAATACGCTAAGTTCCATCTTAAATACAACAAATACACAAGTCGTTTACTTTGTCGTAAATAGCTGTATGTAATCTCTCCAGCCTCTTATACTGTCTCTGGTTTTTATGAGGTAGTTTTTATAATCCCTCTGAAGTGATGTGACATATTTACATCAAATTCCTCACCTATTTGTAATTGATACGAAGAAACCAATATGCTGTTAAATTCAAGGCAATTCTTTGCCCCATCATTATGCCTCTAGTACTGATTGGCATTAATAACAAAAGCTTTGACATCACCAACATAGACCAGTAGAAGCATTGCTGGTGGGGACAGATATAGAGGGAATTCTAACCAGTTAAATTATTTATACACGTACATTTTACGTAAGTCAGTATTGTAGGGTTAATACTGGTCTGAGGGTTGGAACGGGGTACACTTAAGCAAAACAACAAACGACAGAGCACTTTCAAGCGAGGAACAAAGAATAAGAATAATTTAGGAAAAGAAGATACAGTTAAACAAGAACCCGCGTGGGACAAACAAGGTGAGTATGAGTGAAAACAAAACACTGCATCGAGGATAATCCACAAATTGCTCCATCTTGAAAGAGTAACGAGGGTTTTCATTACTTCGTTACAGGTAACCGTAACGGTGTTACTAAGTCAGAAGTCACGCATAACTCACCCGGGAGGATGTGTTACATGAATCTGGACAGTTGCCATGGCCACCTTGGGGAGAATTGTTATTCCAGGCCTGCCAACGGCCACCAATTAAGACAGTGCTACCAACAATGCAGATGTTAGGATCGATGTGGCTGTCTTGTTGCGAGTCTTGGCACGTCTCTGCTGGAAGACTATATTATACAGGGAGCCTGCGAGGAAAATGGGCCGGAAACTCAACATTTGTTCACGAATATAATACAAGATGAATACCAAGCAGACGTCACATGCAAACATTGCTTTCTATTCTTCAAATATCGAGATTGTAAACAAATTACCTGGCAATAACAGTCATCCCTACATCTCAAGATCATAAGTCCATCACCTTAAAATTCTCGTTTCTCCCTGACATAATAATACTAATACTACTACTAATAATAATAATACTAATAATAATATCGCCCCGGCTTACAAATTTCTTTTGAGAAGACCGAGTTTATAACTAATATTAGCCCTGCAGTCAAGGAATTAAATGTTGAACATGGAAAGATCCGTCAGGCAAAAAAGTTTAAGTACCTAGGGGAGTGGATCGAGCCCAACATATCAGAGAAGGAAGCCTTCACATCAAGAATGAACAAGATGGAAGTGGTCTACCAGCTAACGAAAGCAGTGTACAACAAGCGAACAGTGTCGCGCAACGCCAAACTAAGACACTATCGTACAGTTATCCGACCTGAGGCGCTGTACGCAGCAGAATGTCTGGCAATGAATAGGAAGGGTCTGGTTGAGAAATTGGAAGCCAAGGAAAGGAAGATCCTCAGGAAAATCTTGGGGCCGTTGAAAGACGATGGTGAATACAGGAGACGGCATAACAATGGCTGTAACATCATGTAGAAAGGATATCTCAAGTAATTCGGAAGAGAAGAATATCGTTCTATGGCCATTTAACCCGTATGAAACTGAAGAGTATCACCGATCGGATATTTACCTATTTTCTTAACAAAAAGACCAAGGGCCCCTGGTTTTGCGAGGTAGACAATGATTTACACGAAGTAGGGATCACCCACGCATACATTATGGAACGTGACCTTTTGAAGGAAAAGCTTGGAGCACACCACCAATTCCAAGAAAAAGCGAAATTAAAAACCGGCAAGAAGTGGTCTGAAGAAAGAAAGGAGTCTCACAGGCAGCGAATGCGTGAACACTGGGCTAAGATCAAGGCCCAAAGACGGAAGCAGTTGAAATGACGTGGTCCATAGCTGGCCTAAACGAAGAAAGAAGAAAAATATCGCCCCCCTCAGCCAAGTAAGATTTCCGATATCTCGTGAACCAATAATCGTAGATGGACATGTGACATATCATAGGACTGAGGTGACGCCCCCTTTCCTATGAAAGACCTATCTTTACCCTAAGATAGAAACTGCCCTTATCTGGGGCTGAAATAGTAATTTTTTATACGCGTGCGCACTTGCGGCTTTTGTAATATAGCGAGCTTTTTAAATGATTATTTATGGATTAGTTATTTTTTTAAATTTATCAAATGAACCCAAAACTAAAAGGTCATCGACTTTTTAATATCTCGCTAACCAATGTTAGGATTTGTACATATGAGGTGTGCTA